>CANTUR010000218.1:0-600000 GCA_947683625.1 Mallotus nudiflorus
GTATGGGGTGGTGTCCATTCATCACTCAATCAAAGAATATAAAGAATAACGGTCAGATCTACCTTAAACTATTAAAAGTGCAATGATGGATTGTCTAAAACCTGAGGCCTAGATCAACTGTGCAACATTCACTAGTAGCCCGTTAAATAATTCTCGAGCTATGTGAAAAGAACCAGTGAATTTCATCAGTCGCTAGATGAAATTCAAGAAAAAAAGATATTAATAAAGAAATAAATTTTTTGATTGGCAAAATGGAATGTCGATCAACATTATATAATGCTAATCAACATTGGGCAATGCCAATCGAAAATTGGTATAGCAATTGAAAATTTAAAGTTTTGATTGGGATTCCATACATTCTATTAGACATATAGCAAACCCAAGCTAAAATTTTCATATTTTTAAGGTTTAATTTCAAAATTTAATGCATTTTTTACCCGTTTCTAATTTAATTTGAATAATGTGCATACTAATTTGCATTCTAAAATTGATTCTAATTACTAACTTTATAAATAACTTTTTGCAGTAATAAATAGAAATGAGGAAATATTACCTCATTACCCACATATATACACCTATGGAGATATAGGTAAGTCAAAGGGAGGATGGTGGAGCCTTCTTAAAGTCCAAGACTATTATGAGGAAAATGGGGAGACAAAATAATTAGATCTATTGGAATTTTTGCTCCCCTATATGGTCTGTATTGTGAGGCAACCATAGGATATGACAAATTGCAAATCGAACATCAGATGATCAAGTAATCAAAGAAAGAAAAAATCAATGCAAAGAGAAAATGAAAGGAAAAGGAAATGAAGATGAAATGAGAAATGGAATGTGACATGCAAAAGTGAAGTATATAGGATGGACAATATCCATTTTGATCCATCAAAACTTGCTTGCATTCAAGTCCAAATTTCTCCCTTACAATTAGGTCCATTCATAATTAACTCATGAAATTCATATCATTAATTAATAATTCATATAATTATTAATTACATATTTAGTCTGTATTAAAATTTTGACTCCTTTGTCAAGTACAAAATGCATAATATAATTACAGAATTTGATTTTTTCATTTTACATACATCATCATTTTTGTCAAGGATCTTAAATCTGTTTTATTATATGCTACACAGTAGTTGTAATAGAAATTTTGGATTATTTCGCTATGCACTACCCAGTAGTCATAACATGAATTTTAAATTCAATATGTTATATGCTATAAAGCATTTATAATATGAATTTTCAAATCTTTTGATCACCAGACACTACACATTAGTTATGGTATTATTACTAGACGTTCCATAGGAGCTATAACATATTCTAAAATCATGAAACGCTAAACATCCTAAAGGGAATATAGCAAAACTGATTTGCATATATCTCACTAGATGTCCCAAAGGGAATATAGTACAGTTCACCAAACACTACATAATAGTTATGATATTATTGCTAGATGTTCCACGGAGCTATAACATGTTCTCAAATCATAAAATGCTAAACGTCCTACAAGAAATATAGCAAGAATCATTACATATATTTCATTAAACGTCTCATAGGGAATATAATGAAATCCATTGTCACTAGATGTCCCAAAGGGAATACAGTGTAGTTCACCAGACACTACATAGTAGTTATAGTATTGTTGCTAGACGTTCCATATGAGCTGTAACATGCTCTCAAATCATGAAATGCTAAACATCCTACAGGGAATATAGTGAAACTCATTTATGTATATCTCACTAGATGTCCTATAGGAAATATAATGAAGCATGCTAAACATAGCATCTTTCTTAAAAATTGCACATCAATTTAAGCATTAATCCATCAATTAGGATACAATTAAGTACCTTAATTCTTTCCTTCAAAATTGTCTGCTTCTATTGCTTTGTCGTAATTTGTCAAGCAAATAGTGACAAAGCAACAAATGGGGGCAACTATAAGCACCCAATTTCAAGATGCAGTTCTGCATGAATGTGAAAAAAGCCTCTATGATGACAATTTAAAAAAAAATTGACCTCTAGTGTTAAGTTTTACGATTTCAAGGACTAAATTGTAATATTTTTTGGGTTTAATTGTAAAAAATTGACTTTTATAGGGGTATATTTGGAAATGTACAACCAACATTATATAATGTCAATCGACATTACATAATGTCGATTGGCATTATACAATGCCAATCAGCATTATGTAATGCCGATCAGCATTATGTAATGCCAATTGGCAGTACATAATGCTAGTCGATGTTTTAGAATGCTGAGACGCTAAAAAATTCAGTAAAAAAACTTTTTTCTTACTTTGATTGGTCCAAATTTAAATTATAAATAAATTGATTTGATTATTTATTTGTAGGTTTCAGTCCTAGTCTAGTACGAGTCTCTTACGCATATAATCTTCTTCTTTTTGAAATTAAAATTTTTATCCTGTTTTTAGGAAGGGAGAAATTAGAGCTATTGTGATCACGTAACTCCTGTAATCATGTAAGTGGTTAGCTTAGGAATGGGATATAAAAAGAAAAAATTGGCAGAGAAGAAAAAAAGATAGAGGGGGGAGAATTGAAAAAAAAAAGAAAAAAAAAACCTAATCAACTACTACAATATAGGTTAATTGAGAAAAAAGAGAGGAGACCTAACTTAATATTATCATTTTTCAAAACCTTTTTAAAAAAAAAACAAAGTACATTCTTTTGAAAGTCCAGAAATCAAGAAAGCACAAAGTCAATTTTCTCAAAACGGTGAAATCTCATTCTGAGGGGCATTCAAACAACATATGTACAACATTACTCATCTTCTGCTCCTATCTCTTTATTAGTTCTTTCTTTTATATCATTATTTTATTTTTTTATTTTTATTTTATTATTTCTGTATTTTTATTCAGGTTTCATTTTCATTATTTTGTTTTCTTTGTTCATTAATTCTAATCTTTTTTTTCTTTTTTTTATTCTTTGTTTTTCATGATTCTGGTGATGAATACATGATTGAACCAAGGAAACTCATGGAGAATCGATGAATGAAAGCCAAGAGTCAAGATCCCAAATTTTATTTTGTTTTGCTCTATTTAGTTTAGTTTATTTTATTTTATTTTTTAGGTTTTAAATTTGTTTAATTTGTCTCCTTGAGGGTTTTATTTTAATTTTATTTTCTTTATTATTTTGGTAGATTTTTTAATAGACCCGATTGTGGGAATAATGAAAATTTAGTTCTCTTATTCTTAAAAAGTAATTAGTAAATTAGGTTCAATTTGGTAAACCCTAATTAAAATCCATGAAGGTAGTAGATTAATTTAGGTTGCATGTTAATTAAAATTAGGATTTTTTAGAAGAAATAATTTAATTGCATTGTTGATTTTTGTTATTTGTTTGTTTTGATTTTTTATGTTTTTGGGTTTTTCTATTTATTTTTTATGTTTTGGGCCCCAAGCCCACATTTAGGTTGTACCCAAAGATCAACTAATAAACCATAAACTCTAATACCAACTTTGTCATGACCCGAACGCATAGGTAAATTTATATAATCAACTTCTTTATTATTTTAATCACATGAAAAACTAATTTAAACATCAATAACACACACTTTATAAAATTAACTCACAAGTCATGCGTGCTAGGTGACGCATCCTTTACTGCCCAAGTGCTACAGCTCTCGCCTTAGTGTCCTCTAAAATAAATAATATTTATTTAAAATAATGCTTATATGATAAAATAAATAAATCCATAAAAATTCCCAAATTTATTAAAATCATGGAATTGATGAGATTGACTCGATCTAAGACACAATGCTATGCAAACTCAAAAACTAACACGTACCGACTTTAAGTTTTACGAGAAATCTACCAAAAATTTGGCAAAGTTTCCCTTATAAAACAAACATCTCATTATTAAAAGTAGAGTCATTCCTGCACAAAATGACACTTTTATAACTTTCACAACTCAACATCTCGGGTTGGGCTCTCGAACTACACTTTATGCCCAACTGAAAACCAACACAACATATATAAAAACAAATATAATTTTCTCAAATCACTAATATATCATAAAAATTTAGTTAACCAATAAAATTTAATTTATTTATATAATAAAAATATAAAGGAAATTTATTTCCAAATAAATAGTAAAATTCTAGTTTATAAATAAAATTTCTTTAATGGAATCAAATTTCCCTTTTATAACTAAATTAGCATTAATTATAAATAACTATTTAAATCACTCAAATATATCAGAAAAATAATAATTGACTCATTTATGCTTGAAAATAATAAATAAATTTATTATTCATTAAATTTTCCAAAATTACTACTAATTGACTAAAAATTTGAAATAAATTTATTAAAATTATTTTCATACTTTTATTATTTAAATTTAGTCTAAAACATAACAAATAAAAAAAATCTAATTAAAATTAAATAATTACTAATTTCTAATAACTTTTCTAAAAATACATTTTTAAACATAGTTTTTAAAAATTCGTATCTTAAATTCTGTAAGTAATCTCATAAAATTTCCTTCACAAAGTTTAATCTGCATAATTTATATGATTTAATAAAAATATAAAATTTTTTGGGTCGAAATAGTAACCTAAGACCCAAAAATCCAAAATTTCTAGACAATTAATTAAAAAATCTGCATAGATAGATCTTAACTCCAATTTTATTTTATATAATAGAAACTAAACCTAGATCAACCTAATTAAAGCTCAATTAATTAAAATATGTCAAAAAACCTAGAATATATTACCTCAAATTGAAGTTGTTCCCAGTGGTGGTTCCCAAAATTGATTGAGGGGTTTCGAAGCCTAGGAGAAGAGGAACCACTTGAGACCACCGGTGAGGCCAGGTGTCGCTAAAGCTGGAGACAATGGCTCTCTCTTCTCCTCAATTGGTGGTAGAAAAGGAGGGGGAAGAGAGAGGGAAGGTGACCAAAGGGAGGAGGATCAGCTAGTGGCGTCGATTAGAGCTATTGCAACGTCTAGAGGTGGCACACCAAAGGGTGACTATCATTGGCAGTAGCTGAAGCAGGGAAGGAAGAAGGAAAAAATAAAAAGAAAGAAAGGAAAAAAAAAGCATTTTTAACTTTTTTTATTTAAAGTACAAAGTACATATATATTAATTAAAAATAAAAATATCCACTCACCTTTATTCACATACAAAATATATATTACATACATACTCTAGTAATTGTTAATTTATTAAACACTTTAATAAATACTAATTTAACACTAACTAAATAAAATTAATAATTAAAAAATTTTAATCCACATTTTTTATTAATAAATAAAAATACAAGTCTTTACAATAACATATCCAAAAATCATCATAATATAGGCTCTGTACAATTAATGGTGAAATTTTGAATCCAGACCTATGTTCTACAAAACAATAGCTCGAATATGTCACTTTCGTTTTACAATTTTTCAAGTTATACAAGTTTAGGGACTTCATCAACACATAAAGGAACAAATTTTAAGTTTTATACTTCATTTAATTTAGCCTATAAGGCCCTTATATTATCTAGGAAAGACCGAACTGCTTGCAGACATAGCAAGCATAACCAACATGTCACGACCCAAAACATGGGCCATGACCGGCGCTAGGGAACGGGAATTCTTTCGAATCCGGAACCCGTAACAAGCCTAAAAATAAAATAAACATGCAATAGTAATAACAACAGTATATAATGCAGCGGAAATAAAAACCATAAATATCATAATAACAATCCACCACGGGATTTAAATTAAATACTCATCTCATATATATATAAAACTCTTTTAATACAAATCCAGTTCACATAATACAATATCTCACATAAATAAAATACATAAAATCTCACAATTAATTTACAACTACTGCAGTGTCTAGATTATAAAAATAAGACTCAAGACTCAGAGAAGCAGTTTACACAAAGAAGCCGGGGTGGAAGAAATCCGGCATATAGGCTTGCTACTGAGGTCTGAAGATGTTGACTCTCCTGAAAAATTGTCAATGGAGGGGAGTCAGACCTCACTGAGTGAATTACTATAATATATATACATACACACTAAATGACAATGCATACAATCAACAGTATATATCTAATATATATATATACAGGCAAATACACACATATGCAATACAATCATTTTATATATATTTCATTGAAAATCATCTTTTATGAAGGATCAAATAGAACCCTATGATATCGAAACCTCAATCAGTGTTAGACAACACTCTAGCCATACAGGCTCACTTAATCCAAATATGTCCACTTAATCCATTTAGACAGTAGACTGGCCCCGAGACACTTGGTCAACCGAGCTCCAGTAATCACACCCAAATCACATCTCACACATTAATAATCAGATTCAATCAGTATCCACAAATGGTTAGTAATATAGCCTAAATACTATAGGCGTATCGGTACGTACTCGGTCCTAGTGCTGCCCACTAGGTAGCACGTTCTATTGATATTCTTCATTAATAAATATAAAACATACATTCATAAAAATAAATGATGCATGAATTTGAAATAAATAGCAACATAAACCATATATATACTAGAAATATACCAAAAGTAAACCAAATATATTTCGAGTATATATACTTCAAATAAATTTAATTTAATTACAAAATAAACTAGAAATAAACCTAAAAACATTTTAAGAATAATTTATTAATAAAACATGCATATAGTTTAAAATATACCAAAATATACTTAAATACAAATCACATTATTTATGCATTTTAATCAAAATAAAACGTATATTTCTAAATCATGCATCCTAAAGCATATATATATATAGTATAGTAACTCACACTTAGTGCGCTCCACGAGATGGATCCGATGGGCCTGGTCCACTAGCCCTCGATCTCGGCACAACTAAGCAAAAAATAAATAACCGACATTAGAATAAGCCTAATAGAAAATCCTAGAATTCGATCTAGAATATTAAACACAGAAACAGAATTAGGGTTTGACTGGACATCACGTTTTATGAGAATTCTATCAAAAATTTCGCAGAACCTCCCCTGTAAAATGGACATCTCTCTACTCAAAGAGTAGAGCCGACCCTGCAAAGAAACACACTTCGAAAAACAAGCTCAATACTCAACCACAACCCCTCGGTCGGACTCCAAACTACAGTCTACCGATTGGGGTCCACAAACACAGAATAATTCAGAAAATATCAAAAATATCCTTATAACATAGAAATTCATTTTATACGTAGAAATTACATAATTAACCTTTAAACACATTAAAAACCGATAAAAACTCATTTTATTAGAAAAATCGTATATTATATATATTTGAAAATAATTCACGAAAAATAGTTTTAATTAGTTAAAAATACTAAATAATTTATAGAAATCATTTTTATACCTTAATTAACTATTAAAACCAATTAAATTTCATTTTTAGCCAATTTAGGGTAAAATTACCAAAATGCCCTTATATATATAAATATACTAAAATTACTTCAAAAATTCACCAAAAATTATACAATTATCCAAAATTAATTTTCTCAACATATTTATCAATAATATCAATAATTAAACTCAATTAAAAACATAATTAACCCTAATTTCCCAAATTTACATAAACTTCAATAATTCAAAATAAATACATAGAAATTCATAAAAATTCCAAATAAATTCCTATAATTCATTTCAACACCTAATTTAACCATAAAACATAATTTTATAATTTAATTAATTAATTTCCGAAAATTAGAAAATAATATTAAAATATTCAAAAATACCCAAAAATCCAAATAATCTCCAAAAATTCCACAAAAACTCACACATGTAGACTCAGCTACTAGGATCAACATTTGTGAAGGGAGTTTTCATGAATCAATCAATTCGAAGATCAAAAAAATCAAAAACCCTAATATGGCCGAAATCGAAAATTCAAAACCTAAGCAAATCAAGATCATTTATGCTCAAACCAAAGCTAGAATCACACTCACCGGAGCTCAAGGAGAAGAAAGAGACCGGCTGTGTGGAAAATGGTGGCCGAAATCGTGGTCGACGACGAGGAGAAGAAGTTTCGGCCAAAAGAAGAAAATGGGATTGTCGGCGCCGGGGAAGAAGGCTGCTGGCGGTGGGGACCGGCTGAGGATGAAGGTGGAAAGCTGAGAGGCACACCAAAAGTCGAGGATTGGGAGTTGCAGCGGGAGGGGAAGGTGGTCGCGCACAGGAAGAAGAAGAAGAAAAAAAAGAAAAAGAAAAGAAAAAAAAAAGAAAAAAAAAAGAAAAATAATAAAAAATATAATTTTAATAAAATATTTGAAAAAAATCACACCCACACACTTAATATTTAATATTTTAAAATTTAATATTAATTAAAAATAATTAAATAACAATAAAATAATTAATTAATTAGTAAAATATTAGGGTAATATACTAAACCCTAATTAAATAAATATATACATACATAGGCTTTATTTAGTATTTTAAAAATACATATGAGTTCATGCAAGTCCGAAAATATATTTAAAATAATTAATAATAAATTATTTACGTGAAAATTTCTCCGAAAATGCAAGTCCCGGGAAAATTTTACTTAAAGTACTGTAAACAATACACAATAATTAAAATAGGTTTTAAATGCATACCAACTCGTAAAAATATCATATAATATATATATGAAAATTATTAACACTGCATATCCCGGTACAGTGTAAAAATATTTAAAAACACGGGATATTACACAACACCACTCCAAGGATGAGTTCTCATTACACACACATTATTTAATCAAATTGCATCATAATGTTTTGGATAATATATAAAGGAACAAAACTTATGTTTAACAATTTACCTAATTCAATCCCTAAGGGTCTCATATGTATTAGGTCGAAGAAAGCTACCTGTAGTAGATACAATCTAAACCAGTCCTAAGCAAAGAGGAATTTCTCATCACACACATCAAATATTATAATAAAACTTTATAAGAATGAAGATAAGACATAAATCTATAAGTTTTATATTTTTTATTTCTCCTAATTCTTCTTTTATGGCCACAAAAATAAGGGTGTAAAAATTTATGTTCTAAAACAAAATTCAAAAGCTAAATAATCATTTTCATACCATCACCACATAATTTCAAATATAATTTAGAAGGAAAATAATTGATTTACCAAATTATGAGCTGAAATCAACAAGATTAAAGTTTAGGAGTATTATTTTGGCAAAAGAACTATGGCTTATGGTTGAGAAGAAGTAGAGCGTCTTTAGCTTCCTACAAGAGAAAGACAATCCCATAAATATACAAAAAATCCCATACTATACACTATCATATACTTTATTATTATTATTATTTTATTCTTCTTATTATTTTTTTATCAACTATCAACCCAAAATTTCAAATCAATCAATGTAAACAAGTCAACTAGATTTAATTTTTTACATATTTATTTATTAAGTAAATGTTCAATTTTATAATACCCCAAATACATCTTATATTGCACATACTCAAATATACCATTGAAATGCACTTTGGCAAATACAAAACAAATGAAAGGATGTAAAATTCACATAATCAAATAGAATGATTTGAGATGCATATGTTCAAGTGAATTATATGCATTTATGGTGGTAATTCATGAGTTGGTTATGGTGGTTGAATTATATGTTCAACCTCATGGATAGACTCAGACTCACTTAGGTCAACAGGATCTTCAGTCAAACCCTCTTTACTCTTTCAAAATACAAATAATTAGACTTAATTCTTAACATCGATATGTATTCCTTATAGGTGCATTTATATTTTTATTCCAAGGGATTCTAAACCATGCTCTGATTCCACTAAATGTGACACCTATTAAGGATGCCAAGCATAAATTATATGCATATAACTAATACATAACATCTCCATCAATGTCTTAACTTTAGTTCACATGTCAATATGTACATCAGCTTTATATATATATATATATATATATATATATATATATATATATATATATATATATATATATATATATATATATATATATATATATATATATATATATATATATATATAAGTAATACATATTACACACAAAAAGAACTTACAACATCAAGTAGCTCACATCTTCCCTTATGTTAAACACATAGAATACACTAGTCTTAATACAACATAATAAATTTATTAAGCACATCATGCTCAAAAACCTGAGGACAACCCATGTTGACCAACTTGACATAATGCTAGTGCAACTGATGTAAAATGTTTCTTTAAAACAAATTTAAGTTCTTTTAACCCTGAAAAATATTGCAGAGGAATGAGCCTACAACTCAACAAATGAATAACATAATATTTTATGAAAAATAACACATTCAAGCATGTAGGTACATAGTCATTATAGCATAGTATTTTCTTTTCGACAACAATAAACTTATGAATTACATGTAAATCAAAGCTTCTTTTCAATTATTAATGGATCCTCATAATACGTCAAAAAACAATAATATACTAAAAAATATACCCATATTTCAGCATGTCAGATTCAATAATGCAAATTCAAAAATATACCAAAAAGTTCATATTATGAAATTTAAAGCCATATTCTCCATATCAGTAACATTATAAGTCTAAATTAATTTGCAACTAATTTCGCATCAATTGGATATGTATAGAAGGAGAAACATAAAAATAAATCCGCCAGGATCAAGCTATTGACAAAACTAAGCAATAAAAAGTATAATCCAAATTAGCCATCAAAATAGTAAAAATAAGTTTCCTCTATTTCTGTCAATTTTGTAATCACATCTCAAAGTTTCTACAAGATCAAACAACACTTCATTTAAAGTTATAAATCTCTAAATATAGCTTAAAGTCTACTATTCTCCATTGAACTGGGCACCCGAATTTCAGCAAACCTCATTCACATGTACAATCTCATCTTAACAACAATCAACTATCAACACAATAATTAAAAATCACAATAATCAAAAGTCAGCATCTATCAATTAGAATATACATATTCCCCTTAACCAATTAGCTTAATAAGTAAATTTGTAATTATTTATTTTATGTGTTATATTCACATAGAGCATTAGGTTATTCACTTACCTTTATTGCTTCCTTGCTTTTGTTTGCATTTACTTATGTGACAGACTCATTCCTATTTGGGTTAGCAAAAGTAGTCTTAGTTGCTCACAAGTAACTCCACAAAGTATCTACTCATAAAAATAGCTTATATTTACACGCAACCCACTCACCAAATTGTTTAGTTTGCACCCGCATTTTGCTTTCCTTTTTCAGCACCCAACACATATAATTTCATTTATAAATCGTCAATATAATAATCCTATATACTTCCCTAACCATGCAGCCCTAAACAATATAGGTTCATTCATCCTAAGAGGGTTATTTTCAAGGCAAACTTTAAAAAATTACTGCAATTTATAGGAAATGAATTTTAAGCTCAAATTTGAAACAATCTTAGACTTATATGTCTAATAAATTTTGTAAAAAAAATTCACTTCATTTAAACAATTGAAGAGGGAGATATGGGTAGCTAAACATAACCATGTCAGTTTACTCTGATAGAGACAGACTGCACATTAAAAAGTTTAGCTTCGATAGACCATCATATAGGCCAAATTAGTTCTTACTCAAAACTACAAAGTTACAATGAAATATTTAAAGTTTTCTCAAAATTAAACCAATCTCAATTTGGAGCTTCCTATCTCAGGATATATAAGAAATACCAAGACTAGTTTTAACTCATGAACTCTATAAACCTAGTTCACATAATCAAAATAGTTACTTCTAAGCCTAACTTCAAAAATTTGTTAGGATTCATAGAAAAATAATTTTAAGCTAAAATTTTAAGCATTCTTAGATTGCTATTTCTATAACATACTATAAAAATTTCACAGCAATTTGATAACTACAAAAAAAAATTATAGATAACGAACTACAACCAACTCAAAGAAACTTATAGACTAAGCAATAAAATGTTTCTTCTTATTAGACTAGATTATAGACTAAATAAACTCAAAATCAAAGTGACAAAATTTTAGACAACTCTTTAAGGTTTCTAAAAAATCAAACCACACTTAATTTGAAGCTTTCTAACTCAAGATATGATTAAAACACTAAGAATAAGAAACTAGGTCTTTATAACCCAAATTATGCATCTTTTAAATCCCCAAATTCTGCATCTTCTAAACCCTAACTTAATTTAACAAAAATATTAAAATTACTTACCAAATAAACCTCTGAGGCTCTTAAAGATGCAGATTATGGTCTAGAATGGATTCTAAACCTTCAATTTTACTTGATAATTAAGCTCTTTTTTTAATAACAATAATAACAATAATAACTAAACCAATTTAATCCCTTTATTTTTTCCAGTAACTAATTTAAACCCTTAAGCTTCCAATTGTTCATTATAATATGACTATTTATTTTAATTTATTCCACATCATCCTAAAAAAATTTTTAATTCTCACTCTTCACTTTGTTTTTATTCCAAATCCCTTTTATTCTCATAATTTCACTTATTTTGAGTGTCATCAAAATCCAAAAATTCTCACTCTAGATCCAGTATACTCATTCAAGTTTACATGTTATATTAATTCTATCTAATTTTATTTTAAAAATCCAATTGTATTTTTAAAAATTACTTTTAGATTTTTGTAAAAAAAATTTAGCACTTATTAAAATTTTTTTCCACTTTTTTCTTATACTTAGAATAGCAATTCAAAATAATTGTGTATTGAATATATGATAATACAATGAGTAATTATATATACAAGAAATATAAGAAGTGATAAGTATAAGATACAATAAAATAGCTAAATATTTGTAAGTTGTTATACAAGCATATCTCTAATACCCCCCCCCCCTAAAGGGTGTCTTAGAAACAATCAAAGCTTGGAAAATATGGACTAAAATGATGGTTTCAAAACTAGTTTTGTTTAAATATCTACCAGGTGATCTTTGGAGGAAATGGAGTGAACCTTTAGCTGCTTTGATGAAACTTGTTCCCTGATAAAGTGGAAGTCCACTTCAACATGTCTCATACGTGCTTGAAGTGTTGCATTAAAGGAGATAAAAAAAAGCTCTAAGATTTTGTTATGTGTCATTTATACATATAATGTTAGGAGCATTTTTATTGGTTTTATAATATATTTTTATAAATTTATTTAATTGCCATTAATTTTACTTGCATTTAGCATAATGTTATTTAACTTGCATTTTAAAGAATATATTTGCATGTTTGTTTAATAATTAAGTGCATTGTAGTATCTAATTATATTATTTGTTGTAGTTTTGTAACTGTAGTGCATGACCATGTTTGGAACCATGTCTGGAAAGTCTACGTGCACAGGCTAGCACAAGCTTATGTGCATTAATAGTCAAGAATCCTGCACACTTTACTGCACGACTGTGCAAGAAGGTGTGCACTGACATGATTTAAGCCAAGCTCGATGAAGAAGCTATGCCCACCCCACCACACGGCCATGTATTAGGTCATGCACATATTTGGAATAGTACACACCCATGTGCTTGGCCATGTGCGAGGGTGTGCACACAAAATTAACGTACATGCCCTAGTGCACACCCATGTGCATGGCCATGCACTAGGGTATGCACGGCCATGCACTAGGGTATGCACACAAAATTAACGTACATGCCCTAGTGCACACTCATGTGCATGATCATGCGCTAAGGTGTGCACTCATGAAAAATCTTCATTTTTCATTCATGATTATGGATTTAGAAGATTTCAAAATTAGAAGATTACAAAATTAGAATATTCTAGAATTGGAAGTTCTGGGCACAAGAGATGGCTATAAAAAGAGGATTGATTCATTAATTTGAAGAATTCATTCAAATTAGCATTCAGAGATATTTTAAGCAAATAAGAAGTAGAGTTTTAAGTCAATCACATTTTCTTGTTTGGAATACCTTTTATTATGATTATTTCCATCATGTGTTACTAATTTACTCAGGGTTTGGATTCATGTAGCTAGACTACTACTTGTTTGGATTTTTATATTTTAATTCAATAAGTTAATATTCAGTTAATTTTATAGGTTACTTATATGTTCTTATATTTGATTTTAGGATTGATTAAATGCATGCTGGATAGATTAGGAGACAACGAAAGTTGCATTATCTATTAGCTCATAGACCTATGAAACTTAAGATGAATCCTTCAGGGAGTATTAAATTGCTAAGGAACTTAATAAGTCTTAATTAATTTACTTGACCATGAAAATAGCCAGTCATTAGTTTTGACATACTTAAGTGATCTTGAAAGAGACTTTGAGTAATTTGAGTAATTTACCCTTGACTGTATTAATAAGTTGAATTAAGATTAAATCCTGTAATTCAAATAAGTGTCTAGTGAAGCAAATCCAGACTTTATCTTTCGATTATTGAATTTTTATTTTAAATTTAGAATTTATCTTTGTTAGTTAATATATTTTTCTATTTCAATTAAATCTATTTTGTTAGCTTGTGGAGATAAAATTATGACTAGTACTTGGTATCCATCTCCTTATAGGAACGATACTAGATACTCAAACTTTACTACTTGTTGCAAATCGCGCACTTGCGAAAATTGCCTAACATATTTTCACACTAGACCATTGAAGATTGGATGAAAGAAACATGTAATTCCTGCAAGAGCTTGCTTAACCATTATAACTTGATACATGTATTGTCCAAGACATTAAATTTTGACTCTGTGGATAAGCGAGCCATAATGGACTATTTTTTTTAACTCCATTCAATGAGATTATAACCAAAATAAATCAAGTGACCACCAGCAGACTTTCGATCATCTAATGACCTTACCCAATTAGAGTTAACATATGCTTGCAAATTGAATGAAATGGTTTTAGAAATCAGCAAGTTGTATTAAACCATCCTTTTATGCAATGTAACAATCATTTCAGAGCCTAAAGATGTAACAATCATTTCAGAGCCTGAAGATGTAACTCAGTAAGGTAATGCATGAATTATGTTAATTTCATAATAGCAAAGGATAAGTTTGGCCTTGTGAATGTGATGTCCTAAAGTGAACCACAACATTGACAATATTTGGTAGCTAATGCAGAAGGAAGAGGGATTATGGTACCTTTACAGAGTGGAGGAGTGACTGCCATTGGAGTTGGTATTAGCTTGCAAGAGTCCATGCCCATAAAGTTCAAGAGATTTTTAATATAACGTTGTTGACCAAGTAATGATCCTTTAGGATGAGAAATAACCTCAGTACCCAAAAAATAATGTAGAGACTCGAGATCATGTAATTGGATGTTGTTAATAATTTGGTAATGACATCTTTCATAAAATCATTCTAATTTGAAGTAAGGACTATGTCATCTACATAAATGAGAAGAAGATAAAGTGTATGGTCATGATCATAAATGAATAATGATGAATCAGCATGTGAACCTTTGGAACCAATGAAAAGAAGAAAAGAACTAAGTTTGTGAAACCAGACTTATGGTGCTTACTTTAACCTATACAGAGACTTATTTAACTTATAAACATAAAGAGGATTTTCTTTGTTAAAAAAATCCTATAGTTGCGACATATGCACAGTTTTAATCAATTTACTATGCAAAAATGTGTTGCTAACATTTAGCTAGTTGATTTTCCACCCATGAGAGACAGCCATTAAAAGAATTATTCAAATTGTGATTAGTTTGACAACAAGGCTAAAGGTCTCAGCATAATCAATGCCATGCTCCTATGTGTAGCCTTTAGCAATAAGCTTGGCTTTGTAATGTTCTAGACTACCATCTACCTTCTTTTTAATGCAAAAAACCCAATAATTTCCCACTATATTGATATTAGGCAAAAGAGGAACAAGGGTCTAGGTGTTTATGTGATATAGTGCATATATCTTATCGTGCATTGCATTTTGCCATTCCTTAGATTTAAATTCTTGAGTATATGAGGTGGGCTCAATGAGAGAGTCATCTTAGGCAAGATGGACATATTTTCTAGTATTATGTAAGGTGGAGTCTTGAAGCTTCATAGGATGTTGGCATGGAGGATTGGTGAGAGGTGGCGGGTTAAATGGTAAATCAATAAATAGTTAAAACCATCATGATAGTATTGATGACTTTGGTTAGTATTGGAGGATAAGGTTCATTTAAAAATTGTATTAAGGGATGAGGTAGTTGAAGGGAGAGGATATAACGGCAATGTCAAAATATAAGATGAGGTTATTTCGAAAGATAATGATTTGGAAGTGGATGGAGAGTTGTTAGTGGAAGATAAGGATGGAAGAGTATTGTGAAAGGGAGAAGATGTATCTGATGTATTTAAGTTGGTGACAAACTGTGATGTTGGCAAAATCAGCTATAACCAAGGAATTGTACACAAAGTGAGAGTTTTTAACACAAGAGGTTGAGAGTTGTTGACATGAAAAGGGAAGATGAGTTCATCAAACCACACATGTCTTGCCATATAGAGATGTCCAATGTCTTTATCCAAACAATGGTAACTAAGATAATTACTGGAATATCTGAGAAAAACACATTATTTGGTGTGAAATACAAATTTATGTCTATTGTATATATGGAGTAAAGGATATACAACACATCCAAATATTCTCAAAAAATTATAATTAGGCTTCATCTTGTATAATAACTAATAGGGAATAACCTTAAAGAGAGCTTAAGAAGGCATTCAATTAATCAAATGTATTGTAGTGTCAAAGGCAAAATACCAGTACTTGAAAGGAACACCACTGTACCCAAGCAAACTTAACCCAGTATCCACTATATGTCAAATTTTCCTTTCAACACGTCTATTTTGTTCATGAGTATGTAGACATGCAATTCAATGTAGGATTCCAGATTTTTGAAATAGTTTGAATAATGGCTTGTACTCTCCTCCCTAATTTGAATTGAAGGATTTAACAACATGACCAAATTGTTTTTCCACTAAATTTTGAAACTGAATAAAAATCTGAGGAACATCGCTTTTATATGAATGGGATACAACTAAGTAAACAAAGAAAAGTCATCAATGAAGATGATAAATTATTTATGTCCATTTAATGAACTCATAGGACCTAGTCCCAAAACATTTAAGTGGATCAGTTCTAATGGCCTTGTACTGTGATGTTGAGTATATGGAAGAGAGAGACGATGCAATTTACCTTGGTAACATGTTGAACAAGCTTAGCGACTAGATGATGGGGGTGAACATGGTAACTAAAATTAATGAACTAGATGCTTGACTACTAGAGATGCAGGATGTCCTATACAAGCATGCTAAGTATCCAATGAAGCTAGAAAGGCTATGAATCGAAAAGAAGATGGCAGTGCTACTCAAATCTTATAAAGTCCATTGTCAATCTTTCTCTAAAGTAATTATTTCTTAGTCTGGTAGTCCTTGATAAAACAAAGATCATAGTGACATTTAAAGAAATAATCTTAGTCAACATAAAATTTGCATACCAGGAGCAATTGTTTAGTAATGTGAGGGATATGCAAGACATCAGTGAGATGAAATTTATTATGCATAATGCTCTTAACTATATGAGAAATAGAGAGTCCAATTCCATCACCAACAAGAACCTTAAGCTTACCTTTGTAATTATCAACTATTGATAAGGCAAATAAGTAAGGTGTAATATGGTGACTAGCACCTATGTGTGTGAGTTACAAACTGAAGAAGAAGAAGATCTAGGTGGAGTTCTAAGAATGGAGTTTTGAGCCTAAGGCAAAGTATGGAAATTTCAATTAGTGTTATGATTAAAAGAGTTACGTTGAGCACCGGATTTGCGAGACCCAAAATTCTTATCAAAATAACAATCAATGGTACTATGATTATTATAGCCACAGAATTGGCAAGCCATTAAAAAACGAGAAGAGTTAATACAATTACGCCATCCATCTCCTCAAGAAAACTTATTATTATTAAGGAATCGACCATCAGATGTTGCGTGAGATTTATAGTAGGTAAAGATGGTTATTGAGCTTTAAGAAGTAGTTCATAAGAGACAAGGTGACTATGCATATCAGAGAAAGAGGGCGGTCCAAAGCGCTATTAAAAAGCACCAATAGAACCATTGAATTCAACCCCTAGTTGGCGATAGATTATCGCATTGAATTCAATTAGAGAGATTACTTAACCAACCAAAGCAAGGGAATCAGTAAGAATTTTAGCTTGAAAGAGAAAATTAGATACAAGTTTGTCTTCTTTTTCCAGATTGTGGAGCTCAATGTAAAGTTATGTTTTTTTTCCCATAGGTTGTCGCAAATGCTTTCCACACTGCAGCTACTAAATTAATGCCGATGAGGTGGGGATAAACTTCCTCATAAACAGAACTTAGGAGCCATGAAAATAAGATTTGGTCTTTAAAGAACCATATAAGGTAAGCAGGATTAGGTTGATTGTCAATCTCTTTGGGTGGTGGAGGCTCAGAGCCATTGAGAATTCCATAGAGATTGTACAAGTAAAGAAGTGGTTGAAACTAAAATTTTCAAGGAATATAGTTTTTTTCATTTAGTTTGATAGAGAAGTTTCGTTGGATATGAGAAGGAGTGGCGAAAGGAAGTGGCAACAGAGACAATGGTAGAGAAGAAGAAAGAGTGGTGTTTGAAGATGAAGAAGTAGAACTTAAGGTCGAGGAAGTGTTGGTAGTCATCTTGCTCTGATACCAACTTAGAATAGCAATTCATAATAATTGTGTATTGAATATCTGATAATACAATAAGCAATTATATATAAAAGAGACATAAAAGGTGATAAGTATAAGATACAACAGAATAACTAAATACTAGTAAGTTGTTATACAAGCATATGTCTAATGTAAAAAATGCTTTCTAAGTTTTCATCTAACCATTCTTGAAATAAAATCAATAAATTTTTTTAAAATAAATTCTTTTTATCAAATTATTATAAAATCCATTTCTTGACTTTCAATCATGTTATTTAAAAACTTTTCTATTGTCGATTGAACCAAAAAAGTATAAAATGGAGAAAAAAAGAGAAAATTTTGAGGTAATAAAAATATTAACAAAAATTAAAAAATTAAAAATTTTATTATTGTTATTATTTATAGTGATAATTAAAAATGATTACTACCAACATATTTAAAAAAATAAAAGAGGATTAAAAAAAATTATTTCATTAGACTCAAATAGGAAGAATCAAAATTTATATGAATACTGAATATTGATATCAAATAAAAGAACCAATAACAATGGGAATAATACTTTTATGAATGAAATTCATAAAATCTCACCCAAATTAACACTTAATAGCTTCTCTCTCAAAAAAAAAAAAAAAAAAAAACACTTAATAACTAAACATAAACAAAATATCAAAGGAGCAAACTAGTCATTGAAACAGAATACAAGAACATCATACCAATGTACACTTTTTTTTTTTTAGGAATTGAGAAGGATAATTTGCAGTGCCATAATACTCAGAGTTAGTGGTCCACTAAGCCACTACTCAGGCATCATATGCATTTTATTGAATTTATAATTGGCATACAAGCTTATTATAGATTTCATATAGATATATATATATATATATATATATATATATATATATATATATATATATATATATATATATATATATATCACATTGAGCTTACAAGAAGACTATTAGCATGAGTTGAAGGTGCATTAACAACTCTGCAATTCAATCTGATCTCACTATTAGTTCCTGTCAAGGGGCTAAGATTTCCCATTCTAATCATGGACACAACAAAAGCTTCAAAGAAAGCAGTTTGATTGTTGCTGTAGTTGTTAACGATATCAATGGTATCAGCACCAGGAGTTGAGAATAGCTCTTGATCACTTTGGAGCAGGCCTTTATTAACTTGAAGATTCGAAAAATAGTCATTATCAAATTCATCAGGTGTTGTTGGGTCAAGATTAGCTAAAACACTTCCATTCCCACCTTGAGGGCATATCTGACGAAGTGTTTCTAGGTAAGTTGGGTCCAATGTTGGATCAGGAAAACCACTGTTGTTGAAGTTGTATAAACGACTAACGAATGTTCGACATTGAGCTCTTCCAAATGTGTGGGCACCTACAACGAAAGAATTCAATATAAGTTGAGCATTATAATAAATAAATCTTTAGTTTCAAATGTACCATTTTTATGAAAAACAAAGAACAAACCGGATAGCGCAACCAAATCAGTATGGTTGTTGAGGCCAACATTTGTAAACCTGAATTTGAGCCTGTCAAGTGTGTCAAAGGGCCCTGGAATGTTAGCATTAGCTAGTGTTCGGTTAGCTGTTGTGCTGTCTCTTCTTCCAAGTAGATTCGTCCATGATGGACCTCCCGTCTGCAAGGAAGCACAAAAAATTATTAATATTTTATTATTTGTTTGATAATCATTTACTTGTGAAAAATTTTATTATATGTTGATTAATTTGATTATAGGGTTAGACAAGTAAATATACATATAAATGGCATATCGTTATTGAAAATCATAATGTTTACAATATTTATAAATTTATTTCAACTTTTGAAATTTCACAAAATTTTATAATTTGACTTTGTTTTTTCAATTCCAACACTGCATTTTTGCCAATATATATAAAAAGAAAATGCACATATGTCCACTTAATAAAAAATAGAGAAAATTACATTCCCTCCTTTAGATTTGACTTTATTTATACTTACCTTCCTTTTCTTTCAAAATCAAATTTTTACCTCTCACAGTTTTTATTTTAAACACTTTTATTAGTATTAGACAATTTTTTCCATTAAGTAGCATATAAAAAAACTAAAATACTTTTACAAATAATAAAAACTATAATTAATTATAAAAGTTGAGAGAGATAAAAGTTCAACTTTTAAATAAAATGGAGGTAAGTGTAAATTAGGTTAAATTTCAATAAGAAAAATGTAATTTACTCAAAAAATAAGTGAGCTTAGATATTAGATATGTATTTTTGTTATTTTTAACCATCATACAAATTAAAAATAATTAGTAAAAGTAAATTATTTTTACTAATTATTCCATTATTTATTTAAGAACCATTTAGGATAGAAAAATTTAATAATTAAATTACCAAAGTAACAGATTGTTGAGCTGCAATAGTGAGTATATCAGCGCAGGAAACAGTAGCTGGACAAATACTCTCCAATTTAGCTTTCATGGCATCAATAACATCAAAACCTCTTGCAGAATTGTTGTTGGCAATAGCTTCTTTTTCAGTGTCTATGGTGTCTGTTTTATCCAATAAAATTGATCCATCACAACCCTGAAATAATAAACAAAAAATATTTAATGATTTTAAAATATTTTAAGTAGAGATGATTCGATATGTTTTGATGGACAAACATTTAACTTTGTTTTATAAAATAATAATTTTAGGAATTTTAACTTAAATTTCTACATATAGAAGTTTCAAACAAATAATCTAAAATTCATACTCATGATAATTTTTAGTGTATGGTTTTCAATTGCTAACATTTGATTTCTACATTTGTTTATTCAATAGTTCTTTTTTTAAAATAAATAAGCAACAGTATTGAATAATCATGTAGATGATGTTGATGACAAGTATAATTAATGCCTTATTCATATTAATGGTGGGTTTTATTATCATCATTCATTAAAAATTGATATAATCTAGAATAGAAGATGATGAATTTTTTTTTAATAAAACATATTTTTCAATTCGTCTAAAATAGAATGGTTTTTCATGGAATTTGTAAAAAGTGGAGTATTCAAATCCTCTATCCCCTTCACCTTCATATAAAAAATAATAAAAAAATAAATAAAATAAAAATATTTATCTATAAATAAAACTATTTGTATTGTTTCACACAAAATGAAATCACTAGATGGTAGGTAATATTAATTGTGGCTGAATGATATCCAAAATTTAATTTACTGAATATATATGATTATAAATTTCAAGACATTTAGGAAAAATCAAAAAGAAAGATTTATGTTGGTTTAACTTTAATAATTATTATAGAAATAGTTATATTAGAGCTAATTTATGATATGTCTTGGTTACTCAAAATTAATAATTAGGAAGGATTTCCAAAAAAAAAAAACTTTGATATATCTCAGTTATACTAAAAATGTCACTAAACTGGATTCTGTATTAAGCCAAAAAAACAGAATTGTTTATTTGTCAAAAAATTTCATTAAAGAGCAAAGAATTTTAAAAATTGAACACAAAACAGAAACGAATGACAAATATTTTCTTTTTTATGAACACGAAAAAGATTGCAAAATGAAAACAAAAAAACAAACAAACAAAAAAAACTAAAAAACTAAAAAAAAAAAAGAAAATTACATTAACAAAGCAGTCGTGGAAGTGAAGCCTAATGAGGCTAGCACCAATCCTGGGATCAGAAACAAGAGCTTGTTTAATGGTTTCACGTATAATGCAAGAGACATATGGGCAGCTTTCATCATAAAATGTTGGACTCAGCTGCCCATCTGCAATGTTTCCACCCACCAAAATTGCATAAATTAAAGCCAACACCACCAACATTGATCGAGAACTATGCATTTTTTTTTTTTCTGTATTTGATTTTTGAGTGTTTCCAAAGAACACGATTAGGCTTCAATATATATAGGAGACGGTGCCTAGATATTCTTTTCATCATTAGTTGGTAAGAATTAGGCCAGTCTTATAAAAATAATAATAATAAATTACGTGTCATCATGTTCTCAGTTTGACCTTTTCCTTTTTGAGTATTTATTTAATGAAAAAAGAAATTATTTTTTATTATAAATTAAAAATACAACTTAATAAATAAATAAAATAAGTAAAAATATTAAATTAAATATTTTTTGGGTTTTTTTTTCTATGTAAGTAAAATTAAATTTGCTACAATTTTAAATCTTTATAGTCAATCATTATTGTTACTTAACATAACAGTTAGAGTCCACAAATAAATAATTTGAAACAAAAAAATAATGATAAAATAAAGAATTAAAGCAATAACATAGAATAATTTCCATGAAAAATCCTAACACATGATAAGACCATAAACACGGGGATAGAATTTCACTATGTTGTGAAAGAGCATATAAAGGAATCTGAGGGTGGCTAACAATATTGAGATCACCTTTGTCAAACCCTAAGAATTGGTATTTATACATCCAATGTGCTCTTCTGAAACTCAAACACCTTTCGTAAATAGTATATAGCACGCCCGTGCTTTGAGCCGTGCTCATCACTGGATATATAAGGGAACCCATTGCACTAAAGTAAGGAACTCGAGACATATACTCAATCTCATCATTTAACTACGGACACAACAAAGCTAAAAGCCTAAAATGTGAAGCAAATGGAGTACTTACAGGTTTACAACTATGCATACTAAACTTTCACAACATTTTTTTAATGTACCCTTTCTAAATAACATACAACAAGTTGACTTTTTTATTTCTCATAATTAATAGGTCAAGGATCTTCTTCGCATTACCTAAATCCTTTATCTTAAACTAGACACTAAGTTGACCTTTGAACTTTCTAATCTCTTCTCTTTCTTTAACTATAATAAACATATTATGTAATACCCTATGTTTTAACTAAATAAAGTAACTTTATATTTAAATCTTTAATAAATACTTTTAGGTTATATTGTATAAAAGATTTTTTTTTTCTATCTAATGGAGGTGTAGGAGGTGTATATATATATATATATGGTTTTTTGTGTAGGAAGTGGACCAAACGGGATTAAATAGACAAAAGAAGACAAATATCAAAAGAAAAGAAAACATAAAGAAAGCAAGGAAGAAAACAGCGAAAAAAAAAAGAAGAGAAAACATGAACTTCCCGAGCCTATACCCTCTCCCTCATCATCTCTCACCCTCCTTCTCTTCTTCTTCCCTGTGCTATTCATCCTGCCATCATCGGTGACACCATTGCCGTCGCACCAAGCTGCTAAGGGAAGAGCTGCTGCTGCCATTCCTCATTTCTTTCCTTTGTCAGCTTTTATCCAAGTTGATCCAGCACCACCCAAGCTTCCCCAACTTCCCTCATCGTCTTAGGTGTCCGTCCAAGCCAAGAGCCGCCGCTGCAACTCACCTCCAGCATCGGAATTGAAGGTTGAAGGTGAGTTGCACAGAGTTATTCTTAGGTTGTTGATAGGTTGTTTTCTGGTTGCTGCTCGATTTTGAATGTTGATTTTAGGTTGTTTGAGTATATGTTGGATTATGCCAATAAATTACTTCAATTTGGATTTTTAAATATTTTTCCTAATTTTTTCTTAATTTACAGAATTTTGCATAATTTTTATTTATTTATTTTAATTTTTTTTAGTTGATTTATTGGGTTTTATTTGGTTTAGTTAGTATAATTAAAGTGATTATAGTTAATTGTTTTAGTATATTAATTTTATGTAAGATTTTAGAGTTTTGGTGTTAATTAGAGGGTTATGTAAATTTTAGGTATTTAATGGGTAATTATGCTAATTTTGAAAATTATGATTAAAAATTATAAAATTTTAATAATTGAGGTTATTATTAAATGTTATTAATTTTAGAACTCAAATTATAATTTTTGTGATTTTTATACTATTTTTATAAATATTTTTTAGTTTATGCCAAATTTGATTTTTAGGTTAAATAATATTTTTGGAAAAAAAAAATTGTTGGTTGATTAAATATTTTAATTATATTAGGGAGGTTTATTTTGAGAAAATGAATTTTTGGCATGATTAAATAATTTTAAGGAATTATTTTTAGTATTAAAAGCACATTATGTAAATTATGTATTTTAGGGGGGTAAAAATGTAATTTTATGCTAAACATAGTTAAATATATATTTTAATTAGATTTATTAATATTTAAAAGGTTTAGACAATTTTTTATAAATTAATTGATATTTTTACCTAAGTAGTGTAAATTTTAAATATCAAATTCCCAATATATATATAATACATTACAATAGTTTTAATTTGGGTTATAATTATATTTTTGATGATGGAATACAAATTTAATTGTTTAATTTTGAATAATTGAGATTTTATATAATTTTCATCTATTTTAGTATATGTGTATGTGAAATATGCATTTTAAGAAATAAATATTATTAATTCTTGATATTTTTTTGAGTTGTGATCTCGGTCGGAGTAAATTGTGGTTTTGGGAGCCCGACTCGAGTGTGAATGTTTGTGGATATTAGAAGTGCATTTTTCTATACAGGTCTGGCTCAACCTTCGGTAGAGAGATGTCCGTTTTACAGAGGAGACTCTGCCAAAATTTTGGTAGATTTTCTCGTAAAACGTGATACTCGTAAAATTTCAACCATTAATTAGGTTAAATCCTATCTGTCGAGTCTTGTCCGGTTTTCCTCAAGTCAGTCTGGAATTTCATTATTTTGTTGATTGTTGATTTCGATTCCTTAGTCATGTTTTAAAAGTTGATTATTATTTTCTTTTAGAGCATTTCGAAGCAGAAGCTGTGAGGCCGAGGCAGACGCGTGGTCGTCAGCCTTCGCATTCATCCTATAAGTCAATAGAACGATCTGTGCATGTGTTTATGTAAAGAATGCATGCGCTCATATTTTATTACATTGATTATATGATTTATTTAATTTAATGCTACTATTTAAGATTTAAATGCATTTTATTTATTTAAAAATCGATCTTGAGAAATTTTGGTAGAACGGGCTACCTGGTGGGCTTCACCAGGACTATGTGGACATGGTAGAGATTGAGAGATGGATCCGTGATATATATATGATTGATGAATGTTAAACTGGGACGGGTGTCTCGGTGGAAGCCTTTGCTCTCGGGGACCGCCAGTGATTGTAAGGTTAATAATGGACTGGGATGGGTGCCTCGGTCAATGCCTTTGCTCTCGGGGACTGCCAGTGCCATATATTTGGATTAAGTGAATGACTACGGCTTGGTGCCTCAGTTGATGCCTTTGCTCTTGGGGACCGGTAGTCTAGTTGGAATAAGTGGGCTCAGTTGGCCATTTAGATTTTTGGGTTTAGGGTTCTACCAAGATTTTTTAAAAACTATACTTATACATTATAAATTATTTTCACTATAAACATATATAGTTTTCAAAGGTTTTCAAACCATACAACTCTTTTTATTGACTTACTCAGTGAGGTCTGATTCCCCTCAATTTATTTTTTTCAAGAGCTTGGGAGTTCAACCTCAGACTACCTCCACGCCGGGTTTCTTCTTCATCGGCTATTTTATGTAGGTCATTGTAAGTTGTACTGTGTGTTAATCTAGGCTACTGCAGTAGTATTTGTACTAAGGATTTGTATGGTTTAAATATAATTGTGTAATTTATTTGTGTAAATTACGCTTATGTATAAGATTTAAATTCAATTTATAATATGAGATGTTGAAACATATTTTTATTAAGCAGTTGAATTTGTGTATTTTGAGAAAAATCAGTTTGATAATATGTTATGTTATTAATTAAAGTTTAAAATATGAATGGTTTTATTTTCTTTTCCTTTAGGCTTACTACGGGTTTTGGGGGCCTTATGCCTACCCATTCCCTAGTGTCGGTCACGTGCCCTCGGGTTCGAGTCGTGACAAAGTTGGTATCAGAATATAAGTTCGATTAATTGTCTATGTCTGTCTTTCTATGTAACTACTGCAGCTTTAGGATTGATAATTGTCTTTGAGATGTTTTTGTTTATAATTCCATGTTGCTTTAAATATTCTTACCCCCGTTTTGAATTCAATTTTTTTCCTTGTTTTCTTTTCAGAATGAGGCATGTGCGTACCGACCCCAATGTCGATCCGACCTTTAGATTTGATGTGCAGTCTGTGCACGATGAGGCTCCCCTTCCTGCTCCACGTCGTAGGGGCAGAGGTAGAGGTCGAGGTCGAGGTCGAGCTAGGGTAGCTGCAGCTGAGATTCCTGATCAGCAGCCAGTCGAGCCTGAAGCCCCAGCTATTGACCCTACAACCTGACTGGTAAGGATTAATTAGGGTCTAGCAGCATTGAATCAAGCGATGCCCCTTGTACAACAAATGCTACAGCAGAGGAACTAGGGGATGTCAGACACTAAAGCATCCCTTCTTTACTCTCGGATCGGTAGAGTTTCTTTTGATGGTACGGGTGATGCCTTAGACTTCATTAATGCGATTGAGGCACGCACCAGGACTGGACATATGGATTATCAGAGGATTATGATTATGGAGTTATCGGTTCAGGCGGCCGCTCAGGACTGGTTTATGCAGTCGATTCAGCCATCGATGCACGAGCTAACTTGGCCAAAATTTAAGGATTGCTTTTTGAAATCTTTCTATCCTCCAGCCACCAGAGATGCCTACAGGTGGCAGCTACTCCACATCACTAGAGGCGATAGGTTAGTGGATGACTATACCAGAGATTTTAATAGGTTGTCCCGACATGCAGAGGATAACAGGAGGGACCCTTACAGAGCTGTTGAGCTGTATGTTACTGGATTGGGACCCGTTTTTATTGGTATACGTACCGAGGACCGCACCCTAGAGAGTGTGATTGAGGAGGCCCGTTTGATAGAGAGGTGACATATCCGCCAGGGCACTATGATAGATCCTTATATAGTCGAGGGCAGTGGATATGGTGTAGCTCCCGGGTACCAGCAGCCAGCATTTCACATTAGCAGTTCGAGTCAGCAGGCTGTGGGTAATTCTCAACAGAGTGGTAGGAGGTCCAGGACTTACAGAGTTGGCCGACATGGGTACATCACGAACAGGAGGAGTAGTAGGGGTCACAGATTCGGTGCAGGAGTTAGTAGCAGTAGTAGTGGGCAGAGTTCTAGGCAGAGTAGTTCTGGGTCTGGAGCCAGTGCTTGCGCGAGTTATGGATGATTTCATCAGGGCCCGTGTCTTATGTTGACGGGCACTTGCTTCAGATGTGGGCAGGTTGGACATCTTGCCAAAGCTTATCCCCACTTCGGATACCAGCCACAGTACGTTTAGGGTTCGTCTTCCTCAGTGGCTCAGCCCTACTATCCGATGCCTCAGCAGTATCGAGCACCCATACAGCCACAGTAGAGATCGCCTCAGCCTATGAGTCAGCAGGGTCGAGGTTTAGTTGGTAGACCTAGCGGTTGTGGTTTTGCGCAGCCTTCCACTTCTCAGCAAGTAGGTCGTGGTCAGGCTCGAGTGTTCACTTTGACACCACAGGATGCTCAGACTTTGAATGCAGTGGTAGCAGGTATCCTCTCAGTCTGTGCATGCGATGCTAGAGTGTTGTTTGATCTCGGTGCTTCACATTCCTTCATTTCTCCTATGTTCGCTTCGAGAATCGAGTGGCAGCATTCTAGGTTGTCCTTTCCTCTATCTATTTCAAGTCCTCTTAATGACGAGTTGGAGATAAATGTCTTCTTTCCTTCGTGTCCGGTGATAGTTGATGGTAGAGAATTATGGGCGGACTTAGTATTGCTCGACGTACTGGAATTCGATGTCATTTTGGGCATGGATTGGTTGTTGAGGTATTATGCTTCAGTGAATTGTAGAGAGAAAGAAGTGGTGTTCAGAATTCCAGATGAGGAAGAATTATGTTTCAAGGGTGAAAAGAGCTCCATGCCTCATAATCTCATTTCTGCCATTACAGCCCGGAAGATGCTTAGAAGGGGTTGTCAGGGTTACTTGGCAGTGGTAAGAGATGTTGAGAAGGAGAATGTGGTAATTGAGCAGGTGCCAGTGGTGTGTGAATTTCTGAATGTCTTTCCTAAAGAATTACCAGGATTACCACCAGACAGAGAGATAGAGTTCTGTATCGATGTCATACCTAGTACGGATCTTATTTCTATGCCACCTTACAGAATGGCACTAGCTAAACTACAGGAGCTAAAAGAGCAGTTGCAGGAGTTGCTTGATAAGGGTTTCATCAGACCCAGTACATTTCCTTGGGGTGCTCCAGTGTTGTTCGTGAAGAAGAAAGATGGTAGCCTTCGACTTTGTATCGACTACAAATAGTTGAATAAGGTCACCATCAAGAACAAGTACCCACTTCCAAGGATCGATGATCTGTTTGATCAACTTCAAGGTGCTACATGCTTCTCTAAAATAGACCTGAGATCTGGGTATCATCAGTTGAGAATCAGAAGAGGTGATGAGCCTAAGATAGCCTTTCGAACAAGATATGGCCATTATGAGTTTTTAGTAATGCCCTTTGGGTTGACTAATGCCCCAGCAGCCTTTATAGACTTGATGAATCGAGTGTTCAGGCCATACTTGGACCGGTTTGTGATAGTTTTCATTGATGATATATTGGTTTATTCCAAGAGTGAGGCTGAGCATGTGATGCATCTGAGAAGGGTGCTTCAAACCTTAAGGGAGCACAGGTTGTATGCCAAATTCTCAAAGTCCGAGTTTTGGTTGCATCAAGTGGCATTTCTAGGCCACGTGGTTTCTCGAGATGGCATACAGGTGGACCCTAAAAAGATAGAGGCTATTACGGAGTGGCCGAGGCCAACTACAGTTAGAGAGGTACGGAGTTTCCTAGGTCTAGCAGGCTATTACAGAAGATTTTTGAAGGACTTCTCTAGAATTGTTGCACCTTTGACAAGGTTGACCCACAAGAGTGCTAAGTTTGTATGGACAGACAAATGCGAAGAGCACTTTCAGTTTTTGAAGGACTTGTTGACGTCGGCTCCAATTCTAACTTTGCCCTCTGGAAATGAAGGTTATACAGTGTATTGTGATGCTTCCAGAGTAGGATTGGGCTGTGTGTTAATGCAAAATGGCCAAGTGATTGCTTATGCTTCGAGGCAGTTGAAGAAGCACGAGCAGAACTATCCTACTCACGACTTAGAGATGGCATCCGTGGTGGTTGCTTTGAAAATATGGAGGCATTACTTGTACGGAGTGACGTGTGAGATATACACAGATCACAAGAGCTTGAAATATATTTTCCAACAGAGGGACTTGAATCTGAGGTAGAGGAGATGGATGGAACTCCTTAAGGATTATGATTGCTCCATTTTATACCATCCAGGCAAGGCAAATGTTGTTGCGGATGCCTTGAGTAAAAAATTAGCAGGCAGCCTTGCCCATATTAGCACAGAGAGAAGGCCCATTATCAAGGAGTTGCATGGATTAATCGATTAGGGGTTGCAGATGAAAGTTACCCGAAAGTGCCTTTTAGCTCAATTCAGTGTACGATCAGTATACTTGGATCGGGTTAAGGCAGCTAAGAGCAAAGACCCCCAGTTGTAGAGAATCATGTATGAAGTACAACAAGGGCAGTCATAGGACTTCGTGATTGACAGAGAAGGTGTATTGTAGTTGGGCACTAGGATTTGTGTGCCAGATGTTGATGACTTGAGAAAGGAGATTATGGAAGAAGCGCATTTTCTGCATATAGTGTTCATCCAGGTTCTACCAAGATGTATCATAATCTGAAGGATACATACTGGTGGAATGGAATGAAGAGGGATATTGCAGAATTTGTATCCAGGTGCTTAACTTGCCAGCAAGTAAAGCTTGAACATCAGAGACCCTCGGGACTATTACAACCCATGCCAATTCCTGAATGGAAATGGGATATGATAGCCATGGATTTCGTGACTGGGCTACCTCGGACTACTGGAGGTTATGACGCTATTTGGGTGATTGTTGACAGGTTAACTAAGTCAGCACACTTTCTACCTATAAAGAAGACGTACTCTACTGATAGACTGGCGAGACTTTATGTTAATAGGATTGTTTATCTACATGGAGTGCCTGTGAGCATAGTGTCGAATAGAGGAGCCACCTTTACCTCAGTCTTTTGGCAAGAATTACACAAGGCCTTGGGTACCAGATTGGATTTTAGTACGGCCTTCCACCCTCAGATAGATGGTCAGTCAGAGAGGACCATCCAGACAATAGAAGATATGCTGAGGATGTGTGTAATGGATTTTGGAGGACAATGGGATTCACACTTGCCACTGATTGAGTTTGCTTATAATAACAGCTACCATGCTAGCATCGAGATGGCTCCATATGAGGCACTATATGGTAGGAAGTGTAGATCACCTTTATGTTGGGAGATTGGTGAAAGGCAGTTAACGGGACCAGAGTTGGTGCATATCACTTCAGAGAAAGTCCCCATTATTCAGCAGCGATTGAAGACAGCTTTCAGCAAACAGAAGAGCTATGATGACCTTAGGAGGAAGGATGTATCATTCATGGTTGGTGACATGGTGTTCCTGAAGGTGTCTCCAATGAAAGGAGTTATGAAATTTGGCAAGAATGGTAAGCTAACTCCCAGATACATTGGACCGTTTGAGATTCGGTCTAGAGTGGGTGAAGTGGCGTATAGGTTGGTGTTACCACCAGAACTGTCGAGAATCCATCCTGTATTTCATGTGTCCATGCTGAGAAAATACGTCCCTGATCCGTCTCACGTGTTGCAACCTCAAGCCGTAGAGCTTAGTGACGATTTGACTTACGAGGAGTACCCGGTGGCGATTGTGGATCGCCAAATCCAACAGCTGTGAACTAAGGAGATACCGATGGTGAAGGTGCTATGGAGTAACCATTCCGCAGAGGATTGCACTTGATAAACTGAAGCCGAGATGCGAGTTTCGTTCCCGTATCTTTTTCCCTCTTAGCCTTGTAATTTTTCTTTTCCTTCTTTCGGGGACGAATTCATATAAGGAGGGGAGACTGTAATACCCTATGTTTTAACTAAATAAAGTAACTTTATATTTAAATCTTTAATAAATACTTTTAGGTTATATTGTATAAAAGATTTTTTTTTCTATCTAATGGAGGTGTATATATATATATATATATATATATATATATATATATATATATATATATATATTAATATTATATTTAGGGTTAAATATTATTTTAGATGTGTATATTAAAATAATTTGTGTATGTATGTATGTATATGTAGTATATGTATATATATATGTGTACCAATATTTATCTATACACATACATGCATAACTATATTAATATATATATATATATATATGGTTTTTTATGTAGGAAGTGGACCAAACGAGATTAAATAGACAAAAGAAGACAAATATCAAAAGAAAAGAAAACAAAAAGAAAACAAGGAAGAAAACAGCGAAAAAAAAAGAAGGGAAAACAGAAACTTCCCGAGCCTATACCCTCTCCCTCATCGTCTCTCACCCTCCTTCTCTTCTTCTTCCCTGTGCTATTCATCCTGCCATCACCGGTGACACCATTGTCGTCGCACCAAGCTGCCAAGGGAAGAGTTGTTGCTGCCGTTCCTCATTTCTTTCCTCTGTCAGCTTTTATCCAAGTTGATCCAGCACCACCCAAGCTTCTCCAACTTCCCTCATCGTCTTAGGTGTCCATCCAAGCCAAGAGCCGCCGCTGCAACTCACCTCCGGCGCCGGAATTGAAGGTTGAAGGTGAGTTGCACAGAGTTGTTCTTAGGTTGTTGACAGGTTGTTTTCTAGTTGCTGCTCGATTTTGAATGTTGATTTTAGGTTGTTTTTGAGTATATGTTGGATTATGCCAATAAATTGCTTCAATTTGGATTTTTAAATATTTTTCCTAATTTTTTTTAATTTACAGAATTTTGCATAATTTTTATTTATTTATTTTAATTTTTTTTAGTTGATTTATTGGGTTTTATTTGGTTTAGTTAGTATAATTAAAGTGATTATAGTTAATTGTTTTAGTATATTAATTTTATGTAAGATTTTAGAGTTTTGGTGTTAATTAGAGGGTTATGTAAATTTTAGGTATTTAATGGGTAATTATGCTAATTTTGAAAATTATGATTAAAAATTATAAAATTTTAATAATTGAGGTTATTATTAAATGTTATTAATTTTAGAACTCAAATTATAATTTTTGTGATTTTTATACTATTTTTATAAATATTTTTTAGTTTATGCCAAATTTGATTTTTAGGTTAAATAATATTTTTGGAAAAAAAAAATTGTTGGTTGATTAAATATTTTAATTATATTAGGGAGGTTTATTTTGAGAAAATGAATTTTTGGCATGATTAAATAATTTTAAGGAATTATTTTTAGTATTAAAAGCACATTATGTAAATTATGTATTTTAGGGGGGTAAAAATGTAATTTTATGCTAAACATAGTTAAATATATATTTTAATTAGATTTATTAATATTTAAAAGGTTTAGACAATTTTTTATAAATTAATTGATATTTTTACCTAAGTAGTGTAAATTTTAAATATCAAATTCCCAATATATATATAATACATTACAATAGTTTTAATTTGGGTTATAATTATATTTTTGATGATGGAATACAAATTTAATTGTTTAATTTTGAATAATTGAGATTTTATATAATTTTCATCTATTTAATATATGAATATGTGAAATATGCATTTTAAGAAATAAATATTATTAATTCTTGATATTTTTTTGAGTTGTGATCTTGGTCGGGGCAAATTGTGGTTTTGGGAGCCCGACTCGAGTGTGAATGTTTATGGATATTAGAAGTGTATTTTTCTATGTAGGTTTGGCTCTACCTTCGGTAGAGAGATGTCCGTTTTACAGAGGAGACTCTATCGAAATTTCAGTAGATTTTCTCGTAAAGCGTGATACTCGTAAAATTTCTACCGTTAGTTAGGTTAAATCCTGTCTGTCGAGTCATGTCCGATTTTCCTCAAGTCAGTCTGGAATTTCATTATTTTGTTGATTGTTGATTTCGATTCCTTAGTCATATTTTAAAAGTCGATTATTATTTTCTTTTAGAGCATTTCGGAGCAGAAGCTGTGAGGTCGAGGCAGACATGTGGTCGTCAGCCTTCGCATTCATCCTGTAAGTCAATAGAACGATCTGTGCGTGTGTTTATGTAAAGAATGCATGTGCTCATATTTTATTATATTGATTATATGATTTATTTAATTTAATGCTATTATTTAAGATTTAAATGCATTTTATTTATTTAAAAATCGATTTTGAGAAATTTTGGTAGAACAGGCTACCTAGTGGGCTTCACCAGGACTATGTGCACATGGTAGAGATTGAGAGATGGATCCGTGATATATGTATGATTGATGAATGTTAAACTGGGACAGGTGCCTCGGTGGAAGCCTTTGCTCTCGGGGACCGCCAGTGATTGTAAGGTTAATAATGGACTGGGATGGGTGCCTCGGTCAATGCCTTTGCTCTTGGGGACCGCCAGTACCATATATTTGGATTAAGTGAATGACTACGGTTTGGTGCCTCGGTTGATGCCTTTGCTCTCGGGGACCAGTAGTCTAGTTGGAATAAGTGGGCCCAGTTGGCCATTTAGATTTTTAAGTTTAGGGTTCTACCGAGATTTTTCAAAAACTATACTTATACATTATAAATTATTTTCACTATAAACATATATAGTTTTCAAAGGTTTTCAAACCGTACAGCTCTTTTTATTGACTTACTCAGTAAGGTCTAATTCCTCTCAATTTATTTTTTTTAGGAGCTTGGAAGTTCGACCTCAGACTACCTCTACGCCAGGTTTCTTCTTCACCGGCTATTTTATGTTGGTCATTGTAAGCTGTACTGTGTGTTAATCTAGGCTGCTGCAGTAGTATTTGTACTAAAGATTTGTATGGTTTAAATATAATTGTGTAATTTATTTGTGTAAATTACGCTTATGTATAAGATTTAAATTCAATTTATAATATGAGATGTTGAAACATATTTTTATTAAGCAGTTGAATTTGTGTATTTTGAGAAAAATCAGTTTGATAATATGTTATGTTATTAATTAAAGTTTAAAATATGAATGGTTTTATTTTCTTTTCCTTTAGGCTTACTACGAGTTTCAAGGGCCTTATGCCTACCCATTCCCTAGTGTCGGTCATGTGCCCTCGAGTTCGGGTCGTGACATATTACCAATATAGAGAAGAAGATACATAAAGGTCCATTATGGTTCTTCTTGAAATAAACACAACTATCATAGCTATAATGTCTAAATTCATGAAAATTCATGACAGCATCAAACCTCTTATACCATTTCCTTAAAGACTACTTCAATCCACAAAGAGATTTCTTTAACAAATGTAGATGGTCTTTTTTACTTAAAGTGAACAAAACCCTCTAGTTGCTGCATATAGATATTATCTTCAAGCTCTCTATGTAAGAATGTCATTTTGACATCCAATTTTTCCAACTTAAGATCATGTTTTGCAACTGTCGCAGATAAAGCTTGAATAGAGCTATATTTTACAATAGGTGAAAATATGTTTGTGAAGTCCACAATCGGAATATGACTATAGCCCTTAACAATAAATCTAGCTTTGTACCTTACATTATCAACACTCAGAGTGCCTTATTTTTTCTTTAACACCCATTTAACTTTACTAGCTCCTATGTGTCATTCTTATGTAGAGATTTCATCTCCTCACGCATGGCCATCACTGATTTTTCTAAATCCACATAAATGACTACCTCTTTATAAGTATATGGTTCCTCGCTAGCTTTAATATCTTCAGCCACATTCAATGCATAAGCCATTATATCTACCTCAGTGTATCTTTGAGGTGGTTTAATTGTCCTCCTAGGTTTATCCCTCATAAGTGATTATTGAGTTATAGTAGTTTCATCATCATTAGGCACCACTGAACTCTTATTTGATATAGCTTTTAGTGTGCATCCTGTCCCAATCTAAAACTTTGCCTTTAGGTATGTATTCTTTTACTGTATAGACTTATTATAAATGTCTCTAGGAGATGAATAACATAAAAGTTTTGTCAAAGATTACATTATGACTAACAATAAAATTTCTCAACTTAGGACACCAAAGCTTATAATTTTTAACACCAAACATATACCCAAGAAAGATATAGTTTTTAGACCTAGATCCCAATTTACCATTATCAGCATGAGCATAGGCAAGACAACCAAATAATTTCAAGTTAGCATAATTAGCAAGAGTACCAGACCATTTCTCTTCTAGTGTTATATTATTAATCACCATAGAGGGAGAATGATTAATAAGAAAATAAGTTGTGACAATAGCATCAGCCCAAAATAACTTTGGTAACCTAAAATTTAACATCAAACTTTATCCATTAATTTCTTATTCATGCATTCAACTATAGTATTCTACTTTAAACCCAAAGTTGTCAAATGTCTAATGATCCCTTCAAACTTACATAATAGGTTAAACTCATCCAAACAAAACTCAAAACCATTATTCAGTACAGAGACACTTCACGTACTTCCTAGTCTATTCTTCAATTATGGTCTTCCACTACTTGAAAGTAGCAAACATCTCACTCTTGTGCTTTGAAAAACACCTAAACTTTCCTTAAGAAGTTATCAATGACCATCAATATATAATTTACACCACCCTTAGTAGGAACTTTAAATAGTATCAAAAGTTTTGAATGAACATAGTCAAGTGTTTCTTTAGTATTATGTGCCCTTATTGAAACTCACCTTTTTTAATTTCCTAAACATGCAGTGCTCATAGAACTCTAATTTAACAATTTGATAATCCTCTTTTGCTCAACTGAGGCAAGCCATTCTCACTCATATGGATTAGGCATAAATGCTAAAATGTAATATTATCCAACTCAAAGGAAATGATAACTACATCACCATTAATGGTTGAACCCTCTAAGATATATAATTTAGCATGCCCCAAACATCCATTCCTCACAATGAGACTCCTTAATGATCTTTAACACTCTACCTCCACTTGAATAATTTTAACCTTTACCGTTAAAGGTAGAAACATAAAAAAGATTTTAATCCAAATCAAGAATATATTGAATACCCTTAAGTGTTTTGATGATCCCATCATGTATCTTAATTCTAATTGAACCAACACTAATAATCTTATAAGGGGTATTATTCCCCATCGAAACAGTCCCCATATTGCTCAGTTCATAGATTGCAAACCATTCCCGATTGCAAGTCATATGGAATGTGTATGCAATGTCTAAAATCTAGTCATGAGTTAAACTCATCCTACTGTCAGTGATAACAAAAAGATCCCTTTGATTGTCAAAATCTTCTACTTCATTAATAACACTGACCTCACTAGAATTATTTAGCCTTTTACCTCTATGATCACCTCTCTCAATTATATTCTTCAAATTTGAATACTCTACTTTGACATGACCCTATTTTTTGCAATAGTAACACTTCACAGTCTTGTTCCTAGACTTTGACCTATCTCTCCTTTCATTGCCAAAACCTCTCTTAGACGTCTACCGTGAACCACAAGACTCTCTTTCTACGTTTTAAGATTAGCCACCAACTTTTTAATTTTCTTTTTATAAAACAAAGCATCATACACCTCTTTACCATAACTATACTATAAAATATCAATAAAATTCACACAAGATGGAGGTAGGAAATGAAGGATAATCAACGAGAATTACTTATTCTCCATGTTTAAATTCATGTTTTTCAAGTCAAAATCTATATCCTTAAAAATAATCAAGTGATCCTCAAAAGACATACCTTTTATCAAATGGTAAGAGTAAAAATGTTGTTTTACTAGTTAAGGTCTTCTTTATATATATTACTCAAGCTCTGTCAATAACAAAATAATGGTCTTCTTTTTTAATACCTCTTATAAACTGCTATTACACAAATGCAAATGTATTTAAGTTAAGACTTTAAGATCTTTGAACTATTTTTTCTTCACATATCCATAAGGTAAGCATATGATTAACCACCAAAAATTCATCATCCAAATCCTTTTGCATGGGTATAATATGCATCTTTACCTACCATAGAGAAAATCTTATACTACAATCCAAAAGTGGAATATTATACTTCATAGAAGCCATTATTCAAATAAAAAATTATAAGATAAAAGGGGTCTAATAGAATCTTATCTTTAATACCATTTTATTGCATAGCGAAAGTAATCAAAGTGCATAAACAAACAATTTAACATAAAAAGAATAATGATAAAATAAAGAAATAGAGAAATAACATATAAAACTTTATGTGGAAAATTTCAAAGCAAGAAAAAACCATAGGTAGAGAGGAGAAGATTTCATTATATTGTGAAAGACCATACAAAGAAATGTTAGGGTGGCTAACAATATTGAGCTTACCTTTGCCAAACCCTAAAAATGTGTATTTTATACCATTAGGGTATAAGTGGAGACAAAACAAACAGAAAAAATACCTTCCCAAATTGAGATCAACCACACTGTGTGTCACATGGCTACGTTATAGTCCATGTGCTCTTTTGGAACTCAAATACCTTCTATACACAATTTGCAACACACCTGTACTTTGGACCGTGCTCATCATTAAACAAAATTACAGACCTTGACATAGCCTATTACATGGTTATGTCTTATGTCGTGTCAGTCTCTAAACATACTGATAGACTCAAACACAAGTGCCAATATGTCCATACTCTGACCCATGCTCCTCACTACTGGATGAAAATACGCATTTAAACTCAATTGCTGGCACGACCATGTCATGATTCAAAATCAACAAATTTCCATTAAATTCATGTCACAAACTTATATACATATATATATATATATATATATATATATATATATATATATCAAAGATTATTCAACAATATAATATAAAATTTGTGTTCAGTTTGGTAATAGAAAAAAGTTTTAATTTTTAATTTTTTCATTATTTATAAATTTTCATTTTAAAATATAAAAATAATTAATTAATTTACATATATGTAGTAAATAGTTTTTGCAAAATAAAAATTATAAATTAATAAATTATATTTCAAAAATTTAAGACTCATAGATTCTTAACTTTTAACTTTATATATTCTTTTTTAATAAACATGTCAATGATACAAATTTAGCTTAATACTTTTATGTCCCAACAATAGTCCTAATCCATTAACCTTAACTTCCTGAATTATTATAACATCTTCAAAATCTTCTTAATTAAATCAACGGCAATGCCTCTCGTACATTGAAAGGGTATCTCTATTCAATAACACAAGCATTAGAATAATTTTTGAATAAAGGATCTAAAAAACTTTCCCTTTTTTGCGTAAATTACTATTTGCCCCATGTATTTTAACCTAATATACTATTTTTTTCCCTAACATTTGAAAAATATATTTATTAGTTCTTATATTTTGATCCATTAAACTTGTTAATCCTTCTATAATGTTTTTTAATAGTCAATCAAAAAAATAAAGTTCAAATTAAGAAAAAAGAAAAGAAAAGTCAAAAGTACCATTTAAATTAAGAGTCATAATAATAACAAATAATAGTTCTTCTTCTTCAAGTTAGCCTTAGCAACTTTTAATTTCTCCTTTTCAAGTTTCCTAAGAGTCATTGAAGCTTCTAGTTCTTCTTCTTTCTCTCGAACAACATTTCTAAGTCCTCAAAGTTATAGTTCTTATTTCTTTAAAACTTCATTAGCTTCTTCCAAGAGTTTAGCCTTGCATTTGAATTCAACATCAATTTTCTGAACTTCCTTACTCTTCCTCATTAACTCAAAAATTGCCAACTCCTCGTCCTTAACTTGAAACCTTAAATCTTTAATCTGTCTGGCTTGAGAAGATAGGTTAAGATTTGTTAGCTTAAAATCCCTTTCTAGCTTATCATGCTTAGAATAAGCAACATCAATTTCTTTTTCTTATAGCTCTTACACCACAAGCATGAGTAACCTTTCTATTAGCAGCAAAGGACATGAATTGATTGAGATTTGGGTCTTTTAAGAACCCACAAAGGCAAGGCCTCTACTCCTTCCGTTTGCTATAACAAACGCTTAAAAGTGCAACAAACATGGCCACTGCTGGTAGGCATATCGTCACTTCCATAAGGGTGCATATCACTACATCTGATGATTACATCTTTATTAATAGCATCACCACCATGGCTTGTTTTTCTAATAAAAAAATTACATTAGAATTCAAATTGGAAAGAGCCTGGCCCGCACAACCATAATTCAAATTCTTGCTTTTTTAAAACCCAAATCCCTCCAATCACATATCTTTCCCTCTCTTTCAAAATTCTTCTACCCTTTTGCCTGTTATTGAATCAAAATTCTTTAAGCAAAGCCACCCCACCCCTCTTTTTTTTAATGCTCTCTCTATTTCTTCTTCTACCTCTGCATTAACCAGTCCTTAATCACATTATCTCAAAGAGATTCCCAAAATGATGCCATCATTGTCTACCTATGAAGTACCTGAATCCATTTCTAACACCATGCTACAACAGGAAGTAGAACTCTTTAGGTCTCTTATGCACCAAGTATTGTTTTTTTTTAAGAACATATTTTTTCCATAGCTTGATTCTACTAATTGATCATACATGGCAGTTGGTGGTGGTGGGGATGGACTGGAGGGCGATGCGGAGGGGGGTGACAACAATGGAAGATGATTGAATTGTCCGATGAGTTGGCAGGCGATAGAAAGGAGGTGGACACTCATTAAGAATTGATATGGTAACAAAATGCCATGGCTTGATTTTTTAAATTGGATCCAATTAGAGAAGGAGAAGAAAGTGTTTTTATAAGTCTAGGGTTTTGATAATTTTATTTTGGGGAAAAGATGTTCTTAAAATGTAAAATGCTAACACGCTGTGGTTAAGGGAAGATAAAAGTGCTTTTTCCAATTTTAGTGTAAAAGTAAATATTTTTTCTCACTTTAGGGTAATTTTTATAGTTTTTAATCTTATTCCCAATTTAAGATGTTTTTTACCGAGGTGGACTGACAGTTAAAATTTTGCCAAATGAGATGACGAAGAGCCCATTTTTGCCATCCATCCTGATAGAGATGACAGTTAATAATTTTTTTTATTTACTTCGCCATCTAAGATGGAAAAATTTTACAATTAATTTTTTTTAATTCAACACAACTCCACGTTCCAAAGTGGTGGGGTTGTCAATTCAAAGGAAAATTTTTTATTTTAATTCTTGGCCACTAATTGCAAGTTTATGGCCCTAAATAGAAAAAGCAACGTATAGCCAAGTTTATAGCAATTGGTTAATGCATGAGCAAGTCATTTCAATATGTATTCATTTAAATGAAGCTAATAATTAGTTAATTAATAGTTAATAATTAAGTGATCATGGTACTAATTAAAAAATAAATATTAAAAAAATTAGGCCACACACATGCATAAAATAGTAATAATTAAAATCTATTAAATTAAATTAATCATAATAATGTTAAAATTAAAAAAAACAAAAAAATCATAATATTATTATAATTATGATATTTTTTAATATAATTATAATTAATTAATTATAATTATTATAATATTAAAAAATTAAATTTAAAAAAATAAACCAATTACACAACACACAAAAATACTAATGAAAATATAATAAATTAAAATAATCATAATAATGTTAAAATAAAAAAATTAATATTATTATTATTCCATTGTTTTTTCAATATATGTAATATATAGTTTATTAATTTTATACAATATATATTGAAAAAAAAAAGTATGCGTAAATATTTTGTTTCTATAAAACTTATAATGACTAACGGACTTGTGTCTACAGCCCTTTGCAGAGCTCCGCCATTATATTGATAGATTTCCCTTACTTTTAATTTTTTTTTTCTAAATTACTAATAACACCAATTACGTTGACGGAAATTATTTGTCATATGGCATTTCCGCCACTTAATGTGGCAGAATATATTTATTATCAATTTTTTTTCATTATTTTTTTACCCCAAACTTGAAATACTTTTGAAACTACCCTAAAGTGAGAATAAAAAATTTTTTTTACCCTAACTTGGTAAATAGCCATATTAAGGGGTTATTTTAGTTTTTTTTATAGTCATTTAACATCCACTTAACAGAATAGTATATAAAGGATTTTTTAATTAATTATGCTAAAATATAAGAACTAATAAATCTATTTTTAAAATGTAAATGAAATAATATATTAGATCAAAATACATGAGTCAAATAGTAAATTATCTTTTTTTATTTTTCCCTCTATAGTTAGGATTCTGAATTGATCGTGGATGTGTATGTGTAGGCATAAAAGAGATCCTTACCAAATATGAACACAAAATTTTTTATCTAGTTTTGTTTTGTTTTGTATTTTTTAAAACAAACTTATTCTTTGTACTCTTAATTTAATTTTCTTTTATTATATCTTTTGCTATTCTTTTAATTATTTAATAGTAAAATTAACTTAAAACCATTTTCGTTCCACAAATAGTCAAACAAATACCAAATCTTTTACATGTAATACATTAGCAATATTACCTAGTTTAAAATATTTGATTATTTATAAATTCTTTGATATTGTTAGAAAAAAAATTGAATTTTAAATGATTAGTGCAATTTGACATACAAAATTATTGAAACTAGTCATGAATCATCACAATGCATGAATTGTAAAATAAAATAATTAGAATAGAATAATAACTAAATAAAATAAAAATAAAATATATCATATTAATTTTATTTTCTTTAATTTTTGTTGCCATAATTTTTTAATTATAATAAGATTTATTTTTAGAATTATTCTATCAGTATTGAAGTATGTATAATAGTGTTTTAGTTAAAAAATAATAATACTAAGCAATCACTGTAATTTTTTAATGGTTTGGAAAAAATATTTTGAGTGATTTAAAGTAGAAAAATATGTAATAAATAAATACTTTTAGAATTTTATTAGTATTGAAATATGTATAATAGTATTTTTGTTAAAAAATAATACTAAGTAACTATGGAAATAATTTATTTTTAATAAAAGTTAGGATTTTTAATAGTTTGTCACATTAGTTTAAAGAGTAAATATCTAAATATGAAAATCCACTTGTCAAATTTTTTATTTAATGATTTTAGAATTCAATATTTAATATATAATAATCGTGATTCCACACAATGCACATACGGCAAAATAAAATGATTATACAAATAATTTGAATGAAATAATAACTAAATAAATTAAAAATAATATAAATCACATTAATTTTATTTTCTTTAATTTTTTTGTCATAATTTTATAGTTACAATAAGATTTGTTTTTAGAATTATTAGATTAGTATTAAAGTATGTATAATAATGTTTTAGTTAAAAAATAATATTAAGTAATTATTGTAATATTTTTAATGGTTTAGAAAAATATTTTAAGTGATTTACTGTAAAAAAAAATACTTAAGTAGTATTTAATTTCCTTTGTTTATGGACGTAGGTCTAGAGTCATTTGATAAATGATAAGGCTAACTCATTGACAATTTATATAGATTTCGTACATTACAAATACTTTTATTATTATTATTAGAAGTCAGGTTTGTTATTTTTCCTAATTGTGGATAAATGATAAGGCTAACTCATTGACAATGTATATAGATTTCGTGCATTACAAATACTTTTATTATTATTATTATTATTATTATTATTATTATTAGAAGTCAGGTGGGTTAACATTTATGGCTACGTATGCTCTTATCCTAATAAATACATATATTATAAAATAATATACTTATAAATGGTAACGAATAGAAATTTTGGTCCGTATTTCTTTTTTTTTTTTTTAGAAAATGGTATGTATTTCTTTGATATCCGAAAAAATTGGCATTGAATACCTCTCCTTTTTTTTTTCTCCTATTTGGAATAGTAAAAAATTACTTAATTTTATTTTTTTATATTAAATTAAAATAAATAAATAAAAAGCAATCGAATTATGCCTAACGGGTGAAAATACTCTTATCTTATTTTTATAGTTGGTTAATGAAAGTCAATAATATATATTTTTTTTTTGTAAAATAATGAAAGTCAATAGTATTTGAGTCCCGTGACATTTGTATTCATTGAACATACAAAAGTCATTATATTATGTGGCACGCACATTTGCATTTTTGGATTGAATATAAAAGCACTGATTGATATTTTAGTGAAAATGTTGTTAGTCAACATTAGAATTTCTTTGGATTTTATGTAATAAATTCAATCAAATCATATAATAAATTGATTTATTCTGAAATTGTGGAAAATTTTGCCATTTGGATGCTTGCAGTCTATTCAACGCGTTTGGTTGTTTATATATATATATATATAAAGTATCCTTCTGATTAAGCTTAAGCTTTGCTTTAGTCGTGAAGCTTGCTTATTTAAGTATCCTTCTGATTTTTCTTCTTCTTTTTTAAATTTATTTATTTTATTATAAGTTCTCTCTATCTTAAAGGAGTTTGGAAGCATTGTAATTAATAAACGACACCGACTTTATATTATGTTTTGAATATATTATACTTCGACTTATAAATTACGTTATCGCCTAAAATTATAAGTTCATTGGTTTTATTTTATAATTTTGGAAAAATGACTTATTAATTATTTTTATTTAATCAATATGTTTATTTGTACGAATTATTTTTAATATTGGAGAGGAAAATAATAAAATTTAACAGTATTGATTATTTATTTTTAAAATTTATGTAAAAGTTAATAGGTTGATATTTACGTTAAATTAATTATTAATAAATTTTTATTAGATATCTAATTCAAACTGAATTAATGAATTTTGAACATCTGTAATTTAGATAAAAAATGTCGATATATAATTTTAGAATAGAGTAAGTTTTTTTTTTTTTTTTTTGCAATGGGATGGAGTAAGTAGTTTTTTTAGTTCAAAAAAAGTAACTTTTATTTTGTTAATTTATTATTAACTTTTTGCTTAATATAGTTTTATTAGAGCCAACTAATTTTAGTAATACACAATTTGTATGAAATTTACTTTGGAATATTATGAGTAAAATTAAATATATATTTTAATTTGTATAAAGTAAAAATAGATTTGTAGTTTTCTAATGGAGTAAATATTTTTGTTTTCTTATATTGTTCAACTTTTTTCTTAAAATATATTAAAAGAATGTAACCACAATTTTTTGAAATTAAGCATCAAGTTTGGGAAAAGTATGTTGTTAAATTGCTAACGCGCCTTATTTTTCCTCTCTTTTTTTATCGGTAAGTTATTTTAATTTACATGTTAAAAAAAATGCTTTGATTAATTCTTATTAATTCGAGGGTCATCTCTCACCTATTAATTTATCTTTTTTGTTTGGTGAATCTATGTTCTTAATCTTTTTCCTCTTTTTCAAAACATAGACTTTGCTATCGAATAATTTTTTATAGATTGAATGTATCTTTAGCTGGTCAAAAATAAAATATGATCAATCAAATATATTTTTAATTATTTTTTATTAATACAAAAGTCATATAATTTAAATATTAATATATTACAAAATAGGAAGCAGTCCTCTTTTTAATAGGTAAAAATAAAGTTTTCATTTTGACCACAACATAATTCAAACCATATATTTTAAAGGATTATTATATCATTCTACCTTAACTTAGTTATTTTCACTAATTTATCCTACTTTTAAAATTATGGCGAATTAATATATAAACTTTCTGATTTATTACAAATCTATCCATAGTCCAAATAGTTTGTGTCCAGGCTGACTTGGCATACTGACATGATATATATGTGTAAATTATTTGCTGATACAAAAATTACAAGAAAATTTTGATAATTTTTCTATCATTAACTTTTATTTTATTTGCAAATATATTTTTAACTTTTATTTTCTTTATAGATTCTATCAACTTTACTAATTTTTTCAGTTTTATCTAATTTTAAATTATTTTTAGAGATCTAATATTTTCTATGTGATTATATGCAATTTTTTTTAAAAAAATTATTCTAATATTTATAAAAATACATTTAAATTTTATGGTGGATTTTTTTTATTTGATTGTGATTTCAACTTATAACTAGCTAAAAGAAATAAAAAAGATACACTAATTTGGGTTAAAAAAAATTTGATACCTTAAAAATAATTAATTAAAATTTTAAAATTTACGTAATAAAAGTAAGAATATATTTTTAAAAAAAAATTGAAAGTTAAAGATAAAAAATTACTAATTTTTTTTAATTTTCAAATCAGTAAATAATTTATAAATGCATATCATATCAATATGAGCACATATTATTTTGACCATAAATAAATTTGTAACAAATTAAAAAAATTATATAACAATTTGTCACAATTATAAAAATATAATAGATTAGTAAAAATAACTAAAGTTCATGATATAATTATATAATAACTCTATTTTAAAATAATTTTAGAAAAAAATCACCAATTAACTACTACATTTTAAGAAGATAAATTTCCATCATTTTACATCTAATTTTTAAATCTTTAAGCTCCATGAGGCTAAGGAAGGGTATATGCCTTGGTTTTTATTTTATTTTTGGTCAAAATGCCTTGGAATTTATATGTTAAGATACATGTGCTGTGCCCATAGATTAGAAAGGTTTTTTTTTTTTTTTTGATAGTATTTGATTCTGAAACTTCACTTTGATGATTTTACGATGATTTTGAATTTCTAATTTGGCATGTTAGTAGTTCCCACATTATATTCATGATTGGTATGGCTTCCATTACTTTTCCTTAGTTGGAAAATTTTCCTTTCTGAACCGACAACCAACTTTTCCTTTTGTATCTTGATTTCCTTACTAATATATATATATATATATATATATATATATATATATATATATATATATATATATATATATATATATATATATATATATATATATATATATATATATATATATATATATTTATTTATTTATTTATTTGACATGCTGTTAACTTGAATTTTAAGCTAAATTCTGTGAAGAAAAAGAAATAGTTTAATCATAAGAAACAGTCATATAATTAATTTTGCATTAGGATTTTATGTCATAACTAAATCAAGTAATAAAAGATATAAATATCTTCCTTTACGCTAGAGTTAAACATTTGTAAAAGATCGTTAAAAAAATAAAATAAAATAAAACACATGCCCTATTGCATAAAGGTCTTGGGTGCTAAATTTATTCACAAGATTAAAATATCCTCTATAAAACTCTTATCATACAATATTAACTTGAAAAAGTATTATTGACCATATATTATTTTTAATTATAATTTTATAAAAATATATATAATATTATAAATTTTGTTCACTAAAGGGAAGTTTGGCAGTGCAATTGACACCATTTTTTTTTCTTTTTAATTTTTTTATAAATGTTTTTTTTTTAAATTTAACTTAAGAAAAATATGGTTTGTCATATTTTAATCAAAAGCATATAAAAATAAATAACAAAAAATCAAACTTTTTAAAAACTAAACTTCCCACAACAATACCAAAGAGACCATAAAGTATTCTTTTCATATAGGCGGCATTTTACATATGTAGGACACCAGTGTTCAACCACCTCTCGACTTTGCACACAATCACAGAGATATCCAAGGACTGCACACATAGTGAGGTGCAATATTATTCTTGGACTTACATTTATTAAGGCGACAATAAAAATATTTTACGCACTCTCCATCGATCATATGGAGCTCAAAAGAAGAGCATCATCACCATCATCTTCTGCTGAAGTTGGATTAACCACCCTGCAATTCAACCGAATCTCTCCAGCAGTGCCTGTTAAAACGCTAAGATTTCCCATTCTAATCATGGAGACCACGAAAGCTTCGAAGAAAGCAGTCTGGTTACTACTAAAGTTTCTAACAATGTCAATGGTATCAGCTCCAGGAGTTGAAAATAATTCTTGATCACTTTGAAGGAGGCCTTTGCCAATTAGAAGATTTGAGAAATACTTGTTATCAAATAGATCAGGTGTTGCTGAATCAAGATTGGTTATCTCACTTGCATTTCCACCTTGAGGGCATATTTGGCGAAGTTCATCTCCATAAGTTGTGTTGAGGGATGGGTCCGGAGCACCACTGCCGCTGAAGTTGAATAAACGCGGGCTGAAAGTAAAACATTGAGCTCGTCCAAATGTATGCCCACCTACAACCATAAATTGTCAAAAAGGAAGCTAAACTAGAGAAAATAAACAAAATTTTTCTTTACCACATGTTCTAGTATTTATTCTATCTAAAGTAATCATTGTATGCATGGTTTGAGTTTTGTAGTTTTATATATATATATATTTGTGAAATTAATTTTTAATTCATTCAAATAAAAAGATTTTTCTAATTTGTGCAATATCTTTTAAATAATTTTTTATCTAACATGTTTAGAATGCACGATAAAATATTTTGTCATGTGACCAAAATATTTGATAGAGAACAATTTCAATCTTTGAACTATTTAATTCTTCTACATCATGTCATGAAATTTACCCATTAGACTATATTGTTAAAAAAAATTATTATTTTTTTTAAATACTACTTAGTGTAATAGTTATTGCCCTATTCAGTTGTAAGTTTGAAAATGTGCAGCAGGAGCCATATTTATTTTTTTTAATGGGAGCTTGAAACTCTCGTTCTCTATATATAAAACTTAAACTATAAACTTTTTTTTCAAACTTTTTTTTCATTAAACTAACAAATATTGATAGATTAATTATTACTTTTAGTATTTCATCGCGGTTACATTTAAAACAATATTAAAAAAATTATTAACTAGAATATGACTATCTTGAGAAGCCAGATTAGAAGGATAGTTTGGTTTGTCTACATCTGGGTTATTAATTATCCTGACCGTTTAATTCATCTTTAATTGTCAAATTAGACTTCTTAATGGGAGAAAAGGGGATTAGAATGGTAATGAACACATTTACCAGATAAGGCAACCAGATCGGTGTCGTTGTTGAGACCCACATCAGTGAACTTCTTCTTTAGCTGATCAAGGGTTTCAAAGGGACTTGGGAGGGAAATATTAGCTTGAGCTCTGCTTGCTGTTCTAGCATCTCTTCTTCCCAGTAGATTAGTCCATGAAGGACCTCCTGACTGCAAGTAAATTAGAGAAGAATTATTTTTATTGAAATGAAGGGTTAAATAAAGAAATTTTTACTTATTTTTGGATTTTGAATGTATTATACTCAACAACTATCAATTACGTATAAAATAGATGGTATACATCAATAAAAGTTTAGGATAGATATATGATCATTTCCCATCATTTAATATTAGTAGATTTAGATAACTAAATTTAACTGCATTTTATTTGTTAAATATTGGTATTCAAAATAAATTTGAGATATTGTTAACATATAGGGTTATGAATTTATTACCAAACAAACAGATTCTTGAGATGCAATAGTAAGTATATCAGCACAAGAAACAACGCCAGGACAAGCAGCCTCCAATAACGATTTCATTTGGTCAACAACTTCAAAGCCTCTAGCTGAGTTGTTATTGCCAGCAGCTTGCTTCTCGCTCTCTATGGTATCACTATTGTCCAACAAAAGCGATCCATCACAGCCCTGAAACAAAAAAGAAGCACATCAACCCAATTATTTGAAATCAGAACTACTCAATATTCACTTTCTATTATACATTGTTTCTTTAGGTCCAAGCAATAGGATAAAATTGTTACCTTACTATAACTTAGAGTTGAAATGAAGCATTTTGCGAATTTAGAGTAAAAAAAGTGAGCATCTCAACCATTTAGATTTAAAATTAACTTGTCTTCTTTAATAAAAGTGAGTATTTCGTTTTTCAAAAATATTTTAAAATACTGAGTTGGAATCTAACTATTATACTTTTGTAAAATTAATTTTCATATATTTTGCAATCTATTATTATTAAAATTATTTTTTTTATCAAATGCTCTTACTATTCGGTAGCCATAAAAATTCTCACTATCTTAAAGTTATCTTAAAGTTTGAATCAAATGGACTCATAAAGACTGTAAAGCTCTTTTAGCAACTATTTTTTGCATTTATAAAATTCGTAATTAAAATTTTAATTAAAAAAATATTAAAACTTGGACCAATAATGAAATCTTTTGCCAATTCTATTAATTAAAAAAGATGCTGTCTTTTACTAGTACAAGATTTAGTTGTCTAGAAGTAATATATATATATATATATATATATATATATATATATATATATATATATATATATATATATAAAGATAAAGGTGGCATGTGCAAATATCAAACTTAGGTGCTATCAGGTCCACAAATAAATTAAAGTCTCTCTGTTTTTTTTTCTTTTTCTTCCATTTAGTTTTGGGTCCACACAAGTTAATTTCTTCTATATATGCTGCGGAATTTAGGTCTTAATTTCTTTTCTGGACATCTTTTTCAAAAGCTTAAAGCACAAAAAAAAAAAAGAAAAAAAAGAAACCTTATTATTTAAGCCATGATGGTACTAATAACATGAAAAGCAAAAGTAATTAAACAAAAAAAAAAAAGATATAACCTTAGCTAGGTTTAATTTAACAGGAAATGTTATGCAAGAGGATAATCAAAGCGATGATATAGTATTAATAGTAGCAATAAAAGCCACCATAGTACTAATAATAGCAATAGAAATGAAAAAAACAAATTAAAGTAATTCAAGAGCAAAAAAAAAAAAAGAAAAGAGATGAAATCTTAGGTTTAATTTACTGGAAATGTTATGTAAGATTAAGCCATGATAGTACTAATAATAGCAATAGAAACCATAGAAAACACAGAGAAATAGGTTTTCGATATAGCTTAAAACATGCAGTAGCGACAAGGGGAAAAAGAGAAAAATTTACATTGACAAAGCAGTCGTGGAAGTGAAGCCTGATGAGGCTAGCAGCAATTCTTGGATCAGTTTGCAAAGTATCATTAATCACTCCACGTATAATACTGCTTACATTAGGACAACTCGCTTCATAAAAATTTGGACTCAGTTGAGCATACACTAGAGATCCTCCAAGCAAAACACCATGAAACAAACACACAGCCATTACCCAACGACCATCCATTGCTATTTTTGTTTTTTTTTTTTTTTTTTCCTTCTGTGCCTGATCTCTCTCGCTCTCACAATGATCACTACTTCTCAACGTGGATGAAATGCTCTCATTTTAAGCTTCATTTATAGGCCAAGCGTCCTTGTAGCTGGCTCCTTTTTCTTTTATTTAATTATTATTTTCTGCTATTTTCCAGCATGTACGAACGTAACATCAATACTGGCATGACTTTTCTTTGTTTCTTTTCATTATCTGCTGGGACAAGGTTCACTGCATGCTTCGGAACCTTGACCATATTCTTACCCTCACCCATTCACGGCTGCCACCTCTAAATTATTGACTACATGCCCTAATTGTGAAGTAATTAACTTTTAGTTTCAAATTCTTTTAAAAAAAAAAAACTAAATTTTTATTTTGTGAAATTACCTTTAACACTATTTAAAAGAAAAAATTGTTTCTTACCATACAATTTGCTAATTTTTAAAAACTTCAACCCATTTACCCTCAAATTTGCGTCAATTTTCTAAATAATCATATTTTCTTGTTTGTATCAATTTAAACAAAAAAAATTTCAACTTCTTCCAATTTTATCAAACTTTCAATTGGCATGTGTAATTACTGATGGGGCAAGGAGATCAAAATAGTGCCATTTTAATCAAGATTAAAATTTAAAAAAAAGTCGGTTTGGTTCAATTAAAAATATATAAAAACCAAATAAAAATGAAAATATTTAAAAATAACTAAACTCAGCTAAGTAAGGGTCAATACTAAATTGGATTGGTTCAGTTCAATTTGATCAGTTTATTCAGTTTGACTTTTTCATTTTACAATTTTATACGTATTGGATTTATGTAATTTTGCAATGTTTTATTGATATTTATGAGATCTGTTATTGTTAGTTTTTTATATTTACTTTATTTATTAATTTTTTAGAAAATCAACCGAACCAATTTTCTAAAGTGATTTTAAATAACTTTGGTTGAATTTTTTGGTATTAAATAATTTTATTAAGAGTTTTAAATATTCAAAATGATGTTGTTGATTTATTTTGAAATAGTAGTGATAAACCGATTAAATCGAGCCATAAACAACATTATGTAATTTAAACTATTTTAGAAATTCAATTCAGTCCGGTTTAATTATATTTTTACAATAAAACCCAAACTGAAATGTAAGTATTTTGGTTATTAAAGTAAAAACCTAACTAAATTTTTTTTTTACAACTTAAACTGAACTGAACTAATTTAGTTTTCAATTATTTTTATTCACCTCTACTTGTCCTATTAGCACTGTTTTTGACACATCAGCAAGTTATGTCATCAATTATATACGTCAATTTAAAGTTGGATAAAATTAAAAAAAAAAAGTCAAAAAGTTAATTGTCTAAATTAATACAAATTATAAGATAAAATTATTTAAAAAATTGACCTTGAGGGTAAATGATATCATTTTCCCTTTGTTAAACTATCAATTAATGGTTTTTGCAGGTCAACTTCATGTGCACATTCACAAAATTTTTCACAATAATTTAAGTGATAGATATATGATTTCTGTTAATATTTTTAACGGATAAGAGTCAAATTGGATTTCAACTTTTACTTCAAAATTCACAGTTGATCTTCAATTTGTTTTTGTATTAATAGAATTTTTTTCTTTTAAAACTAGACTACATTGAATCTTTCTTTAAAATATTTTAATAATTAAATTTTATAAATTAAATAAATACTTAAATTTAATTGTTGAGAAAAGAAAATTTGATTCAACTAATAAAGAGAATTGATGACTTTGTTTAAATATATATCATTTAATTTTTAAAATTTTAAAAATTTTAATTTTATATTTTTAATTTAAAATATTTTATTAAAATTTAAGTTTACAGAAAAGTCTTTAAAATTTTTTAAAATATACAACATTTGATTGTAAAATTGAGTTAAAATTTTGAACACTTTTTAAGTCTACAGAAAATCTTTTAAAATATTAAAAAGTTCTTAAGCCTATAAAAAAATTTTAATTCTTTTTAAATAGATATCATTTGATTGTAATGCTTATAAAATTTGGAAAAACTTTTTCAGTTTATAGAAAATTTTGTAAATTTTTAAAAAGCTTTTATATTTTTAAAATTTTTCAGTAAATTTAAAATTTAAAAAAAAATAAAAATTTTTGAAGTTATTTAAGTTCAAATACAATTTTGGAATTTTTTCATAAATAGATCAAAAATAAAAAAATAATATCAAAAGCGACAATGATAAAAAAATATTTTCAAAAATAGCTTTAAGGAAGTTTTGTTTTTTCTAATCTAAACCATATATAAACTTACCTTTTTCAGATAAAAAACAAACATTTCAAAACAACCAAAATCTGTTTCCTAAACAAACACTGATTCCTAAAAAAAAATTGGAATCAGATTAACAAATCTTCTTCACCAATCGATCAACTTAAACTTCTTTTCTATTCAATTTCATTTTTCTCTCCAATCCATCAAAATTGTGATGAGCTAAACTTGCATTTTGTTTCTCCAATCATTTTCTGTTGCTTTTTTCTTCTCGTTTTTACAATATCAATGATCTCCAACTCAAGTTTCTCAATCTAAAAAAGCTAGATCTACAACAAGTTTGTTCAATAAATTAGAGAGATCAACATTAAAACAATAATCGAAATAGCATTGAAGATTAAAAGTAACAATCATTCATAAAACATGTATGCAACTCATAAAAAAATAAGATATTGTTTTTATTTTTCTGAAATCACATTTTTTCCATAAGGAACACTAAATTATAATTATAAAAAAACATTTAAACAATATAAATGTTGTTTTAATGGTTATAAACAATAAAAATAATATTTGCCATCAATTTCTTAGGAAAAAAAAAGCAACAAAATGCAATAAGAAAAAACAAGAAACAACAAAAGCTAAAAACATGAGGGAAAAAAGCAACCCAGAGTAACAAGAAACAACAAAAGCCGAAAACATGAGGGAAAAAAGCAACAAAAACCTAAAAACATGAGAAAAAAACAACAAAAAGGAACAATGTTTTAAATATAAAAATGGCTAACTAATTTTTTTGATTTTTTAATCACAGGTACAATGGAAGTCATACTTGTTTTCATTCATCACAATGGCAGCAGAATAAAGAAATGGATTACGTTGATTTTGAGTGACAGAAATTACCATACAACCAAGCTGCAGCTTTGACGAAATGCTAAAAATACTATCAGAGCATCTTTGAATTGAAATAGATTTTCAGCAAATGATCATATAGTAAAAAGTTAGAGAAAATTATCCACCTTTAAAAATAGAAGACAATGCAACTCTCTTCTTTTATTTGCATCTAAAGAGAAAGAGTTTGATTTCACAAAATTCCCTCTATGCATCACTGTTGATAAGAAGGAATTTCTAGAAACAAGCTTCAATAACATGTTATTAGTATCACTTTTTGAACACAACTCAACAAACACAGAAGCAAATAACCAAAATCTAGATTTTTTGGATTATGCAAAAATGATGACAGACATGCTTCTATTAGAAGATGGGAATGAAGAATCATCCATAATCTACAACAAAACAACAACAAAACCTGAAGAACGTATAACATACAACAACAAAGAAGAATTCAAAAAGCATTAAGATTTAGTGCTAGTAAGAACCACTTCCAATACATAACAGTTAAGACAAACACTCTAAGCTTTGTTGCAAAATGCTTGGATGAAAAATTTAGCTAGGTCATAAGAGCTTAAAAAATGCAAAACTAGACAGATTTATTATCAAAAAGTTCAACAACATCCACACTTGCAACATGGACATCATATTAGTAGACCAAAGACAAGTAACAACGTCTTTGGTGGTTGAATGTATAAAATTAAAATATCAAAATGTCAAAACCATCTACTCACCAACAGATATAATCAGAGACATGAAAGAAGAATATCGCATCAATATAAACTACTTAAAAGCATGGAGATCAAAACAAAAAGCACTTTAAATGCTAAAAGGTAAACCAAATGAATCCTATGCACTTTTATCAAGTTTTTTATATATGATGAAGATAACAAATTCAAGATTAATTGTTGACCTTGATAGGAAAGAAGACCACCCATTCCTCTTTGTGTTCATGGCACTTGATGCATAAATAAAAGGATGGAATATTGCAAACTAAATATAGTAGTCGATGGCACATTTTTTATAGGAACATATGGCAACACGCTGCTTTCAGCAACAACATAAGATGTTAGTGGTAAAATCTTTCCTCTTACTTTCTCTACTGTTGGCTTTAAAAATGATGAATCTTAGGAATGATTCTTCAGAAAAAGTAGACAAGCTTTTGTTTATAGAGATGGAATGTCTGTAGTTTTTGAGACATATGAAAGTACAGAAATATATTATAAAAAATATACCTTAAAGCAGCCCATGGTATTATATATACCATCTTTTAAAAAACTTTAAAAAGCATAAAGGATTCTTTGTTTCAAGCAACAAAAGCATACACCATTGAAGAGTTTGAGTACCACATGAATGACTTGGACAAGATTAATCAAAGGATAACCTCATACCTAAAAAACATTGGCTATCATAAATGGACTAGGCCTTTCTTAATCAATAATAGATACTCAACAATGACTTCAAATATAGTTGAATCATTGAATGCAATGATAAAAAAGCTAGAGACCTACTAATAATAACATTGCTAGAATACCTTCATGCTTTAATACAAGAATGGACCTATATAAATAGGAATCTTGCAAGATCTACATTCAGCAGGCTTTCAAAAAGACCATAAGATATGACCAATGAAAACTACATGAAAAGGCTAAAGCTACAGGTTATATTATTACTTCTTTGCTTAATATTAGTCATGTTGTTTTTTTTTTGTTATTGTTTGTCATCCTAAAATTAATTTTCTTTTGATTTTTGTTGTTGAAATTGTTAATATTTTATTTAATGTTGCATTTCATATTATAGCAATAACAAAGCAACAATATAGTGTGAAAAAAATCCTAAATAACTATTTTTTTTCTAATCCTAAGTGATATGAAACCTCTAAAACCCTCTCTTCCACCTTTTTCCTCCCCCAAAACCCTACCCAAACCTAACCCCTAAACCACCCAAACGTCATTTTAGACAACCTATCTCTCCTCCTTCCATTGGTAAAATTATCTTCCTTTAGAATTTTCCTTCTTCATGGAATGTTGAATCCCTTTGGAGATTATTTTCAAAACACTGGCCTATTGAGGACACCTCAAAAAGCTTTCACTATGCGAACTCATTACTACTTCGTGAAATTGCATTTTACTCAAGACTATCATGCTTTTTCTACAGTTTGTCAATGTTATTTCGATTGGTCCCTATAAATTATTTGGTATGGTCTTTTATTATAGTCGTCCTTTCACTCAAAATCATACTTCTAGTCAGTGATGGAATTCTACCTCTGTCAAGCCTATTCCAAATGAGCCTGCACTTACACCTTTCAAAAGTTCTTTTCATGATCATTACACTTCTGTAACTGTGGCCTCTAATCTTATTTTGCCTCCTATAACTCAGGACTTGTCTGCTTAGTCTAAATCTACAACTATTTCTCATCAGGTTACTCCTTTTAAGAATAAGGTTGTCATTAATTTTATACCTCATGTTGATTTGCCATCAGCCTTTTGTCATTGTTTTGGCTCTTTTCATTGTTCTAGTTCTTATTCTGATTAGTTTATATGTTCTATGACTAGGCATCTTCATGATGTATCTCACTCTTTGCAATTTTAACAGATTTTTAATGATGCTAGTTTGGCTCATGTTCATTCAAGTTTACTAGGTAGCAATATATTATTGCTTTTATGCCCTTTGTTATCTAAGAAGCATCTTCTATTACATAATTACAAGTCTCTATTAGATCAATGGTTTTCTAATATTAACGATTAGCATCCAAAATTTTATTCTTGACATTGGTTGGTTTGGTTGCACTGTAATGGTTTCCCACTACAGTTTTGGAATGATGAGTTTTTTTTAGTGGCGTGGTTCCTATTTTGATGAATTTATTTTTGTTCATCCTTCAACTTATGACAAGATCAAACTTAATGTTGCTCGGTTTCTAATTTCTACTACATCTCCTAATATTATCAATAATTTTATTCAAGTTATTTTCCAAGGAGTCCCTATTAATATAGATGTTTTTGAAGATCACTACTTTGATTTTTCTCGTTCATCTTCATTGGCTCTACTAACTTCTGATGAGAGTTCAGGTGCAATTCCAATGGGTGTTTTTTCCTAACCGGATTCTCAGGAATCCAATCTTGATAAAACCATCGACTATCCCAATTGAAATTCGAATTTTGTTTATACTAATGCTATTTTTGTGGACACTTTACCTACCTTACCCTCTCTCTCTAAACCTGCTTCCTTACCTCTTTTATGTGTGCCACCCTGTACCTAAGTTATTCCTCAGCCTTCTAATATCCCTCGTAATGGTTGGCATTTGACTATGTCCCCAACTCAAACTCTCACCCTTCTACATCTTTGTCTCTTTCTATTACTCCTAAAACTCGTAAACCTCATAAAATTCCTCATTTGCCCAAGAAAGCATGCAAAGCTATCTCCCTTAATATCTTTCTTGATCATACCCAGAGATTCAAATGACAAGGAGACAAGTTTGTTCCTAAATTCAAGCTTAAACCTCAACCTTCTCAAACTTCTTCCTCTACCACTTAGCACCCATCTCATAGTAACATTCTTCATGTCAATAACAGAGTCAAAGTTTAACCTGATAAAGCTCTTCAAGTTGAGCCTACTTTTTCTTTAGCATTGGCTTTTGGTTTTAGTTTTACCTCTCCTAATCATGCTATCATTAACTCTCTCCAAGTTAGTATCATTGCCGATTCTGTTAAATTGTAGGCCTTTAACAAAAAAGTTTAACTTTTTTTCTTTATTCTATTCTCCATGGTTTTAATACTTTCTTGGAATTGTAAGGGCCTTTATAGACCCTCTAAAAGTAGGCACTTACATGACTTACTACTCTTAAAGCATCCTAGCTTTTTGGTTCTTCAGGAAACCAAGTGTAATAATATTAATTTCTCTTTATTGCCTAGGATTTGGAGAATGAAAAACATATGTTAGCATTGTTTGGATACTATTAACTCAGCTAGTGGTATTTTGCTTACTTGGGATGAATAACATTTTATTTCTTCTCAGACCTTCTCTAATGATCATTGGATTGTTGCTCAAGGGACTTTCACTCAGTTTGATTTTCATTATATTATTATGGGAATATATGCTTCTCTTGCTATTTTAACTCATCTTACTCTATGGCATGAGTTATTTAATTTTTTGCAGTCCTTGAATGATGTTCCTCTTCTTATGATTGGTGTTTTTAATCAAGGTTGCCATCCATCAGAAAGGAGTACTACTCATGAGTTCATGAAGGATATATGGAATTTAGTGATTTAATTTTAGAGCCTCTGTAATTGACCTTCAACTTCATGAAACTCTTTTCCTTTAACTTCATAAAACTCTTTTTACCTGGAGAAATAGACTTTTTTAAAGTCGTTTTGATAGAGCATTAGTAACCTCTTAGTGGATTGAAGCTTTCCCCTTATTGCAGTTGTATTCTTTATCTCGTGGCCCTTCAAACCACAACGCAGTTTGTCTTTATGCTCTATTACCTCCTCTAAGTCCTAAACCATTCTAATCACTTGATTGTTTATAGGATGTTCCTTGTTTTCCTACCATTTTTAGTCCCTTTTAGTGCTCCATATTGTCTTTTTTACCTCTTCACCATAAACTAAAATGCCTTCAAAATTCTTTATGATGTTGGAATTATGATGTTTTCAAGAACTTAAATTCTTCCCTTTTACATATTTAATCTTAGTTAGATAATTTGGACTGTATTTGTGAGCATCAATAATTGTCTAGTTCTGAAGACGCTACTACTGTTACTTTAAATCAAGATCGCCCACAAATCTCTTCTTATTTAGAATCTATTTGGCGATGAAAAACTAGAATCTAGTAATGTCATTTAGGGGATAAGAATAGTCATTTCTTCCATCTTCAAGATTCTAATTATCGTCGGAAGAATTATATTATTCACTTATGGCATAATGGTCTTTTTTTTCTGATGCTAATGTTATTTCCATTGTTATTCATTCTCACTATAAGTAGCATTTTAATAAAGTCTCTCTTGTGGATGGATTTATCTCTGGCTTGCCTTTTCATAAGTTTACAACTTCTCAAACATCTTTTTTGGAATGTCCTTTTACCTTAGAAGAAGTTTATAGAGTAGTCTAGAGTTATGGTTCTACCAAAGCTCCTGAGCTAGATGGATTGAATTTTCTTTTTTTATAAGAAATCTTAGCATACACTTCAATATGATATCTTTCCATTGGTGAATGATTTCTTCCACTATGGCAAAATCCCTAGGGCTTTTAAAACCTCCTTTATCACTCTTATTCCTGAGAAGTCTAACCCTTTGTGTGTAGAGGATTATCTCCTAATATCTCTTATCTATGGGATTTATAAAATAATTGCCAAACTATTGGATAATCAAATGAAAGGAGTTTTGGATTCCCTTACTAGCAAATCTCAGATGGCTTTTATTTCTAGATGTCAGATTTTGGATAGTTACTTTATGGTTAATGAAGTTATTGACACTTGCCATAAATCTAGGAAGGGATGCTTAATGTTTAACATTGATTTTAAGAAGGCTTTCGATTCCTTGAAGTGGAATTTCTTAATCCAAGTGCTTTATTAGATGGGGTTTAGTTCCAAATAATGTAATTGGATTAGTGAGTGCCTTTTAGAGTCTAGAGTTTCTATTTTAATTAATGGCACTCCAACTATTTTTCTCCTCTTCAAATGGTGTTTGTTAAGGCTGCTCCTTATCACCTCTCCTATTTATTTTACAGTTGAGCCTTTATCCCTTTTGTCCAATCGTATGTCTGATAATGGTTTAATTAAAGGTATTAAAGTCTCTTCTTCTTGTCCAATTATTTCACACTTACAATTTACTAATGATATGATATTCTTTTTGAATAATGATCCAAGCTCTATCATTCATATTTCTTACATGATGCGTTGTTTTGTTCTTATTTCAAGATTAGTGTCAACTTCCATAAAGCAAGTTCATCGGTATCAATTTTCACCAATCTTTAGTTAAGCATACTGCTTTGCGAATTTTTTATCTTTCTTCATCCTTTTTAGTGACATATTTAGGTTTGCCTTTAGGTGTCTCCCCTAGAAAACCTTCAACCTGGGCTCTTGTTATTGAGAAAGTTAAAAAGAAGCTCTCTTTTTGGAAGGGATGTATCTTATTACAAGCTAGTCAATTGGCATTGATTAAATCAAGCATCGCTTCTATGCCACTTTATTTTTTGTCTATCTTTCAAATTTTAGCTCTGGTAGTTTAGGATTTAAATAGGCATATTTCTGACTTCTTATAGAGTGGATGTTTAAACTCAATATGGTGACATCATATTAGTTGGCAAGTTATTACTCGACCTTGCTCTTTGGGTGGTTTGAGAGTAATTGATTTCCATCTCCATAATAAAGCTTTACTTTTCAAGTGGTTGTGGTGCTTGTAAGATGATGATGATTCATCATGGGCTAAAATGGTGAAGAGTAAATACACTGTTGTTTGTGCTGATAATGCTTTTATAACCTCAACCCATCCTTCTTCCTTGGTCTAGTGATCAATATCTTCAACTATTTCAAATAACTCTCCAGCTGTTGTAATCATCTTGGATTATTTTTGGTTTAGAGTCGATGATGGTTCATTTATTCTTTTTGGACAAACAAATAGTGTAGCCCTGCTCCTTTATGCACTTTATGATACAAACGTGGTTAACTTGTACCAAACCTGCATTTAATCTTGATAACCTTGCCAAGGATTGTTCATAAATCAAGTAAAAAGAAACTCTACTTCCCAACAAGACCCTTAAATAACCTATACTTAAGAACCTTAATTATAAAGAATTAAAGGTTGTTTAATATAAACCTAAGATTAACAAAGTCAAATTTAAGTCTAAATTAAACTAGGTTTGAATGTACCAAGCCTTTACTTGATAAATTCACTAAATTTCTTTAAGAACAAAAGAAAAGGACTTTAACCTCTCAAGAATTCAGAATTAATTGATTAACTTTACTAAATTTGTACTACATTTATACGACCTTTATATAGGCATGTAAACATCCTAATCCTTAAAGGAATAGGTTTTCTTACTTATTCTTAAAGACTCTTATAAAGGAAAATCCTTTACTAACTAGCATCCCTTCAAAAATATGACAACTAAGCTTTGAAAAGTCAAATTGACAACTCATGTCAACTAAGCATTAAAAAGTCAAATTGACAACTCATGACAACTAAGCAAAATTTAACCAAGTCTTTAAATAAGTAGCAACCACTCTCCATCACATCTAGGGTTTTATTTGTAGAGAATATTCTTAAAAGATTCTTGATTCTTAGAGATTCCCTTTGCATCTTCTAGAACCTTCCAAAATCTTCAAAATTACACTTTATGTATTTTGAATGCAAATCACTCCACTTAAAGAGTTTGACATGAATTCTTCATTTTGAGGGTCACAATATGATAATAAGGTGCAAAAAGGATGATTTTTCCCTTGTGTCAACTTTCTCCAAATTCACTCAATTAAGCTCCATTTGCATTTGTGCTTTGATTCTCTATCCTAAACTTGATCTTTTACTTTAAGAACAATCCTAAACCACCCTTAAACATCTTTATTCATGTTCTAATCATTGGACCATTATACTTGAGTGGATCATCATATTGGTAGCATGTTTGGTGCTTGCTTGGTTCATATCATTCTCTCCTTCCTCGCGAAGATTCATCATCGATTTTGACCCATCTTGTAAAGTTGGTATATTTAGATGTCCTCAATATCAAATACAGATAGCTTGGTAGAGTACTCCTTTGAAGCAATGATGCACATAAGCAGCTTTAGAATTCCTTAAACTTAAGGACTTACTCAAGATATAGCACTAGTATTCACAAACTTGGAAATGTTGAATCCTTTTTGTTTCTTTCTAAACTTGAAAGATGAATATCTTAAGCTGTTCTTGCTACAATTGAAAACTCCATGGATTCCCTTGAAAGAAGTAAAAAATTATAGCTCTTTCTCATACTTCATGTAAGGAATGAAGTCTTCAAAGGGATTGTTGACCTTGTATTGCATTTCAACAACATCATCAAATGGATCTTTATATGGCTTCAAGGTTTGCAAAACTATTGGGATTCGTGATACAAACGCAGTAGAAAAATTAAAATTTTATCACGTATCCAAGTCTGGATCCATGTAATTCGACTACTTGATTAAAGCTAGGATTTTAAGAATCTCACCAAAACGTAGAAGAGGCAAGATTTTCTGGAAGGATGAGAGGAGGTTCACACTGGTGACACCTTACCTCGAGCTTTTTGGCTTGGTTGTTCAGATCAAGACGTCTCCAAAAGGATGCGTCCTCTATAGGTATCCACACAAACAGCCCTTCACAAAATGAATTGGAGTGTGTGTGCTAGCAACCTCCTTGATTGTCTCACAAATCAAGAACAAAAGAAAAACTCTGTCTTTGTTTTCTAAGGAGAAAGTAAATGAATTTTGAGGCAGAAAACAAGTGTATGAAACCCTATAGAATATAACATATTTATATACTCCAAATTAGGGTTTCACCTACCAATTACCTTTTGGTAATTTCTATTTATTATATTCTGATTTTTTTTAAAAAAAATCAGAAATAATATCTTATTTATTTATTTAAAATAACATTTATCTTAAATAAATAAACAAATAAATAAATAAATAAAACACTTTAATTATTTATTTCCACATAGTTTATTTTGGGCTTATTAAACCCATATTCGTTTTGGGCTTGTTCTAAGTGTGTGACCCTGTAGGTTCACATAACATTGGTAGTGGGCCTAAATCTCTATTTAGGCCTACAAGTCATAATTGACGTCTAGCAAGACATTATGACTACCAAGTCATGTGAAGTCAATAATTCGACATAACCTAATTATAATGAATTTTATCGTCCCTTTATCACATGATATCTTAATTGAACATAAGGCATAGAATGTCATCCTTATATAGTTCAATATTATGACTTGATTCCAAGTAAACTGAAAATGATAACTCTTTATCAATTCATTTCAGCATGGCCATGCAATTTTCTTCAGTCTATCTCATCAAGGGGCCCATAGATATCTTTCTCATATTAATGAGGGATAAATTCCTTCTTAATCACTCACATTCCTCGCATAACTAATTTTATATTCAATAACATTCCAATTTAATCGTCCGGTTAAAGACAATGTTAAAATGTGTTAAAACATAAAATAGCTATGTAGAAATCCATGATGATTTCAAGGTCAAAGGACCGAAATAAAATTACTGTGATGAGAAATACTTATGACAATAATCTATGTAGTATTCTCATAGTGGGTCAATCCAGTAAATGATCTCTCATCATGTACCTATGATTTGACTTAATATCTCATATTCATTATTAGTAAAACTTAACCATCAGTCAACATCATACTAGCCTTAATACTTTAATATTTATATAATGAATAAATGGCTAGGGATAATTAGAATAGAACTCTTATTTTAATCTAAGGGTTTTACTATCAAGTCACATATTTGATGGCCTTAGTAAGAAGTAACCATTCATATAATTATCATAAAATCAAATGATAATGAAATACCTCTTTATTAATAAAATAAGAAAGTCAATGCATAATCAAATGATTGACCTAGTGCATACCACTAACAATAAAACAACTTTGAAAACATTATAAAAAGAAAGATTAAAGTTCTTAGTATATTCATGTTGAACAATCATCTCCTTATCCTTCATAATGCTCTCAATCTATAGTTTCCTCTTTTGAGAAAAAACTTTCAGATTTCCCTCTCTATGGTTCATGTACTCTTTATGATCATAATATGTATTCTTGATAACTCCTTGACTAGTTAATCCTTCTATAAGTTCACTAGCTTGCTCCAAACTTTATGAACACTCCTTTTTAGCCTCAATATCTCTTTAAAAAATATGTAATTTCTCATTAATTTCTTTGCTAGGTTGCACACACTTTCCATTATCTTCAACTTCTTATAGTATTTCATTAAGGTTTTTAGCATTATTTTGCTCCAACACCTCGACAATTTCTTCATCAACTATTTTCTCTTCAAAATCATTGTTCACACTTTCTTCATTAAATAAGACATGAATGTTGTCATCCTCCTTAATAACCTGATTATATACTTGAATGCATAATTACTCTTCATATTTCTCACCTTGCTCACTCAACCCTTTTTCAACACTTAACCCACTCAACTTAGTTTTAACACCTAACTCCCTCTTTTCTTTTCTCTCATCATTTCTCTCAACCACTTGAATGACTTCAACATTCCTTGAACTTTATTTTTGCCTTTGAAAGTGATTTTACAAATCCTTATAATAATGATTTGGCACAAACCTCTTTTGCATGATAGTCTTCATCTCTTGCCATGTAGAGATAGGTTCTTCTCCATAATACCTCCTTAAGACCACTAATTAATTCCACCAAGCTAGTGCATTACCCATGAACATGTTGGTTGCAAGCTTGATTTTCTTTTCCTCATAGTAGGTGTGGTAATTAAACATAAATCTACCTTACTTTTTCCATGGAAATTAGGTATTCATCCTTATGCTCCCAAGGTTGTTATTTTGCCTATTATGCCTTTGAATGCTCTCATTAACAAACTCATCATCATGCCATCTCCCTCTATGAACTTGTATTAGTGCGATTTGAGTCATATTGATGGTGTTATTGGTGATGGTTGTTAGCTTAGTTTTGCTCTAACCTCCCTATTTGCTCTCGAACTTTTTGATGGTTGTTTAACAATTAACTTATTTATTCTTGCATCACCTTCATAAAGAGCTTCCATTCGAGATCTATCTTAAACTCCTTTGGATCTACGAAGTTATAAAAAAATGCACAAATAACACTCCCTGAAGTGTTTACACTCAAAAAAATGTCACTCAATGCTCGTGTCTCACTCAAATAGGCTTTTGCCCTCTTATGAGCTCACCACTCACCTTTCAGCTCTCAAATTCCTTTCTTATAGTTCTTTTGGAACTTAAGTTGCTAATTATCAAATTATGTTTAATACAAAATAAAAAAAGCAAAATTAAACTCAAATTTGACTATAAGAGCCAAAGAAAAAGCACCAAACAAAGACAATATCCAAACAAAATGAAAACAAGAAAATTTGGAATAAGTGTTTAAACTACCCTAAACATAAATTAAAAAGAAGAGTAGAGTATTCAAAATTGATATAAGGCAAGGTATGGAATTTAGAATCACAATAGCAAATTAGAATGGTTATAGGCCAAATTAATTCAACTCTTTCTTTTTTTATATATAACAATGCTAAAATGGCTAAATTAAGAACAAACTTCAAATTGATAAGTATTTATGATAAACAAGACTCTTAAGATGCAAAAGAACATGAATATAAATGAATTTTTTTTATTTTTTTGTTTAAAGACTAAAAACAAGTTAGAATATGAAAAAAATAATGAAATTGACTCAAGATAACAAAGAAAAATGAATTTTAACTCTACGATCACAAAGACAATGAATTAATATCAAATAAGACATAAAAATGAATGAAAAAACTAATGATTTTTTTTTTGGATTAAAAGCAAACAACAAAGAAAAGTAAAGATACATACTTGATTAATGAGCCAAAGCTCTGATACCAAATGATACGAATGTGGTTAAATTATACCAAACCTATATTCAATCTTGATAACCTTGCTAAGGATCATTCATAAATCAAGAAAAAAAAAAACTCTAATTCCCAATAAGACCCTTAAATAACCTATAGTTAAGAACCTTAATTATAAAAAATTAAAGGTTGTTTAATATAAACCTAAGATTAATAAAGTCAATTTTAAGTCTAAATTAAACTAGGTTTGAATGTACCAAGCCTTCACTTGATAAATTCACTAAATTTCTTTTAAAAACAAAAAAAAAGGACTTTAACCTCTCAAGAATTCAGAATTAATTGATCAACTTAACTAAATTCATACTATATTGATATGACCTTTATATAGGCATGTAAACATCTTAATCCTTGAAGGAATAGGTTTTCTTACTTATTCTTAAAGACTCTTATAAAGGAAAATCCTTTACTAACTAGCATCCCTTCAAAAATATGACAACTAAGCTTTGAAAAGTCAAATTGACAACTCATGTCAACTAAGCATTAAAAAGTCAAATTGACAACTCATAACAACTAAGAAAAATTTAAACTAGTCTTTAAATGAGTAGCAACCACTCTCTATCACATCTAGGGTTTTATTTATAGAGAATATTCTTGAAAGATTCTTGATTCTTGGAGATTCCTTTTGCATCTTCTATAACCTTCCAAAATCTTCAAAATTGCACTTTATATGTTTTGAATGCAAATCACTCCACTTAAAGAGTTTGACATGAATTCTTCATTTTGAGGGTCAAAATATGATAATAAGGTGCAAAAAGGATAATTTTGCCCAGGTCAACTTTCTTTAAATTCACTCAATTGAGCTCCATTTGCACTTGTGTTTTAATTCTCTATCTAAAACTTGATCTTTTGCTTTAAGAACAATCCTAAACCACCCTTAAACATCTTCATGCATGTTTTAATCATTGGACCATTATACTTAAGTGGATCATCATGTTGGTACCATGTTTGGTGCTTGCTTGGTTCACATCACTTTGTATCCTGATTTGTTTGAGCTCTTTTCATCCCCTTATGGTTTTATTTTAGATATGGGATTTTTTTTTATTGATAATTGGTCTTGGCATCTGACTTAGAAGTATGAACTAAGCTCTTCATAGTTATTGTTATTTGATTCTCTTTTTGATACAATCAAGCAAGCTCATTATCTTTTTAGTGTTAGTGATAGGCTAATCTGGTCTGCTTCTTCCACTCATTTCATAGTAAAAAATCTTTATAAGCTTCTTTTTAAGCATTTAATGTCTAGTAATATTATGCTTATACCAAAAATATGGTTGAACTTCGTCCCTGTTAAAGTGGAGCTTTTCTTATGGTTTGCCATGCTTGATCGCCTTCCAACTCAAGATCGGTTATTTCTTATCAATGTATGTCTCATATCTCATATTTGTTATCCTCTATGTGGTTCATTTGCTAAAACTATCAACCATTTTCTTCTCTTGTGTCTATTTACTATCAATTTATGGAATTATTTTTTCAAATGGTGGGGAGTGTCTTTCGTCATGCCCAATTAATTTGTCTTGTTTTACCAACAATGGTGTGGTATGATTTCTGGTAAATTCCAGTAGAATTTTTGGTCAGCTTTGTTTTTTGCTATTAGTTGGTCACTATGGAATCACCGTAATTATATTATTTTCAACTCCAGCACTCCATCTTTCTTGCAAAAGGAGAAATTAATTTTCTTATGTGTTTCTGAATGGTTGAAAGCATTAACTCCTAGGTTTAATTATTCTACAACTGACTTAGTTTCTAGTTCTTTTGGTGTTCGTTATTGGACTAATTGAGTTTGTAGTAGGATTTGTTTCTGTCTTTGGTTCTTTTGTTCATTTTATTATTCTCTTTAGTTCGAAGGAGGGGTTTTTTCATCACTTTTGCTTTGCACAAGTGCTTTTTTCCCTCTTTCCTTATCAATAAAATAATATCATTTCATAAAAAAAAAAAAAGCAACAATATAGCAACAAAAAGAAACAAGTAACATTACTGTGTTCTTATTTATGTTTTCCTTATTTTTTTATTTTTCAATGCATTTTAAACCTTCCTCTAAAGAAATATTCATTGTCTATGACTTAAATACAAAATTTCTTGTCAATATTGTAAAATTCATTTACAATATTCTAATTTTTAATTTTGTGAAATTTTTCATTATTAAATCACATCATAACAAAATAATTAAAATTTTCAGATACATTCCTAAATTTTGAATTTAAATTTTTTATAAGATTAAAGTGCTCTTTATTATTTTATATTCTATAATGCTCATATTATGTAATATTATATTAAGAGTCTTTTTTTTTAACCAAATAACATATTATTTTGAATTCTAAATTTATAAGGAACAAAGCACAATAAATTTCATCAATTAACAAGGAGTTTGGCAATAGAGTTAGCATCGTTTTTACTTTTATATTTTATTTTAAAATTTTTAGAACTTTTTTTTAAAACAAATATGATTTATCATATTTTAAATGGCTAAAGTGGTAGTTCACCCCTTTAACTATTATTCAATGTGCAATTAGCTCCCATTTTTATTTTTTGAACTATTAAACCCTCCTAAAACTTCAACTTGGGCAATTCACCCATTTTGTAATCAAAATAAAATAGTGTAGTACACTTTAATTTAAGAAGTTAATTTTGGAGCTAATTGCACCTTGGATGATAATTCTAGGAGTAAATTGCCACTTTAGCTTATTTTAAACAAAAGCATGTAAGAAATTACAAATATTTGCATTGTAAAAGGACTCATAAATAAATAAAATAGTGATGACAAGCTTGTCTAATTACCAAAATCCATATTTTTTGGATTATGCAAAAATGATGACAAACATGCTTCTATTAAAAGATAGGAGTGAAGAATCATCCATAATTTGTAACAAAACAATAAACAAAACCTGAAGAAGGTATAACATACAATAGAAAAAGAAGATTTCAAAAAGCATTAAGATTTAGTGATATTAAAAACCACTTACAATACATAACAGTTAAGATAAATACTCTAAGCTTTATTGCAAAATGCTTGGATGAAAAATTTAGCTAGGTCATAAGAGCTTAAAAAATGCAAAACTATATAGATTTATTATCAAAAAGTTCAACAACACCCACACCTACAGCATGGACATCAGATTAGTAAACCAAAGACAAGCAATAACATCTTTAGTGGTTGAATGGATAAAATAAAAATATCATAATGTCAAAACTATATACTTACTAACAAATATAATCAGAGACATGAAAGAAGAGTATTGCATCAATATAAACCACTTAAAAGCATAGAGATTAAAAGAAAAAGCACTTTAAATGCTAAGAGGTAAACCAAATAAATCATATGCACTTTTATCAAGTTTTTTATATATATTGAAGACAACAAATCCAAGATCAATTATTGACCTCGATAGGCAAGAAGATCCTATATGTGTTCATGGCACTTGATGCATCAGTAAAAGGATGGAAATATTGCAGACTAATTGTAGTAGTCGATGCCACGTTTCTGATAAGAACATATGGCAGCACACTACTTTCAGTAACAATACAAGATGTTGGTAGTAAAATCTTTCCTCTTGCTTTCTCTATTGTTGGCTTTAAAAATGATGAATCTTAGGAATGGTTCTTTAGAAAAATTAGACAAGCTTTTGGTTGTAGAGAAGGAATGTCTATAGTTTCTGACATATATAAAAGAATAGAAAAAATAGTATAACAAATATACCCTGAAGCAGCCCATGGTATTGTATATACCATCTTTTAAATAACTTCAAAAAGCACTAAAAAAGCATCAAGGATTCTTTGTTTTAAGCAACAAAAGCATACACCATTGAAGAGTTTGAGTACCATATGAATGACTTGGACAAGATTAATCAAAGGATAACCCCATACCTAAAAAATATTGGCTATCATAAATGGGCTAGGCCTTGTTTAATTAACAATAGATACTCAACAATGACTTTAAATATAGTTGAATCATTAAATGCAATGATAAAAAAAGCTAAAGACCTACCGATAATAACATTACTAGAATACTTTCATGCTTTAATACAAGAATGGACCTATACAAATAGGAATCTTGTAAGATCTACATTTAGCAGGCTTTCAAAAAGACCACAAGATATGATCAATGAAAACTACATAAAAAGGCTAAAACTACAAGTTATATTATTACTTCTTGGCTTAATATTAGTCATGTTGTTGTTTTTTGTTACTGTTGCAGTTGTTTGTCATCCTAAAATTATTTTTCTTTTTATATTTTTTTATTAAAATTATTGATATTTTATTTAATGTTGAATTTCATATTATAGCAACACCAAAGCAACAATATAGTATGAAAAATCCTAAATAACTATTTTTCTAAGCCTAAGTGATATGAAACCTCTAAAACCCTCTCTTCCACCTTTCTCCTCCCCTAAAACCCTATCCAAACCTAACCCTAAACCACCTAAACATCATTTTAGACAACCTGTCTCTCCTCCTTCCATTAGTAAAATTATCTTCTTTTAGGATTTTCTTTCTTTATGGAACGCTGAATCCCTTTAAAGATTATTTTTGAAAGCTTTAAAGATTATTTTTGAAAGCTGACCTATTGAGGAGGTTTTTACACCTCAAAAAGCTTTCACTAGGTGAACTCATTACTGCTTCATGAAATTGCATTTTACTTGAGACTGTCATGCTTTCCTGCAGTTTGTCAACATTGTTTCGATTGGTTCCTATAAGTTATTTGGTATGGTCTCTTATTACATTTGTTTTTTCACTCAAACTCATACTTCTGGTTAGTGATGGGAATTCTACTTTTGTCAATCCTGTTCCAAATAAGCCTGCACCTACACCTTTCAAAAGTTCTTGTCATGATCATCGCACTTTTGCAACTGTGGCCTCTAATCCAATTTTCCCTTCTATAACTTACGACCCGTCTGCTTAGTCTAAATCTATAGCTATTTCTCATCAGGTTCCTCCTCCTAAAAATAAGGTTGTCATTAATTTTATACCTCATGTTAATTTGCCATCAGCCTTTCGTCATTGTTTTGGCTCTTTTCATTGTTCTGGTTCTCATTCTAATTAGCTTATATGTTCTATGATTGGGTATCTTCATGATGTATCTCACTATTAGCAATTTCAATAAATTCTTAATAATGCTAGTTTATTAGGTAGTAATATGTTATTGCTCTCATGCCCTTCTTTATTTAAGAAGTATCTTCTATTACATTATCACAAGTCTCTGTTGGATTAATGGTTTTATAAGATTGATGATTAGCATCCAGAATTTTATTCTCGACATAGGTTGGTTTGGTTGCACTGTAATGGTATCCCATTGCAATTTTGGAATGATGAGTTTTTTTAATGGCATGGTTCTTATTTTGGTGAATTAATTTCTATTCATCCTCCAACTTGTGATGGGATCAGACTTAATGTTGCTAAGATTTTGATTTCTAATACATCTCCTAATATCATCAATAATTTTATTCAGGTTCTTTTCCAAGGAGTCCCTTTTAATATAAATGTTTTTGAAGATCACTACTTTAATTTTTCTCATTCATCTTCATCGGCTCCACTAGCTTATGATGAGAGTTTAGGTAGAATTCTGGTGAGTGGTTTTTCCTCACTGGATTCTTAAGAATCAAATCTTGATCAAATCATCAACTGTCCCAATTCAAATTTGAATTTAGTTTCTACTAATGCTATTTTTGTGGACACTTTACCTACCTTACCCTCTCTCTCTAAACATGCTTCCCTACCTCTTTTATGTGTGCCACATTTTACCCAAGTTATCCTTAGCCTTCTAATATCCCTCATAATTGTTGGCATTTGATAACGTCCCCAACTCAAACTCTCACCCCTTCTACGTCTTTGTCTCTTTCTGTTACTCAATAAACTCATAAACCTCGTAAAATTCCTCATTTGCCCAAGAAAGCTTGCAAAGCTATCTCCCATAATATCTTTCTTGAGCATACCTAGAGATTCAAATGATAAAAAGAAAAGTTTGTTCCTAAATTCAAGCTTAAACCTCAACCTTCTCAAATTTCTTCCTCTACCACCTAGCGCCCACCTCATAGTGACATTCTTCATGTCAATGACAGAGTCAAAGTTTAACTTAATACAACTCTTCAAGCTGAGCCTACCTTTTCTTTGGCATGGGCTTTTAGTTTTAGTTCCACCTCTCCTAATCATGCTATCATTAACTCTCTCTAAGTTGGTATCACTGTCGATTCTGTTAAATTGTTAGCCTCTAATAAATAAACTTAAGTTTGTTTCTTTATTCTATTCTCCATGGTTTTAATACATTCTTGGAATTGTAGGGGGCCTTCATGGACCTTTTAAAAGTAGGCACTTACATGACTTATTATTATTAAAGCATCCAAGTTTTTTGGTTCTTCAAGAAACCAAATGTAATAATATCAATTTCTCTTTATTATGGAGGTTTTAGGGAATGAAAAACATTCGTTGGCAATGTTTGGCTATTGTCAACTCAGTTGGTGGTATTTTACTTACTTAGGATGAACAACATTTTGTTTCTTCTTAAACCTTCTCTGGTGATCATTGGATTATTGCTCAAGGGACTTTTACTCAGTTTGATTTTCATTGTATTGTTATGGGAATATATGCTCCTCTTGCTATTTCAACTCAACTTACTCTATGGCATAAGTTACTTAATTTTTTATAGTCCTTAAATGATGTTCCTCTTCTTATGATTAGTGATTTTAATCAGGTTTGTAATCCATCAGAAAAGAGTACTGCTCATGAGTTCACGAAGGGTATATAGAATTTCAGTGATTTTATTTCTAGAGCCTATGTAATTGACCTTCAATTTCATAGAACTCTTTTTACCTGGAAAAATAGACTTTATCAAAGCCATCTTGATAGAGCATTGGTAACCTCTCAGTGGATTGAGGCTTTCCCCTTATTACATTTGTATTCTTTATCTCGTGGTCCCTTAGACCACAACCCGGTTTGTCTTAATGCTTTATTACCTCCTCTAAGTCTTAAACCATTCCAACCACTTGATTACTGGTGGGATGTTCCTTATTTTTATACCATTGTTAGTTCCTTTTAGTACTCAATATCATCTTTTTTTACTCTTTACCACAAACTGAAATGCCTTTAAAATTCCTTACGATGTTGGAACTATTATATTTTCAAGAACTTAAACTCTTCCCTTTTACATATTTGATCTTAGTTAGATAATTTGGGCCATATTTATAAGCATCGATAATTGTCTAGTTCTGAAGATGCTACTACTATTGCTTTAAATCAGGATCGCCTACGGATCTCTTCTCATTTAAAATCTAGTAGGCAGGAAAAATCTTGAATCTAGTGGTGTCATTTAGGGGATAAGAATACTCGTTTCTTCCATCTTCAAGATTCTAATTGTCGTCATAAGAATTCAATTATTCACTTATGGCATAATGGTCATTTTTTGTCTAATGCTAATGCTATTTCCACTGTTATTCATTCTCACTATAGGTAGCATTTTAATAAAGTCTCTCTTGTGGATGGATTTATCTCTGGCTTGCCTTTTCATAAGCTCATAGCTTCTTAAGCATCATTTTTAGAATGTCCTTTTACCTTAGAAGAAGTTCACAGAGCAGTCTGGAGTTTTGGTTCCACCAAAGCTCTTAAGTTAGATGGACTGAATTTTTTTTTTATAAGAAATCTTAGCATACACTTCAATATAATATCTTTGCATTGTTGAATGATTTCTTCCACTATGGCAAAATCCCTAAGGCTTTTAAAACCTCCTTCATCACTCTTATCATAGAAGTCTAACCCTTTGGATATAGAGGATTACCTCCCGATATCTCTTATCCATGGGATTTATAAAATAGTTGACAAACTATCAGATAATAAAATGAAAGGAGTTTTGGATTCCCTTACTAGCAAATCTCAGATGGCTTTTATTTTTGGATGTCAGATTTTGGATAGTTACTTTATGGTTAATGAAGTTATTGACATTTGCCATAAATCGAGGAAGGGATGCTTAATGTTTAAAATTAATTTTGAGAAGGCTTTTGATTCCTTGAAGTGGAATTTCTTACTTCAAGTGCTTCATCAGATGGGGTTTCAGTTCCAAATTGATGTGGATGAGGCTCTATTGTCATTTATAAATGGATTTGACAAAGTAGGCATGCATACTTAGGCTTCAAATGGACGATTGTGGTGACCCCGATTGAACCACGAGGCCTATAATATGTTAAATCGAAGCTAACTCAGAGTTCTATAACAAGTGATACACACTATATCTGTAGCAACCCATCTTCAGGCCTAAATTCCTTTTTTTAGGCCCTTAAATTTGGCTTAAAAGTTTATGTTCCTTTTTTGGGATTTTTTAGTCTTTTCTTCCTTTTTTTTTTATTTTTAGGGTTTTTCCCTAAACTTTATTTATTTTTCTCTTTGGGGTTGTTTGAGGGGGGCTTTTGTTGAATTAATAAATCAAATTTATATTTTTTTCAATATTCGGCATTCCTTTTGTGTGAATCAACAATTATTGATGCACAAATCAACAGGTTATAGAAGATTGTTTAACAGTAATCGTGTGCGATACAATGTCAAGCAGTATTTATCCAATTTCCTAGGCTTCCGCTACGTCACAAATAAGGTAATTGGATTAGTGAGTGCCTTTCAGAATCTAGAGTTTCTATTTTAATTAATGGCACTCCATCGACTATTTTCTTGACGTAGCGGTAAAAAATATATTGGAAAAAATATTATTCTACAACTGACATAGTTTCTAGTTCTTTTGGTGATCGTTGTTGGACTAATTGAGTTTGTTGTAGGATTTTTTTTCTGTCTTTGGTTCTTTTATTCATTTTGTTATTCTCTTCAGTTCTAGGGAGGGGTTTTTTCATCACTTGTGCTTTGCACAAGTGGTTTTTTCCCTCTTTCTTTATCAATAAAATAATATCATTTCATAAAAAAAAAACAATATAGCAACAAAAAGAAACAAGTAACATTATTGTGTTATTATTTATGTTTTCCTTATTTTTTTATTCTTTTAATGCATTTTAAACCTTCCACTGAAGAAATATTCATTGTCAATGACTTGAATACAACATTTCTTGTCAATATTGTAAAATTCATTTACAATATTCTAATTTTTAATTTTGTGAAATTTCTCATTATTAAATCACATCATAACAAAATAATTAAAATTTTCAAATACATTCCTAAATTTTGAATTTAAAATTTTTATAAGAATAAAGTGATCTTTATTATTTTATATTCTATAATGCTCGTATTATGTAATATTATATTAAGATTATTTTTTTAACCAAATAACATATTATTTTGAATTCTAAATTTATAAGGAACAAAACACAATAAATTTCATCCATTAACAAGGAATTTGGCAGTAGAGTTAGCATCGTTTTTACTTTTATATTTTATTTTATTTTAAAAATTTTATAACTTTTTTTAAAAGAAATATGATTTATCATATTTTAAATGGCTAAAATGGCAGTTCACCCTTTAACTATTATTCAATGTGCAATTAGCTCCAAATTTTACTTTTTGAACTATTAAACCCTCCCAAAACTTCAACTTGGGCAATTCACCTATTTTGTAATCAAAATAAGAGTGTAGTACACTTGAAGTTAATTTTGGAGCTGATTGCATCTTGGATGATAATTCAAGGAGTAAATTGTCACTTTAGCCTATTTTAAACAAAAGCATGTAAAAAATTGCAAATATTTGCATTGTAAAAGGATTCATAAATAAATAAAATAGTGAAAATTCAAAAAAAAAATTACATTTTCAAAAACTTAACTTTCCACAATAACACCACACAGACCCTAAATTTGCGTTTTACAAGCAGCATTTTACATATATATAAGACGAGTGTTTCAAACACTTCTTGAATTCGCATACAATCATAGAGATCCAAGAACCACACACATTAAGGTGCCTTATTATTCTTTTTCTCACATTTATTAAGGCAACAACAAACATTTTACACACTCCATCACAAGGAGCTCACAAGAAGAGCATCATCTTCTGGTGGAATTGGATTAACAACTCTGCAATTCAACCGAATCTCTCCAGCAGTGCCTGTTAAAACACTAAGATTTCCCATTCTAATCATGGAGACCACGAAGCTTTCGAAGAAAGCAGTCTGGTTACTACTGAAGTTTCTAACAATGTCAATAGTATCAGCACCAGGAGTTGAAAATAATTCTTGATCACTTTGAAGAAGGCCTTTACCAATCAAAAGATTTGAGAAATAATGGTTATCAAAGAGATCAGGTGTTGATTCATCAAGATCAGTTATGACACTTCTATTTCCACCTTGAGGGCATATTCCACGAAGTTTATCTCCAAATGTTTGGTTGAGTGATGGGTCTGGAGCGCCAGTGTCATTGAAGCTGAACAAACGTTGGTCGAAAGTCAAACATCGAGCTCGTCCAAATGTATGACCGCCTACCAAGTAATGTGTATATAAAAAGAGAAATTTAGAAAATATAATATTAATTAGTGGTCTATCCAAATCCATCATGCTTCAAATTTCTTAATTTATAAAATTAATTTTTATTTGATTTAAATATTTTTAAATCATGGTGTAAATTTAAATATTTTCAAATATTAAACTATTATTTTTACTTTTTCGCATAATTTCTTTTTTATTTGCTAGTTATAAAAGTTTTAATCAATTAGGATGAGCTAGATAGATTATAGATTATATAAGAAATAAATTTTCTTCAACCATCTATTTCTTTATAAAAAACTCAAAATCTCATTTAATCAATATTAAACTTTAAACCATTACAACCAATAAATATTTGTAGAGCAATTACTACTTTAGTATTTTATCTCCATTATATTTAAAACAAATTTTATCGACTGGAATATGATTAGGCGGACATTTTGTTTTGATTTACGTTTATGCTTTAGATTAGACCAGCGAATGGTTAAAAAGGGAGATTAGAATGGTAACAAAATAGTTACCAGATAACGCAACCAGATCGGTGTTATTGTTGAGACCCACATCAGTGAACTTCTCCTTTAGCTCATCAAGGGTTGCAAAGGGACTTGGGAGGGAAATATTAGCTTGAGCTCTGCTTGCTGTCCTTGCATCTCTTCTTCCCAATAGATTAGTCCATGAAGGACCTCCTGACTGCAAGTAAATTACTTTATGAAGAAAATAGAAAATTTTTATTTATTTTGAATGTATTGTATTCCATGGTTAAATTTTGACATATATGTGTTTCATATTTTTACTTAACATGTTTAAAATATTTAGTACATGCGTCAGAGATCTAACCATTGGTGCCATATATTCAGAATGTGTAAGAATTTTTAATAATAATAATAATAATAATAGATTTATAATATAAGTATATACGTTAACAATATCATAAGTAAAATACAAGTAATATATTTATGGAATATTTAATTCCAAACGTGAAAATTAGTTTTTCCCTTTTAAAAATATTATTTAAGTAATTTTTTTTAGAAAAAACTTATTATACTGTCTGTGACCTAATCCTAATTTATTATACCATTTAATATGATAAAATTAATTAATTCATTAAAATTCAATAATATTTATATTAAAATGTTGAATCTAATTTCAAGGTTGTTGATGGATTTTCAAAGACATGCTACATACTTAAGAAAAATTAAAGGTATAATACAATCATAGCCCAATGTGGTTGTTAATTTTTGTCAATTTGACACATTAACTTATAATTTTATCATTTTAACACATGAACTCCCTTAAAATACAATTTTGACATCTCTGTCAACACACGTGACATAAAATAGCAAATTAGCATGTGTCACATTTTAAAAATTTGACTAACCAAAAATTTCAGGTAAATATGTCAAACTGACAAAAAATGACAAGTATAAAGGATGATAAATGCATTATATTATCAGATTAATGTAGATTAGTACATTTTATACAAGTTTAAATGTTAAAATAATTAAATTATAAGTTGAAGCGTCAAACTAATAAATTATACCAAGTACAAGGTTGCATATATATTATGCCAAAATTAAACTAATGTCGTTTCCGCAAAAAGAGTGAAAACATGTTAAATATTGAGAGTTAATTGTATAAGAGGTTATCAAACTTTATCTAAATTTTATCCTTGTTCCATAACTTTAATTTGTATTTTTCATTATAAAATGTTTATTTTAAATATAGAAAAGTCACCAAAAATAATTCCAATTAATTTAGATGACCTAGCACACAAGAATTACCTCATCACCAACGAATAAAAATTGTCATATCATATAATCATGATACTTTTTTTCATAAGACTATTAACCATAATTTTATTTTGTTTTTTTTTTATTATTTTTTTTACACTCAACCTTATAATTTAATGATCAATGGTCTCATTAAGAGGATAACGTGATAGCATTACATGATAATTTTTATTAAGTTGGACTATAATATAGCAACTTTACTGTACCACATTATTTAAATTATTTAAAATTATTTTAGATGACTTTTTTATATAAATAAAATTAATATTTTATAACAAAAAAATATAAATTAAAATTATAAAATGAAAATAAAATTTAGTGTCCTCTAATGCAACTTACCCTTAAAACATTGACTATGGTTTGCTATCATTTGCTGTTTTAATGCTTTAAAGTATCCCGTTTTAGCAAGTTGTTTTGGTAGCTGCTAATTATATATTATTATGTGACAACTCGGACTATTAAATTACAGAATGCATTAGATGATAAGTAGATCCATATAACTTACAAAAGAAAAAAAAGACATTAAAAGCATATTAAGAATAGATTTAAAGATTTGGTGACCTACTATCAGCACGACATACAACATCAAGTTTCATGACTCATATTACTACGTGCCACCAAAGAATTATTATTATTATTATTATTATTATTATTATTATTATTATTATTATTATTATTATTATTATTATTATTATTATTATTATGTCCCAATAATCACAAAAATTTGACTATTTAAAAATTTAGGTCAAATAAATTATATACAAAAAATAAAATTCTCTATATACAAGACTTAATTTTATTTAAATATAAATAAATTACCAAATATATATATATGATTGAAATATATTACCAAAGTAACTGATTCTTGAGATGCAATAGTGAGTATATCAGCACAAGAAACAACGCTAGGACAAGCAGCCTCCAACAACGATTTCATTTGGTCAACAACTTCAAAACCTCTGGCGGAGTTGATATTGCCAAGAGCTTCTTTTTCGCTCTCTATTGTATCACTATTGTCCAACAAAAGCGATCCATCACAGCCCTGAAACCAAGAATTATATCAATTTCCAATTCTTTCTTTGAAGTTATGCACAACTCAGATGTTAAATGGTCTATACAAACAAGAGTTTAGAATTAATCTCAATTCTTGAGATGTTAAATGGTCTCAATATGTAATAGGCAAAGCAGTATAGGTCTACCTGAATTTTTATTAAATTTTTAATTATATCCTAAATATAAGATACCATATTTACCTGAATTTCAGTTTTCCCTTTAGATTTTATAAGTTGCATCAGTTATATTCAATTTTATTTTAAATATGTAAATATATTTTTTTATAAAAGTTAGTTAAATTTTTTTGTAATTCTTGAAAAAGGAAAAAATATTTTCAATCTATTAACTAATTTATAGATACTTTTTATATTATTTTTCAATCCAAAAGCCTTCTTCAAAATTAATTATTTTAAAACTGATTTGTTAAGTTAATTTTGAAATAAAATTAATGTTTATCCTTAATAAAATATATAGAACTGTCTGAATAATATAGTGATTAATTGTTTGTAAAGGTGTTGCATTAATTTCTTTTTATGACTATTATTTGTTAAATTAATTTTTATCTTTTATATATATAATTTTCTAAAAATAAATTAAAAAGAAAAAAAGGTGGCATATGCAAATATCTGACTTAGTTGGCCACTGGCCATTACAGGTCCACAGCTAAATAAATGAAACTGCTGTTTTCTTATCTTCCTTCTCACTTAGGGTCCACAGAAATTAATTTCTTCTGAATTTAGGTACTTAAATTTCTTTTCTGGCCATCTTTTTCAAAAAAAAAAAAAAAAGCAAATTAAACCTAAGATTACATCTCCTTATGAAAAGCAAAAGTAATTAAACAGCAAAAAAAAAAAAAAAGATATAACCTTAGCTAGGTTTAATTTAACCGGAAATGTTATGCAAGAGGATAATCAAAGCGATGATATAGTATTAATAGTAGCAATAAAAGCCATCATAGTACTAATAATAGCACTAGAAATGAAAAAAAAAAAAAACAAATTAAAGTAATTCAAGAGCAAAAAAAAAACAAAAAAAGAAAAGAGATGAAATCTTAGGTTTAATTTACTGGAAATGTTATGTAAGATTAAGCCATGATAGTACTAATAATAGCAATAGAAACCATAGAAAACACAGAGAAATAGGTTTTAGATATAGATTAAAACATGCAGTAGCGACAAGGGGAAAAAGAGAAAAATTTACATTGACAAAGCAGTCGTGGAAGTGAAGCCTGATGAGGCTAGCAGCAATTCTTGGATCAGTTTGCAAAGTATCATTAATCACTCCACGTATAATACTGCTTACATTAGGACAACTCGCTTCATAAAAATTTGGACTCAGTTGAGCATACACTAGAGATCCTCCAAGCAAAACACCATGAAACAAACACACAGCCATTACCCAACGACGATCCATTGCTATTTTTTTCCCCTTCTTTGTCTAATCTCTCTCACTCTCACGACGACCACTACTTTTCAATCTTGTTGACGAAATGCTCTCATTTTGAGCTTCATTTATAGACTAAGCGTCCTTGCACCTAGCTTCTTTTTTTGTTTTTTATTTGATTATTATTTTATTCTAATTTCCAGTACGTATGAAAGTAACATCAATATTCACATGATTTTTCTTTGTTTCTTTTCATTATGAACTGGGACATGGTTCAATGTATGCTCCTTAACCTAACTGCAATTTAACTTTTAGTTTCCAAATCCTTTTAAAAAGTCTAATATTTGATTATTGCAGTTAACTTAAAAAAAAATTGGGAAATGTATTTGTCGATACACTTAAAAATTACTTTTTGAGTGAGAAATTACATATTGAAAATTGTCGGTTTTATGGGTTTGGGGCACCATGATGAATTAACCAGACTTAAATAAATATAAAATATGGATTAAGTTGAATTTAAAATAGAAAAATTTACAGTATATTGTTTTTTAACTAAAACTTCCAACAAAATAGTAACTTTTTTATTCCAGTTTTACGTTATGTGTGTTCGTATATATAACCATTCTTTTTTCTTTTTATTTTTATGGTATAGAGTTCAAAATAACAACAACAATAAGAAATTCATTCATCTTCCTTTTCTTCTTTTCATCTTTCTCCTTGATAACATGTGATAATATGGAAGACCAAAACAACCCGCAAACCACGATAGTCGGTCAGTACCACGACCCAGAGACCAATAGCTAATCCGGAAGTGAAGCCAACTCAGTCTTCACCCCACCAAGGAAACAAATCTCCCGTTAGGTAGAAAAACCATACATTGGCATTGAGGATACCCTAAGAAGCATTAAATGATGCAGGAGGCATGCTACTAGTGTCACCATTAATAGTAAAAAGTAATTGTCGTCAGTCTACAGAGCGGTGCACCTGAGGAATGGTCTCCCAGGAAAGGCTTGCCGTCCAAGCCACTGCATTTTGCATAAATAGTAAGGGAAAGGTAAGTCAACCTAAACACATAAGCCACTCTACCTTCTTCTCTTTTGTAAATCTCTAACTAACTTGAGTGTTGGAGTGGCACCCGTCGGCGACCACCTAACACCTCCCTTCTTAACCTTGCAAGACTGAGCTCACTGGACAGTCTCCTACGACTTGTCATCACTCCCAAAACAAAGTACCAATGTTCTTTCAAAATTCTGATAAACCCAACACTAATCATAACAAGATTAGCAAAATTCATTAACATTAGATTTTCATAGCTAAAATTTGAAAGATCAAAACAAGGTCAAAAAAATGAAATTAAAAAAATGTTCAAGCTTTCATACAATCGATTTTTACCTACAACTCTTGTGAGTGTGTTTTTTTTTTTTTTCTTCTTCTTCTTCTTTAATAGGTCACAAATTTTCAAAAATGTAATGGATAGGTGTTAATTTTTTTTTTTTTTTAGTGTTGATAGTTGGGTGATTTTTTGGTTCCTTTATCTTTTCTTTTTGTTTCTCAATTTGAATTTCTAGTGATATGGATGTTAATTATTTTTTCCCAATTCATGTGGGTTCTTATTAATTTAGTGTGTGCATCTATTTTGATGTTATTTGCTTAAGAGTTGTGGTGAGGTTGTTGTTGAGTTGGTGTTGCTGTTTTATTATTGTTTTCTAGTTTTGGTGAGATTGTTTTGGAATTGTTTGTTGTTTTTCAGTTGTTGAAGGATTGTTTTGAGATTAGTTTGATGTTTGCTAAAGGGTTGTTGTCTTGTTGTTAATGTTTTGTTGTTATTCTTTTAGTTGTTGTCTAATTTTTGTGAGATTATCTTGCAGTTGGTTGTTGTTTTTAAATTGTTGAAGAGTTGTTGTGAGTTGTTTTAAGGTTGTTATGAAAACAACATTGTTAGTCTTATAAATTATATCATTTTTTAAAGAAGTCCTATAAGAAATTTTTTTACAATCAAGTCCTAAAAATTTTAAAATTTCTGTTAGTCCTATCAATCAATTAAAGTAGTTTTTTGTTATTCAACCCTTAAAATCAAACTCTTTTTTTTTTTTACATTTCAGTCCTAAAACTATTAAAAAACTGTTATTTTGATATTTCAAATAAATAATATTTTTATTTTTATTTGTGACTTATTCTATTACTTAACTTTTATAATAACTATATAACTCATAAAAATAATTTTAAAAATAAAAATAAAAATTATATGTTTCTTAAATTATCAATTATATCAAAAATGATAAATAAAATAATTAAATATACTTAATTATATGTGCATATATAAATTCAATTTACATATCCTAAATAAATAAATATTTTTATATAAAAAAACTCATTTAGTTTTGTCAATATTATAATTTGTGTTATATTTTTTTTTAAAAAATTTAAACTGACTCAAATTTGAGTTAGTCAAATTTTTAAAAAGTATCAAATTTTTAAAAAGTATTTCTTTAAATTGGGCTATTTTATAAATATTTGAACAATGAAATAAGTTAACACAATTTTATTATAATTTTGATTGTTATAATAAAAATAATTAATTTAAGATAAAATATAATATAAATTTCTATTTTAAGTTAAATTAATTATATTTTATAATATAATAAATAAAATTATTAATTAAAATATGTTATTCTTCAATTATTATTTTTTTTTTGTAAAAATTTCTAATTTGAAAGAAATATTCTTAAAATTGTCTAATTAAGATATAATTGAATTTCAAATTTATTTAAAATATAACATAAATTACAATATTGACAAAACTAATTGAGTATATTCAAGTATAAAAAATATTTATTCATTTAAGATATATTAATTGAAATAAGAAAAATAATTAATTAATTTTATTTTTCATTGTTAATAAAATAATAAATTAAGGAAAAACATTTTTTTTAATTTTAAATTTTCTTGAAATTATTTTAGTAAGTTATATAGTTATTATAATAGTTAAATAATAAAATAAGTTATAAATAAATAAAAATAATAATTATTTAAAATATCAAAATAACATATATTTTTTATAGTTTTCAGACTAAAATGTAAAAAATAAAAATTGATTTTGAGTTGACTAATAGGAAATTGCTTTGACTAATGGAAGTTTTTTTTTTTTAATTTATAAAACTTGATTGTAAAAAAAATTCTTTTAGAACTTAATTGAAAAAACCAATATAATTTATAGGACTAATAGTGCAATGATCTTTTTATATATATATTATTTATTGGTTTTTCGTTGAGGGTTTTGTCAAGTTGTTATGTTGAATGCAATCTAGACATAAGAATTGAGTTAAATTTTAATGAATTTTATGTGAAATTTATAAGTTTATGTTGAGTTAATTCAAGAATATAGTTAGATAGATGTAATTTTAGGTTTAGAATTTTATATTAAATTCTAGTAATTTTGGTTTAATTTTTAGTTAATTTGAGTCTTTGTGCTAATCTTCAATATTGTTATTTTCTATAGGTTATTTTTCCTCAATTTAAGTTTGAAGATTGATTTTGACCGTGACATGGATGTGTTGATCCGGTGTCTCTCACTGTGCTATTAAGGAATAGAAGCATGGCCATGCCTCAAGTCATGTGCACCACTATGAAAATTAAAGAGCATTAGCATAGTTACCACCATGACCGCATCCTCGGCTATGTCACACTCTGAATAAAAAATATTTTTCAGCATAAACATGCCCATATTGTGTCAAATAGGACAAAACTTAGCACAGGTTGTGGCATGGTCGTGTTATAGGCTGTGTCGATTGGGAATACTTTCCTCTTTAGATTTGGATTGGAAATTTATGTAAGAAAAGGACTTTATTTGTAAACACCTATACAATGAGAAAGGGAAGACCTTTTTAAGGGTTGTTGAACACCATTGTAAAAGGAGATCATGTAAGGAATTAAAGCACTCACAGAAGTTGAAGAGTCAAGACATATTAAACAACAAGTTTTTCTACTTTTATTTTTAATCTTCTTCTCTATATTTTATTGTTTTATGCTTTAGATCTTTTGGGTGTTACACATAGCTAAACTACTTAGAGTTTGGACTTATCTAACTAGATTAGCACTTGTTGGGATATTTATTTCTATTTAATAAATTAATTTTCAGTCAATTTTATGAGTTGATTTAATTGTTTTTGTATCCAATTTTTTTAGGCCTAATTGAATGCATGTTTATGGGTAATTTATTGACAATGAGAATTGCATGAATTACTAACTCCTAAATTCATAAAACTTAGGAATTTTGATCACAAAAGTAAACGAATAATTCAGGGACTAATAGATTGCTAAAGAACTTAATGAACTCTAATCAATTAATTAACCATGATAACATGCGATAATTGATTTTGGTATGCTTAAAGGATCTCAAGAGCGGCTTTAGGTAATTTAGGGCAATTTACCCTTGATTATAGTCAATGAATTGATGTATGAAATAATCTTATAATTCATATGATGTCTAGTGAAGAAAATCCAAGTTCTAGGATTTTATTATTGATTTAAATTCAATTTATTAGGTTGAATTTATTTAATTAAGTTATTAGTTTTAATTAGTTAGGATAATTCATTTTAACTCGATATTGTTAGCTAGGGGAAACATAATCATAATTAATATTTGGTATCCTTTTCCTCGTGGGAATGATACTGTTATTTTTCACTTTACTACTTGTTATGATTCGAACACTTGCAAAATTGTGCTAATAAGTTTTTGCCGTTATTATTGTGAAAATCATCATACTTATATTAATATATTTTTTTGTTTCCATTACACTAGCATTTTATTTTCATTTTTGTTAAATTTGTTTCACTTTTTCTTTTAGGCACTTGCTTTAGTTTATGCTTACGGTATCACAACTTCCTAAATTAGAAAATGTCAATCCTGAAATAGAAAAGTCATGCAACAAGAATGAGAAAGAGTTAAGAGAAAGAGATGAGAATGGCATATCAAGTAGTTCAACGACCTCATGCTAGAGCTTTAGAGGAATTCAGAGTTCCCAATTCTTTAGAGAGCTAAACATGTATTATGAATCCTATATGAAAGCTAATAACTTCAAGATCAAACTAACATCTATCCAAATGGTTTCATAATACCATTTAAGTGGACTACCAAGTGAGGATCTTAATGCACATATCACCACTTTCCAAGATATTTATGACATATTCAGGATGAATAGGGATAGCATGGATGCAACTTGTCTCAGATTGTTCCTTTTCTCTTTAAGGGACAAGGCAAAGTTGTGGTTGAGTTTCCTAGCACTAAACTCAATTACTTCATGGGACTTACTTTCCAAAGCCTTTTACTAAGTACTACCCAACTAGAAATATAACAAAATATCAATAAGAACTTACAGGCTTTAAATAACAACCTGGGGAATCTTTATATGAGGTATGGGAGAGATTTAAAAATTTATAGAGATATTATCCTCATCATGGTATCCCAGATTGGTTGTTTATATGGACCTTTTACCAAGGTCTATATGAATCCATGCAAATTACCATCGACACCACTACTCAATGATCCTTCATAAGTAAGACACTAAATGATGCCTATTCACTCCTTGAGAAGACGACATCCAACAATTACCAGTGGCATGGAGATAGGAACCAACCCAAGAGAGCAGTAAGTGTTTATAAGGTTTATGGGTTGATTCTAGTCAATTCTAAACCTGATTCCCTCACAAAGAAGCTAGAGAAGCTAAATTTTGCATGATTTTCATCACATGTACTTTTGTGTGAAATGTGTGGAAGTGGATATTCCATTACCGAATGTTAATAAAATGATGCATTTCCTTAATGTTATTCTATTAAGAAATTAAACTCTTTGAATAATTTTAATGGCAGGTGATGTAGGCCATATAAAGGAACAAGCCCTAAAATTTATGCAAAAATTTGACAATTTACAGTAGTGGCAGTTTTGTAATTTTAGGCAAGTTTCAAGTATCGAATTTAGGCGATTCAAAAGCCTATTTCATATGGAAATGAGCCAACAGTTTGAAGTTATGAGCTTTTCTCATAAGATCCATCACTTTTCAGCCAAATTCTATCATTTAGGTCCTTAAACGGGCATTTTTTGTTATTTCCTATTTTTTAGGATTTTATTTTCCTAATTCTTATTTAGGGTTTTTCTAGAATTTAATATTTAAGCTTTCCTTGTTATTATTGGACATCAATTTTATGATAATTTGAATTCTCTTTATTCTTCCAAAATTTCTTGAAAATTTTGATGCCTATAGTCTAAATTGTTATAGAAGATCATTTATTGGCAGTCGTGCATGGTTTAATAATATTTGATTGTTTAATCCACTCTTCCGCTACATCAGTAGGCCTTACGGGAATCCATACTCCAACACGTACAACCTAAGTTGGAGAAACCACTCAAATTTCTCATTGTCAACTAAAATGAAATTCAAGTTCAAATCAAGGGTACAAGGCTCTACCTCCATCGGGTTTTTAATAAAAGAAAGTCTATTCTTAATCATAACCCAAGTTGAATCTTAAAGCAATGCTAGAAAATTTCATCCAAGCACATTCCAAGAAAAATGAGCAATAAGATGAGACACTCAGATAACTCACTTAGAAGTTAGATTAGTTATCAACTCATAACAAAATGCTTAAGAATCAGATTGTTTCATAAGCCAACTCCTCTAATTTTCACCATATGGGTAAGCTTTCAAGTCAACCTAAAAATCTAAGAGAGCAAGCAAATGCAATAACATTAAGGAGTCCTGAAGTGGAAATTAAGACTTAGAGTACAGAGATGAAACTTAATAAGAAAGTAGAGAGAGATGGAAAGAAGACAAATGAGTTAAAAGGAATACCTAAAGAGAACAAGAAATTTTTTTACCTTTCCCATAAAGGTTAGTAATGGGTCATTAGATAAATAGTTTCAGAAGGTTCTCAAAGTATTCAAGTAACTAGATATCACCATCCCTTTCTTAGAGGCGATCATTCAAATGGCAAAGTATCTAAAGTGCCTTAAGGAGATCATCACCAATAAAAAGAAATAGGAAGAATATGAGACAATGAAGGAGAAGTGTAGCATAGTTATTTAAAATAAGCTTCCCCCAAAGCTTAAGGATCCAAGGAATATCACTATACTTTTTATTATTGGAAAATTAGTTATTAGTAAAGCTCTTTATGATTTAAGGGCTAATGTACGTCTAATGCCTCTTTATTTATATAGGAAATTGAATTTTGGCGAACGTAAACCTACCAACATCTTTTTATAGCTAGCTAGTAGGTTTATGGTTTGTCCAATGGAGATATTAGAAGATATGCCAATCAAGGTTAGGCAATTTTATATGCTAAGAGATTTTATGATTATAGAGATAGAAGAAGACCTTCACATCCTTGGGATGTCCTTTTTTAGCTACAGCTAGAGCTATCATTGATGTTATAAGAGGAAAAACAAAGTTAGAAGCCATGGAAGAGGAAATGGAATTTGATGTCTTTGATATGTCAAAGAACCCTTCAATGGTTAATTGATCCTTTTGAGTATATATGGTACAAAACTGTGTAGCAAAAGTCTTTAGACAACAACACCCAATAAATCCACTAGAAGCATGTTTGGTTCATGAAATAAAGGCAAATGCTGACAACCATGAGGTGGTAGTTTGCCTTAACACCTTGAATGAAAATATTATGCTACCATGTTGACAATCATTAAGGTATGAACCCTTACCCCATAATATTAGTCAAGTGTGTTCCTTAAGGGAGGAAGATAGATTAAAAGTAGAACTTAAACAACTTCCTCCCCCTAAAAATTCCCTAGAGGGGGGGTGAATATAGCTAAGGAAATTAAGACAAAGATTATTAGAGTTTAAAGAAAATTAAAGAAGATCAATAAGAGTACAGATTAAGACACTTGATTTAAAGAATTTAAATTCTTAACTAATCTTACATCTCCACCTAACTTATCCCCAAGTTAGTATTTTCAATCACCAGCTTCAATCTTATTTTCAAGATTGATTACACAAAAGTTGTTCAAGGCTCAACTCAAACCTTTACACAAATGTTTTTTTCTTATATCAACTCAAATCATAACCAAAACCCAAGTTTTTTAATGGCTAACACTTAAACTAATTCCTTTTAAACTTAGTTCCTTATTTCTCTTTTCAAGACAAGAAATAAAAAGGAGAAGAACCTAAGTTAAAACATAAAACCCACGCTCAAAAAATTGAAATATAGAAGAGAATTAATGAACTTTACAAATTCTATGAATAGATAGAGTGCTCAATCAAAGTGTGTAACTACTTAAATAAAGATTTCAAAGATGTATTACTATATGGGCTTGAAATTTAGTTGTTGGAGGCCATTAATTGCATTGCTAAGCTCCAACATTCTTCATTTAATGAAAAATAGCATTTTATAGTTGAAACGTCGCTTACTATTATGAGGGGAGGCTCCACCTCATGAGCCTTAAAAGATATGACCATTGGAGATTAGACTGGCCACTAGAGAACTACTAGGATGAACCTTATGATCATAACCTACTCCTTATGATCTACTCATGACCCATGAGTAGCACTAGTGAGCAGTGATGACCCTTGGCTCGATTCTTGCTCTCTTCAAGCTCCTACTTGTGACCATAGATCATAATCATAAGGGGAGCTCATGAGGAGCACTTCTAGCTTTAAAAACTTGACTCTTAAGCCTCCAAATGTATCCTTTTGATCCTAGCTTATAAACACACATAATATAAATGTTAATAATAAAAATTTATTTTTAAATTCAAAACTAAGGTTGTTTTGAGATTAATCATGACCTTGATCATACAAATGGTCAACAATCTCCCCCTTTTGAACTTAACAATCAATTTTGAATTATAAATAAAAAAAATCACTAAGTGTATAAGTGTGCATTTATACTTAATACTCCCCCTCAATCATATACCAAGGATTTTAAAAAAATTTCCCTTTAATATATGCTAAGATGAGTAAAAACAAGCTAAACACCATATATACCAATGCTAAAGTGAATAAAAACAAGTTAAACACCAGATATCATTCAAAATACCATATTTATCTCCCCCTTTGAAAAAGTTACAAATGAGAAAATAAAATATGGAAAATAAGTCAAATGAATATTAATTTAAAAAATTATCATTTTCTTTCCCCCTTTATAAAACATAAACCAAGGCATTAAAAGCATAATCATGCCAATTTTTTTTCTGTACTAATGAAATAATAGGCATACATTTTGAAAAATGACATCAATTGAAATTAAAAATTAATACCAAGGGATTTTAATACCAAATGAAAAGAGATGAGAGAATAGCATATTAAAATTATTGAAAGTTTGAAAAAAAAAAATTGATAATGTAAAGGTGAAATTCTTTTTGGACAACTTGAAGTTTGCATATTTGTTGATAAACGATAAAGATTAGTTTATCAACAAGTTGCAAATAACAATTGTTGTTAAAAGAAATGGAAAATGAAGTATATAACAACCATACGTCAATGAATTGGCAATATCAATTATGATTGTCAATATGTAATTCAAAGAGAGTGTAAAAAATAAAATAACAAGTGAAACAAATGATTCTAAATGAAAATAAAATTCAAATAACAATTAGAATCAATTTTAATCATGCAAAGGATTAAATTGTCATTAAACATTTTGATGTGTGCCAGTTTATTTATAAGCTAAATAAATTAATTTTATCAATTTATCAATAATTGGCATATAATAGTGAGAAATGTTCAACCAACCTTTGGAATCCAAACCTTATTTTGTCTAGGATTGTGGCTTTCAAAATAGTGCATAGATAGAAGGTTGAGATGAAGTTTTCTATAGTAACACACTTTATTAATGTGTCTAAATTTCATGCAATAAAAATATTTGGTTTTTGAAAATCTATTTTGCCTACCAATCTTTGAAGATGAATCATCGCTAAAGTGGTTAGTGGCTTTCCTAGACCTAAAAGGTCTAATATGAACATGCAACTTATAATTACAACAGTGTATACATTTTTTTAGGCCTAATATGCATATGTATATACCTCATACATATATGCATGATGGTGGGTTTTGGTTTCTTGCCTTTAGCTTTAAAACATTGAGAATTGGTAACATTAGCCTTTTGAGGCTTTCCATTGGCACTTGCATTCATAAGATTGTTGGTCTTAGGATGTTAAACTTTAGAGCTCTCATAAGGTATGAGGGATGAAGCAAAAGTAGCTTTGATAAACTTAGAGGGACTTAATGACATATAGGCTCCATAGAAAAACCGAGTCCATATTTTAAAACTAATTTTCTAATTAAAGAGCTATCATCAACAAGCTCACCATTACACAACTTATTATAAGAATTATCATAAGAGGAGTAATAAGTAAAGGGTCCCTTATAGTTGCCCTCTAATGCCATGAAGCAAAGGTTGGTAGCTTCTTGTTGCTCCTCCTCTATTTCTGATTCAGAAGAGTCATCCTAAATAGCTTTGAAGACTTTTCTTCTTTATTTTCCTCCTTTTCTTTTTGGTTTAAGCCTTAGACATTCACTTGTAAGATGATCGAGTGTTTTGCACTCATAGCAAGTGACTCTTTTGGATCTTTTGGAGTTACTCTTCTTACATTCTTTATAATTGCTCAAGTTTTTCTTCTTTAAGTACTTTATGAAGTATCTTATGAATGATGTAATTTCTTCATCATCTTCACTTAAATCTTCAAGTTCACTTTTATTACTTGATTTTTGGGATGCTTTAAGTGCTAGGCTTTTTTTCTTTTCCTCTTTTCCATGTTGTTCTTCTTCTTTTTGCCTCAAAGTAAGCTCATGACTGAGAAGCTTAAACTATAAGGAAGTTAGTTGAGAACATGGAAAGATCATGAGCTTCCTCAATGGAGGTTACTCATGATTCCCAATCCTTCTTAGGTAACACTCTTAAGATTTTGATATTGACTTTTTCTTTGGAGTAGTTCTTGCCTAACTTCCTAAAGCTGGTTAAAAGAGGATTCAATTGATTTGTTATATTGGTGATGCTCTCATGAGGCTTCATCTTGAACATCTCATATTCAAACATATGAAGTTAGACCTTTTTGGATCTCACTTGGATATTTCCTTTATAGTGATTTTTCAAGGTCTCCCACATCTCCTTGGCTGATATCCAATGTTGAACCTTACCTCATTCTTCTCTTGATATTAAGGTAATAAGAACCAATATAGCCCTTTTATTTTTATGGTTCTCCACTTTTTCTTCTTAAGACCACTTTTGTCTCCTCTTTAGAACTTGAATACCATTCACCATCTTTATTGGAGGGTTCCAACATTCTAATATTACATCCTATAATTTAATGGAATCACTATAAAGATAGAGCTCCATTCTATGCTTCCAATATAGGTAATCACTTCCATAAAAAAATGGTCTAAAGGTTTAGAAAGAAAAAGATTCACTCCCATGACCTTGAATTGTAGCAATTAATTACCTAGAACCTAAGCTCTGATACTAAATGAAAATGCCCTGAAGGGGGGGTGAATAGGGCTAAATAAATTAATATAAGCTTATGATGCTTTTTTAAGCTTATAGGACCGCCTTTAAAACTCTTATTAGTGCTTCTCCATTTAGGCTCCATTATGGCACATCTTGCCATTTACCTATAAAGCTTGAACATAAATCATTTTAGGCAATTAAGTTTCTCAATTTTGATTTGGCCAAAGTAGGTGAGAAGAGACTCCTCTAACTCAATGAACTTAAAGAATTTTGGTTATATGCTTATGAAAATGCCAAGATTTACAAAGAAACAAATAAGTGGCATGATAAGCTTATTATAAAAAAGGAGTTCAAGGAAGGAGATCAAGTGCTTCTATTTAACTCAAGATTGAAACACTTCCCTAAAAAGTTAAAATCAAGATGGTCAAGGCCTTTTCAAGTCAAACATGGTTATCCTCATAGTGTAATAGAATTTTAAAGTCAAACCTCTAGAGCATTCAAAGTCAATGGACAACAACTCAAACACTACTTCACTAATGAGAGCATTATAGTAAGCATCTTATGCTTATTTCTTCATCTCCCCTAATTTAGCAAAAGGATAATCAAGCTAAAGACCTTAAATAAAAGCTTGCTAGCAGGCAACCCGACGTGTTTTAATTAGTTTATTTTAGTTTCAATTTTTCTATTTACACCTTTTAGTTTCTTTACTTTTTATAATTTTGTTTGTAGGTCATGAATGAAAAGTATAGATGAGTTTGAGTTTTGTTGGTTAGCAAGCCAAAATGCACGGCCATGTTTTAGCCATACTTAGGTACACTTTATAATAATAATCTTATAAAGTGTAACACAGGCTAAAGCAGGGTCATGTTGTAGACCATGTTATTATTCACATTAGTTCTCAGTGTCCTACATAACCTTTAGCATCATTGTGTTGACAACCATATCCAAATTGTTAAATCCTCTTAGTGACCAACACAGGCATGACATGCCCAAATTGATTCTTTACACACAAAGTCAAATTCATAAAGCAACATGCACAGCTTGAGACACGACTGACTCACACTTGTGTTGTCTTACGAGCCAAAATTCAAATGTTAAATTGAACATGGTTTGGCATACTACTTCAACATCATTGTGTTGCAAATCTTAGGGCACATTCATCTTTTTGACAGTAAGAGTCACAACTTGTAATACAATTATGACATGGCCATATCCATCAAGATTTTGAAATTCAAAATCAAATAGCCTCCTGACATGGGCTATGACATAACTGCATCACGTTGTCCCTATATGAACTTCTTTTTCAAACTTTGATATGCAACTAACTCTTCTAAGGCCTTCAACTTTCAAAATTCAATACACTTTCCATATTAACAAACAAAATCTTTATTAATATTCAAAGTATCAATTACATCTTAGTTTCTAAGATATGAGAAGTTAACACCTAACTATAATATATATTACTATCCTCATCTTATGCTCTGTGTATAATATTCATTATCATATTTCAATGTAACGACTTTATAAAAGAAATTTTCTTCAAACTTCATCTTCTTCTTAAATTGCTTTAAACTCTTTACTCCTTATCTTATCTTTAGACAACTAGTTTGCTAGTTACTAAAAGTGTTATTATCCCTATTTAAAATATCAAAATGATATATTTTTTCTAAGTTTTAGGATTGAAATGTAAAGGAAATCTTTAATTTTAAATGTTGACTAACGAGAAATTAGTTTAACAGACGGGTAGAACTGATGAAACAAATTTTTAAATTTTATAGAATTTAATTATGAAAAAAAAAATTGTAAAATTTTTGATGAATGAGAACTTGTCGACCACCATCAACAACAAAAAAATATCTCTAATAACACTTGTTAAAACTTTTAGAATATTCCCTCACACGAAATTAAAAAATATATAAATATAAAAAAAATAGGTATTAACACACAATATTTCAGTTTAATTTAACCTCTTTTACAATAATTCTAATTTAAAAATCATTTGAATGGTTTGCAAATTAGTTGGATCTATTTTGTATAATTTGTTACTTTTTTATTTTTCTTCTAATTTTTAACTTTAAATAATGCTTTTTTTTTTTTGCTAAATAAGTCTAAACATAAAATAATAAATTGTATAATTTCCTTTCCAAAAAATAAACTAATCAAATGAGCTTTTTTCGGTACACATATGTATATATATATGCAAATGAAATTAAAAATTATTAAATTAGTACTTGTTTAATTACAATCTATATTATAGATATAGATACATAAAAATTAATCAAAGGTTATAATTAAATAATAATTAATTTAATTTTTTTATAGATTTTTTTTTTTTTGATAAAAATTTGGACTAGAAGTGATTTCAGTTAGTGCACCAGGACATCCCAACAAGGTTGGCACCTCTATAGCACCATCTTCATGAATCAAACTAGACTTTTAAAATTAAATAAAGAAATCAAAATAATGCAAAAAGATCCGACCATGAAGGGCAGATAAATGAAGAAGAGAACCTATAGTTTTCTTTGCCTAACATATCTCTATGTATTGACTCATTACATTCAAAAGGATGATTAATCCATCATTTATCTTGATGAAGATTAATAGCCATAGTAGAAATCTTATCTGCCACATTATTACCTTCTCTATAGATATGAGAGATATAGACTTGCAAAGAGGATAAAACATTAAGACATGCTTGCCATTCCCTATGAAGCTTCCATAGAATGTTTAGGTTCCATTGCTACTGATATGTTTATTATTATACGTTATAGAGTTGAATTTTAATAAATTCTAAATAAACAATAAATTAATTTAAGTAATTTCTGGGTTTAATTAGGAAATTTTTATGAATTAGTATTTATTTAGGATTCTTATTATATATTGTATATTTGGGAAGTTTTTTTTAAGTTTTATTTAGTTTTTATGTTTTATGTATAGTATGGGCCCAGAATATAAAAGGAGTTTATATGTTTTTACATAGCATGGCATGCGTATGCCGTGTGATGAAAAAACAAATAAGGGAAGTCGTGTCCAAGCCATGCGTAAGCCATGAAGAAGCCAACTACACTTGAATGTCAATAGAGCAATGTCACAACATGCACATGTTGTGTGAGTGAAGAATTCTAACCCAAAATTATACACGGGTAATGAACTTGCCCATGTTGGATGTCGTGTTGTGTGCTGAGTAATTCATAGATGTATTTGAATGAAGCATGGTCGTCCTTCAAAATCTTGTCATGAAGCCAAAATTTTCCCATTTTAAAAATAAGGAATTAGAAATCAAAGAGGATTCTTTTCATACCCTAGCACTTTTTAAGAGGGTGGATAGAGAGGAGTCGCAGAGGAGGGAGACGACTTGACAGAAATCAACAAAGACTAAGAGCTTAATTTATTATTTTTATCTTTTTGTTTTCTTGATTTTTATTATGGATTTCATCATAGCCATGTATGGCTAAGTTTTCTTTCAAAGTCTTGATTAGGAGTAGCCATTTCATGACATGATTTGAATACAAGTTTTTATATTTGATTTAAATTTCAGTTAATTCTTTGTGTTGTAATATTTACCTTGTTATCATTCCAGACTTGTTTGATTGCTTATTTATGGATGAATTCACCAAAACGAGTTAGGGGAATTCATCAACTTAAGACACTTAGAATTTAGATCACTTGACCACTAGAGTAAGTGAGCTCTCCGGGGAGTCACGACAGTAGATTATGGTGACAAAATTAATTGCTAAATATCTTAATGAGCTTGGATTAAATAATTAATCATAAGAGTAGGTTAGATTTTAATCATTGCATGCTTAATTAAACTTAAGAGATTCTTTAAGTATTTTAGAGTAATTATCATTAACTGAATTTAAAATTCCTTTTTAATATTGTGTTCATAATTGGATTGGAATAGTGAAACTAAACCTAGGCACTATGTTTACAAATATTTGATTTTTTCTTTTAAGTTTTTGCTATTTAAATTTTAAATCTTACTAAATTATTTGATTTACTAGCTAAGATCATAAGAAAAAATTATTAGCAATTAATAGAAAGTTATTCAGGGAACGATATTTTTCTACTACAACTACAATCATGTGTTTACGGGTTTAAAAAGCAATAACTGCAAATGCTTAATAATATATAAGTTATCACATTGAATCCATAGACATGAAGGTTGCAAAACCTGTGCATGATGAACTCTGATAATCACTGCTGACAACTCAGCTTCAAATGTAAAAGGTACTCCAAGAGGAGCAACAAAAGAAGATAGCAGCACTAAGGTGAAAAAAAAAATATTAATCAAAATATATATTTTATTAATACAGTTTAATTTTTTTTAAAAAAATTAAAATTAGATAAAAATATATAACAATTTGACCCAAAATTTTGGTTCAAACATCATTGGTTTTTAACTTAGGAATATTAGCATTTTTAGTCCTATAACTTATATCGTTTTTTCAAATAAGTCCTATAAGAAATTTTATTTACAATCAAATTTTATAAGTTCTAAAAAATCTTTCCATTAGTCCTATTTATTAGTTAACTTAATTTTCCATTATTCAATTATTAAAATTAAATTTACTTTTGCATTTCAGTTCTAAAACTTTAAAATCTTTTATATTTTAAATAAATACTTTTTATTATTATTTATAATTTATTATATTATTTAATTTTCATAATAATTGTATGAACTCATAAAAAATAATATCAAAAAATTAAAAATATTTCTTTCTTAAATTATTAGTTACATTAATAATGACAAATAAAATTAATTAAGTATTTTTTAATTATTTAAAATAAATAATTTTAATTAATAAATCATATATGAATATATTTTTTATATTTAGATAAATTTAATTAGTTTTGTCAACATCATAATTTGTGTTTCATTTCAAATAACTATGGAATTCAAATATATTTGAGTTAGATATTTTTAATATATATATATATATATAAAGCTATTTCATAAAAAATATGTTCACTTATTTAATTGCTCAAATATTTATTATTGAACAATCTATATTAAATAAATATTTTTAGAAAAATTGTCTATTTTAAATTCAACTGAGTTTAAAAAATATTTAAAATATAACACAAATTATAGGATTGAAAAAATTGATTGATTTTTATCCATATAAAAAATTTATTCATTTTTTATATATTAATTAAATTTAAAAATAATTAAAATGTTTAACTAATTTTATTTAATATTGTTAATTAAACTAGTAATTTTAAAAAATATATTATTTTCAACTTTTAATTTTTTAATATTATTTCAGTGATTTATATATTATGAAAATTAAACAATAAAATAAAATAAAAAATATTTATTTAAAAATATTTGTTTAAAAATTTTAGAATTGAAATGTAAAGAAAAAAGTTTAAGCATTGATTAATAAAAAATTAATTTGACTACTAATAGATAGGATTAATAAAAAATTTTAAAACTTATAAAACTTGATTATAAAAAATTTATTTATAGAAATTAATTGAAAAATGATATAAATTATAGGAATTATTCCTTGTGTGTGTGTCTGGATGCACGCACTGGAAAAAGGGAAAGAAATATTGAAAAAAAAAACAACATATGTGTGTGAAAGAAATTTTATAGCAGATTTTTTTTAACAATCATACATATGAATTACAACCGAAATGCACACACATACTCTATATATATATATATTAGTTATATATAAAGTGTGTAAAAAATATAATAATATATTATATTTAAAAATAATAATTTACATACCCTAAAAATTTAACCCAATAATACATCTGTAGCAGATTCACTAAACTATTACCAGATGATTACATATGTTATTTTTTTTGTCATCCTTGTTGAAAAAAAAAAAAATCGAAAAGGATATAATAAATTAACTATAAAATCTACAGCATGCTTTCAGGTCATAAAGTAAAATAAACAATTACTTTATATTATACATGAATTAATATATTTATATTATTTAATTTTCTATCAATAAAAATAAAAGCTCTCAACAAACTTTTTACGACCCAGATTAAGTCTTGGGATCTGAACTCTTTTTATCTATTTATTTATTTTCACAATAATAATTAATAATACAATTCTTGTAGATAATGATCACTTCAGCCTGGTGCTCTCTATCAATGAAAAAGTTACAGCATGCTTTCAGGTCATAAAGTATAAAAAGAATTCTGTACTGATGTGCTTTGTATTCTTGTTCTTAATTGAAAGGTGCAGTGAATTGCTAGCAATCTTCGTAAAAAGTCTTTATGCTATTTTTCCCAAAAAAAATTGAAATTTAATATTTAATAAATTTTATCATCAGTAATTAACAAAATTAATTTTATTTAATTTCAAAAAAATTATATTACTAATTATTTGATCTAATTAACAAAAAATTGAATAATTTCATTTTTACTAAATACAAAAATTGCAATTGATCTTCATAGCAGTGTTATTTGTCAGATATTATAATATTATTAATAATTAAATTCTACAATTATCAATTTATACAATTTTTAAAGAATTATTTATTTTATAAAAATTAGAGTGAAAATTGAAACTGAAATAAGTAATTCCGACTTCGAATTTTTATTTGACTAAAAAATGGCATTGAAATATAAATGGATACCCTCATCAATGTGGTTCCACTTCCTTTTTATGAGAATGAATTTCCACTTCCATGGAACTCAAGTGGAACCAATTAAAATTTTATTAAATATCTAAATATTGTCATCTAGTATTAAAAGTTATAAAATAAGAAATAATTTTGAAATAATAAAATATTTATATATTAAAAATAATTATCAAAATATTTTAATAAAAATATTTATTAAAATGATAAATTATTTTTATAATAATAATTCTTGAAAATTATATTAATAATATAATATATATTATTAAATACTTTTAAAAATAATTTTTATAATAAATAATTATAATGCTAATTTTTACCACATTATAATCAGAATAATTTTAATTTAAAAGGATATAATTATTTTTATTGTGTAGGATTATTAAATATTTTATTAAAGTATGGAGTGTGGAAAATTCAACCACGAAACAATAAAGAGTGTAGAAACAATTGCAATTATGGAGGGAAAACGAAAGAGATTTGACACACCAAACAAAACATTAATGGCGCAATGTTTTATTGAAAAATGTGATGCACTAACAACTTTACTAATAAAAAAAGTACCCTACTTGTAGCTTCATCACTATTAACATCATTTTCGTATAAGATAAAAAAGATAATTATTATTACCCCTGATCTATATCCTAATTATTTTTTGGTCCTCCTGTTTTAGAAATTAATTGACACCTTATTTATTTTTTTATTATATTAATAAAAAGTCCCTTCTGTCAATTTTTTTCCCATTTTATCCTTAAGTTAACCTCTTTAACTTTAATCAAAAATCCCAAAAATCCCTTAAATGGCTTATATATATATATATACATATATATATATATATATATATATATATATATATATATATATATATATTAAATGATAAATATTTATTAATTTAATTTTCATTCTTTTTATTAAATTTTATAAAAATATCTAAAAATAATAATTATATTATTTTTATTATAAAAAATATATTTTCAAATAAATTATATGCTCTATTTTTTAAATATAAATACATATCCAAGATAATAAATTTTTTTATTGATAATAATTATAATTTTTTACTTATGTCATAATTAATCTTTCAACATTTTTATATTCATATTTTCACAATTAATTCTTTCATAAAATTCATTAATTTTGATTTAATTATTTAGTTATTAAATTTAATATTTCCTCAAATACTATTGCAATGTCTAAAATATCTAAAATCTACTTTACAAAAACTATTTCCTCATCAGAAACACAACATCTGGACAAAAAAATTATACTAAAATGTTCCTAATAATAAGTAGAACACAAAAATAGTCTCGAATGCACCAAAAACAACATAGAATTCACAAATAAAAAAAGTAAAGAAAATTAACAAAAAAAAATTCACCATATATTCTAATGCATATCGGATGTGAAGTTAGTACTTATAGACTCCTGACAACGAGAGGGATGTAATGGAGGTAATTCCGTCACCTGAAACCTGCTGTAATAGTGTCAAAATGTCAGAAGATGGCTAACTATTCTTCAATTCTTTGGGAAATTTTTTGACATTTTCATGAAAAATAAAAATTATGGGGAGGTAGAAGAGAATGAGATGAATCTATCGTTCAAATTTGAGATCAATCAGAGTTCGTTTAGGTATTAAACAAAAAAAAAAAGAAAAAGAAAAAAAAAGAAAAGAATTGGTATTAAAAATGACATTTGCCCCTAAAAACCACAATCTCCCGCTGCTGCCTCTCACACGCGCAGGACCACTTTCTTTCTTCATAAAAGTTATGGACAGCCACGTGTCCATCAACAGTTGGTCTCCTTTTATATATATATATATAACCTAATCACTTTAATAATAAATCTAATAATAATAATAATATTCTATTTTAAGAACCATAATAATAAAATAATAATATCAATGAGGAAAATAACAATAATAATGATTGATAACTTATTTTTGGAACTTTTGAGCTAGAACCCTCTAAGGGATCAATGAAAAATAACGTGAGAAGTGAGGAGGATCCTCACAAATTCTTCGATACCTAAGTCAGAGAATATAGAGAGAGAGTTTAGAGAGATAAAGAGAGTAATGAGTATAAGAGAATAAAAAGAAACAGAATGAGGGATATGAGGTCCTATTTATAAGGATAGTGATGTTCAAATCTGAGAAGAATATGATTCCTCTTTAATAAAAGTTTTATGCCTACTAGGAAAGTATTTCTTCATATTTAGGAGTCTCCTTAATTGGGAATCTTTTCCTATTTGTGTTGGGTGTCCTTCTTCTGCAAGCAACCTTGTATAAGAAAATAAAGTCCTTAATTAAATAGAAATATGCATATAAGGTATCAAGAGTCCCCCCCGGAAGTATGTTTGGATATTTATGTCCGATGTGTCTAGGTCTATAGGGTAAGGAAAAACATCATTGCATCTGACACGGAAGGGTGAATTGAGGTGGCCACCCTCAGTCACAGGAAAAGATAAAGCTCGATACCAAGTCTTGAGATCATTGTATAAGATCATCGTTGAAGTGGTAGTTGGACATGAGTGACCTGCAATAAAAATTCTTGGTGTAAGAGATCAACCCACCCATATGGGGACAATGTGGTGGAACTAGTCATTACTGGAGTTTTCATGCTTGGTGAATTAAAAGCATGGCTCGAGTGTCATATAGTCTTAGTACTATCAAAGCAATCAGAGTGTACTAACTTCAGTCATTGGATTTAGATGATCGAGGCTTAGATGCTCGATGCTATAACTCGAGGCTTACATGCTCGGAACCTCAGTACTATAAAAGTGACCTGAGGGTGCTAACTTTAGTCACTAAACTTAGATGATTAAGGCTTAGATGCTCGGTGCTAGGACTCGAGGCTTACATGCTCGAAGCCTCAATAATATAAAAGTGACCTAAGGGTGTCAACTTTAATCTCTGGACTTAGAATCTTGGTGCATTAGAAGCGTGGCTCGAGTGCTGGTGGAGGAGACAACTGGTAATAAGAGGAGTGAGATTAAAAACCACCATGTCTTTTCATTTTCCTTTGAATTTTGAATTGTGTAACCGTCATGTCTGTTTGTGTGTCAAAAGATGAGATGTTTCAGTTACCATAATAATAACCATTCGATTAGTGGGCTTTTCCCATTTTCAGAATTACCTTTGATGTTATGAGGGAGATGAAAATGTTCACAAGGGCAATAATGGTCGTTCCAGAACCTTTTGCTGTGCTATAAATATATCAAACCCCCCTATTTATTTGTTGTACTTTGATCCATTTGTTTGTTGCACTTTCGATTTCTTGTTATCTTCTTCCCTTTCCAAGTTTACTTATGTGTGTTCTTTGTCTTTAAATCTTTCTTCAGCAAGCTTGGACTCTACTTCCCAAGGGAAGCTTTCTCCTCTACATTTCTTCTTCATATTTTCTTAATAGGATCCATGGCTTCTCAATAGTAAATTAGTTCTGATTTATTTATCTTTAGGATAGATGAGGAAATGCTAAAACGGTATTGGAGATGTTTTAGCATTCCTACAGACTTTGCTTTACACACCGTATATAATGTCACGACCCAAAACAGGGGCCATGACCGGCGCTAGGGAACGGGAATTCTTTCGAATCCGGAACCCGTAGCAAGCCTAAAAATAAAATAAATATGCAATAATAACCATAAAAATATAATATGCAGCGGAACATAAAATCATAAATATTACAATATCATCCATAACAACTGGATATAATTCAAAACTCATCACATCGCATATATAATCTCATAAATGTATAATCTTTATACAAATCCAGTTTTACTATAATACATCTCTTTAAAATAAAGTACATAAAATCCAATACTTTAATTTACAACTACTGCAGTGTCTAGATAAAATAAATAAGACTCAAGTATACAATTTACATAAAGAAGCCGGGGCGGAAGAAATCCGGCGTATCGACCTGCTACTGAGGTCTGAAGAAGTTGACTCTCCTGAAAAATAGTCAACGGAGGGGAGTCAGACCTCACTGAGTGAATTACTATAATATATATACATACACTCTAAGTGATAATGCATACAGTCAACAGTATATGAGTAATATGTATATATACAGGCAAGTTCATACAGATGCAGAAAAATCATTTTATATATTTTGTCTGAAAATCAACTTTTATGAAGGATCACATAGAACCCTAGAATATCGCAACCTCAGAAAAATAGTGTTAAACAACACTCTAGCCATACAGGCTCACTGATTCCAAATATATCCACTTAATCCATATGGACAGTAGACTGGCCCCGAGACACTAAGTCAACCGAGCTCCAGCAGTCTGACTGCCAGTGTGATTGGCCCCGAGACACTTGGTCAACCGAGCTCCAGCAATCACACCCCAAACCATATCTCACATATATCAATAATCATAATCAAATCGATATCCACAAATAAGTTAGTATATAGCCTAAAGCTATAGGCGTACCGGTACGTACTCGGTCCTAGTGCTGCCCACTAGGTAGCACGTTCTATTGATATCCTTCAGTAATAAATAATAAAACATTCATTCACAAATACATGATGCATGAATTTAAATAAATCAACAATATAAACCATATATATACCGAAAATATACCAAACATAAACCAGGTATATTTTGAGTATATATACGTCAAATAAATCCAATCAAATCATGAATTAAACTAAAAATATATTTAAAAACATTTTAAATATATTTTATTAATAAAACATGTATATAATTTATTATATACCAAAAATATACCAAAAGTATACTTGAATATAAATCATGTTATTTATGCATATTTAGTCAAAATAAAACATGCATTTTCTAAATCATGCATCCTAAGCATATATATATAATATAGTAACTCACCTAATGCGCTCCACGAGACAGGTCCGACGGGCCTGGTCCACTAACTCTCGGTCTCGGCGCAACTAAACAAGAAATAATTAATCGACATCAGAATAACCCTAACAGAAATCCTAGAATTCAATCTAGAGTATTCAACACAGAATCGAAAATTAGGGTTCGACTGGATATCACGTTTTACGAGAATTCTACCGAAAATCCGGCAGAACCTCCCCTGTAAAACGGACATCTCTCTACTCAAAAGAGTAGAGCCGACCCTGCAAAGAAAATACACTTCAAAAATAAACACCACAATCAATCACAACCCCTCGGTCGGACTCCAGACTACAATCTGTCGACCGGGGTCCACAAACACAGAATATATATTCAAATATACCAAAAATATCCTTAAATCATAAAAATACATTTCATACGTAGAAATTACATAATAAATCTTGAATCACTGTAAAAATCGATTAAAACTCATTTTATTAGAAAAACCGTATATTATATATATAATTGAAAATAATTCCCGAAAAATAGTTTTAATTAGTTAAAAATACCAAATAATTTGTAGAAATCATTTTTATACCTTAAATAAATATTAAAACCAATTAAATTACATTTTTAGACAATTTAGGGTAAAATTACCAAAATACCCCTATATATATATATATACCTAAATTACTTCAAAAATTCACCAAAAATCATACAATTATCCAAAATTAATTTTCTCAACATATTTATCAATAATATCAATAATTAAACTCAATTAACCAATTAAATTCAAATAACAACACAATTAACTTAATTTTACAAAATCACATAAACTTCAATAATTAAAAATAAATACTTAGAAATTCATAAAAATTCCAAATAAATTCCTATAATTCATTTCAACACCTAATTCAACCATAAACTCCAATTTCATAATTTAAATAATTAATTTCCGAAAATTCGAAAATAATATTAAAATATTCAAAAATACCCAAAAATCCAAACAACCTCCAAAAATTCTGTAAAAATTCATACACGAAGATTAAACTACCAGGAACAACATTTGTGAAGGAAGTTTCCATGAATCATCCAAATCGAAGCTCAAAAAAATCAAAAACCAAAAGTGGCCGAAATATTCAACTCAAAACCTAAGCAATTCTAGACCGTTTTAGCTCAAACAAAAGCTAGAATAACACTCACCGGAGCTCAAGGAGAAGATAGAGACCGGCGGTGTCGAAAACGGTGGCCGGAGGAGGGAGAAACGACGATGAGAAGAAATGGTGGCGTCGGGCACCCACGGGAGAAGAAGAAGAAGAAGAAGAAAAAGAAAAAGAAAGAAAAGGAAAGAGAAAGAAAAAGAAAAAGAAAGAAAAAGGAAAAGGAAAAGAAAAAAAAAAAAAGAAAAAAGAAAAAAAATAAAAAAAATAATAAATTTTAATAATTTAATAATAAATAAAATAATCAAATAATAATAAATAAATAATAAAATATTAGGGTAATAATAAACCCTAATTAAATAAATATACACACACAGGCTTTATTTAATAATTTAAAAATATGTATGAGTTCATGCAAACCCGTAAATACATTTAACATAATTAATAATAAATTGTTTACGTGAAAATTTCCCCGAAAATGAAAGTCCCGGGAAAATTTTACGTAAGACACTGAAAATAATAGACAGTAATTAAAATAGGTTTAAAATACATATCAACTCATAAAAATATCGTATATATATTCAAAATTATTGACACTGCATATCCCGGTACAGTGTAAAAATATTTTTAAAAACACAGGATATTACATATAAGAACTTCAAAACCCATACTCCTATGTTAGGTCTTAATAGATTAGTGATATACTTTGATTAATTGGAGGGGGGGGGGGGGACTAAAGTTCCACTTAAACCCTTTCATTAGGAGCTTTCTAAATAATTACAAATTAGCTCATAGGAAACTCCATCCCAATAGCTACTTGATCTTCATTGATTTCATAGAATTGATGCACGAGGAGGGTAAAGAGTCAGACCTAGATGTCTTGAGATATCTTTACAGTCTAAATAAGAAAAAGGGAGGGTTGATGTTCTCTCTATCAACTATTCCAAACCATAGCCTCTTTATAAAGCTTTTAGACCTTCTTAAGAAGTGGAGGCATAGGTTTTTTATCATTGAACACTATTCAGACTTCATCCATATTCGATGAATGTGGTCTAATAACTGCCACAAGGTGAAGTGACCCTTAAGGCTATCTGATAAGGATACAAAGATGGTTATGAGGCTTCATCTTTATGGCATAGTTGATGTAAGATCCACTAAAAATTTATTTAGAAGATACCTTTAGAGAGTCTGTCCTAACCACATACAACTTAATGGTAAGTTTTAAGATTTGGAAGGTATCATTCTAACTTATATTTTTCTTTTTATTTATAGATGGCTGAATTTTTTGACTTTATGGATGGGATTTAACTTGTAGATGATGAGCTGGAGACTTAAGAAGATGTGCATATTTCCTCCTATTTTTTAGACTTCTGCTTCAAAGGTCTCCTCTAAGGCTGCACCCAGCCAAAAAGGAAAAGCTATAGTAGAAACTTCTCAGATAGAGAAGCCTGAGGGTAAAAAAAATTGGGCCCTAAAAGAAGACTCAGATGTTGAAGAGTTATGCAAGGAGGTCTTCATTAAGCAACCAAAGTTAACTGGATGTTCGGACATGAGGTCATGGATCTTAAAAAAGATAAAGCCTTCGAGCATCCTAAATGCACAAGTGAGGCATCACTATGTTGAGTCTCTAAGTCTTCCTGAAGACATCCAGCGCTAGACGGATGTGGATAAGGAGGATCTGTACAATGCCATTTTCAGGCACTCATTGGAGGTAACCATCTTCCACTCCATTTAATTTGTATTTATGATTTCCTAAGTTTATGATGCTCGTCTCTTTTTTTTTCAAATGACTCAAGCTTTATTATTAGTAAAGGATAACTATTATTATCTTAAGAGCCATTACAACTTGAAAGAGATAGAGGTTGACACCATAGCCATTAATTTTGAAAAGAAATTGGAGAAGGTGAAGGTAGCATTGGAACTTTGCCAAACCAAGGATGCAGAGGCGAGATCCGAGACTAAGGCGAGCTAGAAGAGGGTGGAGGAGTTGGAGCAAAACCAAGCTCAACTTACAACCAAAATTGAAAGGCAAGATTCTCAGATTACAGCTTTGGAGGAGAACTTAGCTGAATCTGAGAAATCCCGTGAGGATGATAAAAGAAGCTACTAGAACATGGTTTCAGGGTTTCTTAAAGCCTATAAGTCCAAATGTTGAAGAGTCTTGCTCATTCAAAACCTGAATATGAACTTCACGGACTTGGATAAAATAACACCTTCTGATATGGCTCGGATAGCTGCCAAAGAGGATGCTTGGAGCAAGGCCTCTTCCAAGCGATTAAAGTATCCTAAAAAATCAACCAAGACTACCGTTAATAAATCATCTATTAAGAAACTAAAGGATTTGAGGCATGTTGGAGAGATGTCTGTTAGTGTTGTCTTCGCTGGACCTAATCCAGCCTCTGTGTCCGAGTCTTATGATACGAGTCTCCATTCTTCTGAGCTTCCTGATACTTAATTGTAAATTACTTAGTTGATAATTTTCCTTTTATTTTTGGAATACTTTGTAATACAATATTTACATTAATAAATACAATATTTTATTTCTCAAAATTATGAGTGCAATTCTCGATAATATCTCTGGAGACTATCCAAGTTCCAATATCGCTGTAACTCTTTTTCCTGTCTATCTTTGATCTTATATGCTCCTTTGGTTATCTTCTTAGTGACTTGATAAGGACCTTCCTAGTTAGGTTCAAGCTTACCTGTGTCAAAGCTACCTTTTCCAATGTTAGCTCTTTTAAGTACCCAGTCTCTAACTTTAAAGTGTTTTGGTCAGATGTGCTAATTGTGATATTTAATGACCCTCTACCTCTAGGCTTCTACAATAATAGATACCCATTCTCTTCTTTTTTCAAGTAAGTCCAGATATATCCAAGTGTTGATGTTATTCACTTCCTGATCTCGATTCTCATCGATCCAATAACTTGTTGATCCAATCTCTACTGGGATTACTGTATCCATCCCATAAGTTAGTATAAAGGGCATTTCTCCAGTAAAGGTTTTAGGTGTAGTCCTATAGGCCTAGACAATGTTGTTAAGTTCGTCGACCTAGTTCTCTTTCTTTTCATCAAGTCTTTTGCTTTAGCTTATGCATGATGATTCTGTTGGTGACCTCTATTTTTTATTTATTTTCGAATGAGCTACTGAGGTAAACCGGAGCTTTATTTTAAGATCTGAATAAAACTTTCTTAACTTCTTGTTATTGAATTGCTTCCCATTATCTGTTATCAAGGTATGCGGTATTCCGAATCTGAAGATGATTTCTTTCTAGAAAAACTACTAGATCAGGGCTTCAATGAGGGTTGGTACAACCTCAACTTCTATCCACTTGGTAAAGTGGTCTATAGGCACAATTAGGAACTTCTTTTAGGAGGTTGAGGTAGGAAAGGGACCCAGGATGTCCATCCTCTATAATGCGAAAGGCTAAGGGCACTCCTAATCAGATGATGAGGATTATAAGGCTTATGGCTGAGGTGGGCAAAATTGATAAAATTTATGGCATTCTTGAGTTAGTTTCTGAGCATTTTGGGACATAGTGGGCCAATAGTATGCGTGTAGCAACGCCTTTTTGATTAATAACTAATGAGATTCACATGCTCCATAAATTCCTTTATGGATTTCCTTAAGCACGTAATTTTCTTCTTTTGGTGATACACATTTAGACCATGGGTATGAGAGAGACCTTTTATAGAGTTCCCCATTGTTAATGGAGTAGTGTGCAACCTTTATCTTTAACTTTTGAGCTTTTTGTTAGCATAGATGTGCCATAGAGCCATTCTTGTTTTTAATAATAACGTTGTTAATTATCCCTATGGCAATATAATATTCATTTAAATAAAGAGTTTGTTTATTTGAGTATTTACCCTTTAGCATAATGTTAAATAAATTTATTATCAAGAGCTGATAATATAAGTTACAAATTTATTTGGTACATATTTTATAAATAGTTCATAGTCAAATAATTAATATTTGGATAATATTTATTAGACTATCACCTTTATTTATTTTCCTTGATTAGTATGTGATACTAGCAATGATAGGTAGTGATTGATATGAGATATCAGAATAGACATGTGGATACTCATGTGATGGGTGGATCGAACAGTGATATTAGATTTGTGATCACAAAATATTCACTTATAGTCAATGATCATTGTCTAAGTCATAATGGTCCATATAGTCCTTTAACCTAAGATGACACGATCATCCACGTTTGAGTGGTTAGAGTTTATTACCACATGCATACTTGTGTTAATCACATATGGGTATATGGCATGTGGTGGCTCTAGTCAATTAAATATAGAGATGAGTGTTTGACCAAAATGGGATTCATTGCCTGGAGTGAATCAGGATAAGATCCTATACTATCTGAGTTTGTTTTTAAAGACTAAGTTCCTGGCTAGGACAAACATAACACAAGATGAAAGCGTTTCAGTGCTAGAAAGTGTTTCTAGTATTTATTATGTTTTATCAAGAATAGAACTTGAAATTAGTGCATAATACATAGTTATTAGAGTTTGATTAAACCTTGACTCTAGGCTATATCAAGATCTTTTAATGAAGAGATTTTAGTGCATGGTAATTATGACCAAAGGGTTCGTGTGAATATATATATATATATATATATATATATATATATATTCTAATTGTTTAGTTATGATATCGATGCTAGGGGTCACTCATAACTTATGAGAACTAAATGTGAATAATTGAGATTTTCACATTTAGACTTGAAAGGGTTTCAAATAATATTAAGTGTTGTTATTATCTTCTCAATGCCAATTGCACATGAACTTAGTAAGTCACACTTATAAGGTTTTACCAATTCTATATCTATATATTAATCTAATTATTAATTAAAAAGTTTAATCAATTAATAAAACTAGATTCTAGCATAAAACTAGAAAGGTGATTAAATTAATAAAACTAGATTTATGATTAAAGAAATGATTCTAGCATATTATGAAATCTAATTTCAAAGAAAGGTTTAATTATTAATTTGTGCTCAATTAATATAAGATATTAATTAAGGTATTAAATTAATAATAAGTTTATGTTATTTCTATTGGATTTGAATTAATGACCCATATTGTATGGACCTAAGCCCAAAAGAGTTTTTGACCAAAGATTAATCCAAATCCCTACTATCTTATGTAGACCTATTTGATTAATGGATTGGGCTAGGACCAAGAGTTGGCCTAATCACCAAGTCCAAGTCTATTAAATAGATGTAGTCAAATTTTTCTTGTTTGACATTGTTGACTTTGACTACATTAAAGATGAGATCACATGGACATTGTGAGAATGGATGTAGAGAATTATATAGGATATATTTTCTATATAATTCTTAATATAATTTTTCATCATCCTACATTAGTGTATATGTGTGTGCCAAGTGGATGTATGTGATCTAATGGGTTATGTGACAAGGAGCCTCCTTTCCTCTATATAAATTAATATCCTAAGAAGTGTTTTAAAGATAAGGATGATAAACGGCATATGGTCATGTCGTCATTCTCTACTCTTATCTCTTACCACACATATCAAAAAGAAAAAGAAGATATTATGAAGAGGTAGGTGAGTAGAGCAAAATGCGAGGGAGAGAAAAGAAAGGCAAGAAAAGGAAAAACAACGTATCAATAAACCTAGACTTCTTACAAAGGGATCGAGTGAGGGTTAGCTTAAGAGGTTAATAGAGAGAGGACTTTCTATTTGACTTGATCAAAGCAAGTATATAGATATGGTAAAGCTTGGTGTTTCAAACTAGAGGTCTCACACTTGGGAGACATAAAGAGTTGAATCAAGGAGCCAACCATTGTAGTAGATTAATTGTGGTCTACACCAAACACTTACGAGATTGTAAGTATTTCACAATTTAGATTTCCTAAGTTTTGTATTTATACATGTTGATGTATATTAGCTATGTGTTAAATTGCAAATTGGATCCTAGGGTTGGAATTCTTGATTAGATCAATGGTTATATTAAGGTAATTTTTGAAATTTATCTCACTTAGCATTTGATGTCTAAGTTACATAACCGATTCCGTTTGCTTTCAACTTGTCTTTTGGAAGTACCCCACGTTTAAGATACTAAATGATTTGTTTTATCCATTCTGCTACTTTATATATGTTTATGATCTCTAGGTCCTCAGTGCTTGGCTTCATTAGTGCCCCAGTGAGCTAGAGTTCTTTAAATGTCTAACTATCTTCAATCACTAATTTGGCCAGTAAATAAACTTCAAAATGTTCACTTCTAAGGATTTGGATGATCTCTTATTGTCCCCCCCTCTTGCTCGATCTTCTTCAAGAGTTGTCAGACTTTCTCGACATACTTAACAATACTCAGATCCTTAATCTAAAATGTCCCTTTAACTTGGTTTACCACTAGTTATGAATCCAAGTATATCTTGAGATGCTCGGCTTTGACCTCGGTAGCCAACATTAACCCCGTGATAAATGCTTCATGCTTGGTTGCATTGTTAATGGCATTGTACTTTATCTGGACTGCATATCTAATAGTGACTTTGTGTGGCCCTTTAAAAATGATTCTAGCATCAGATCCTTGGATGGATGAAGCTCCATCAACATAGAGCTTCCATTCAGGACATTTGGAAGGAGCAAGATCTTCTGATGTCTTCTCTTATACGAAGTCTGCTAAAGTTTGAGCTTTTATCTATTGCCGAGGTTCATAGCTGATGTCAAATTCTTTGAGAAATATTGACCATTGAACTAGTTTGTGAATGTTTTAGGTCATTGTAAGATTTTCTTTAGAGGGAAACTAGACCTTATAATGATTGAATGGGACTGAAAATAGTGTCAGAGTTTACGGGATGTGTGGATGACGACCATAGCTAACTTATCAAGTTTGGGATATTAAATTTTTGAACCTCTGAGTATCTTGCTGATGTAGTATGTTGGACTTTTTTTACTTCCTTCTTCCTTCACTGGTGCTGAAGCGATTGACTCCTGACTAATAGAGAGGTATAGGTATAATGCTTCTTCGAGAATTGGCCTGTTGAGTAGAGGTTATGAAGACAAGAATTTTTTGATGTCTTCAAAAGCTACCTAGCATTCTTCATTCAATAAAAACTTCTTAGAAAATTTTAAGGCTCAAAACAGTGGTAGACACCGCTCAGCTGAATAAGAGATAAAATGCCCTAAGGTTGTTATTATGTCATTTAGCTTCTACAACTCATTGATTGTTGTCAGAGTTTTCATTTTAAGAATGTCCTTTATCTTCTCCAAGTTAGCTTCAATTTCCCTATGGGATATCATGAATCCTAGGAATTTGCCTACCTTTACTCTAAAAACACACTTCTCTAGATTTAGATTGATTTGGTTTTGGTTCAGTGTTGGAAGGGTTTAGTCGAGGTCATCGGAATGTTGATATGCATATTGGCTCTTGATGATGATGTCATCCATATATACCACCATGTTCTTTCTAATTTGATCTTAAAACACATGGTTCATTAGCCTTTAATATGTTACTTTGGCATTTTTTAGCCCAAAGGGCATAACTTTGTAGCAATAAAAACCTTCATGGGTGATGAATGACGTCTTTTCTTGATCTTCTTTCTTTATTGGTATCTGATGGTACCCTTGTGCGACATTCATAAAACTATATAGGCAGTGACCGGTAGTGAAGTCTATAAGTTAATATATCATTGGTAATGAATAGCTATCTTTAGGGCATGCTCTATTAAGGTCGGTATTATCCACACACATCTTGTATTTGCCATTGGACTTCTTCACTAACACCATGTTAGCCACCCATTCTAGGTGTGTGACTTCTTTAATAAATCCAACTTCTAACAACTTCTTTGTTTCTTCAGTGATGATCTTCTATCTTTCGTACGCGAAGGTCCTTTTTTTTTAACAACTAGCTTTACTCCTGGTTTGATGTTTAGATTATATGAGGCAATTCAAGGATCTACTCCAGTGATTTTAGATGCTTGAGAGGTGAAGCTTCCTAAGTGTTTAATGAGGACCTTGCTTATTCTATGCTTAAGTATAGTATCGAGCTCATTGCCAATCCTTACCATCTTTCCACAGGTGATCTGTAATGTTTGAACCTAGTCAACTAGCTCAGGGTTGGCTCCTTATTTCTCTGCTTCCCAAGATTCCAAAGGGAATGCCTCCATCTAAGGTTTGACTGCCATTTGGTGGCATTGCCTAGCCATATGCTGATCCCCGTGAATTGTTAGGACTCAACCTTTAATAGGAATCTTCATGGTTATATGCCAAATACTTGTGAATGCATCAATCTTGTAAAGTATTGGTTGGCCTATGATGTCATTGTATGCGAGTGAGAGATCCACCATATTGAATTGAGCCTTAACCACTTTCACTTCTCTAGTATCTCAGTCTTTGAATTCTAGACTCGGCTCTACTAATCCCATTAGTTATATAGTTCCTCCTTAGAAGCTTGTAATAGGATTCTAAATAGCTTTTAAATCAGTAACAAAACCTCCCATTTCTTTATAGGCATTCCAAGAGAGTGCATTGACGACGGTCCCATCATTGATCAATAATCTTTTCACCATGTAATTATTGATGAAAGTGCTTACTACCAGTGCATCATTGTGAGGATGTTTAACATGTTTCCTATCTTTCGAAACAAACATGATAGTCTACTTTTTCTCAAGGGCCAACCCTTCTTCTCTGCGAAATCTCTTAGGCCTCTTCTCCATGACTTCTCCTCCAATAATCATATTAATAATGCCATATTCTAGGCTTTGTTTAGTTCCAGCCTATCCCTGTCATGACCATTCAGATCTCTGCTACCTCTGGATGTGTTAGTAAATTTATTGAGTTTACCATTCTATATTAATCTCTCTATGGAATTCTTTAATTCTCTACATGCCTTAGTTTTTTCTCATAATCTCGGTGATATTGATAGTAGTATATTTTATCTTGCATAGCTCTCCTGGTCAGACTTAGTCTTTTTTAGCTAAAGTAATGCCTATACCATTTTGTCTAACCCACGTAAGGATCCTAGATCTAGAGGTGTTTAATGGCATATATTTCTTAATCTCCTTCTCAAATCCTTTTACTGGGTTTTTGAAGTTTGATCATTGGAAGTTCGGCCTTTTAGGTCTTGACCTTTTATCTCTCCTAGCAGGTGCTTTCTCATCATCCTTTTGCATCCTCCTATATTTTTCCATCTTTATAATCTTTATTGACATTGCCATTACCTTAGTGAAGGTGCTAGGTTCTTTTGTCATTATCTTATCTTTGAGCTTTCCAAGTCGAGTTCTATTTTTCAAAGCCTCTATGGCTATCTTATCAATTAGATTTGCAATCTATATGGCTACTTTATTGAATTGATCTAAATAGCTTCGCAATGATTCAGTGACCTCCTATTGGCATATCTAGATATCGTTGATATTTTTGGCTAAAGGGACATTGGTGATGAACCAAGTTTGAAATGTCTTGGCTAACTCTTTGAAGGAGGAGATATAATTCTCAAGGAGTTAGTGGAACCACTTTTAATCATTCTTGGTGAGTGTACTTAAAAATACTCCGCACATGATTCTATCATTCACATTTTGGAGTAACATTCTGGTTCTGAGGGAGGATATATGGTTGATTGGATCTCTGGTTCCATCAAATTGATCTAACTATGACATTCTGAATTTGGTTGGAATTTTCATCTAGATTATTCTGTTTACAAAGGGCGCTTTCCCTTCCATAATGCATTCATATTCTTTCCTCAGCCCAGTAAGAACTTTATGCATGACCTCTTTAACCTTTTAGGCTATCTTTGAATCTTCAAGGGTCGAGATTTTCAAACTAGATTATCCTTCTGAAGCTTTGTATTTTTCTTTATTTCCTTTAGATACCTCTGGAGCTGTTGCTAGTGCAGTCACATTATTTCCCATGTGAGTTTTTTTGGGATTGCCACTTTGAATCAGGGCGTTCAACTGTTATTGCATCAAGTTCATTTGGGTTTGAATATTTTAAATCATCACTTCTTTGCTTATTGGGGATAGGTTGAGTGTTTGGGTTATTAGGTATAGGTTAGGTGTTTCTAATAGGTTAAGAAAAGGTACAAAAGGTATAGGTTTATTATGATGTTGAAGAGGGGCATAGTAAGGAAGGTCGATGCTAAGAGCTGGCCACCCTTGAGTATTGCCAAGTGGTATGCATGTGCCAGTTGGGACTTGAGATAAGGGTCTAACATGTTGAAAGGGGGCTAATGGAATTATTGTCTGAGTATGTGTTGACAAGTTGATTGGAGGAATGGGAGCAAATGGGTTGATGTGTGTGTCGGGAGTTAAGATTGGTGGTGGACTAGAAGTCATGATGCCAAGGTCTCAGTTGGTAGATGTTTGAATGGCTTTTAATTAAAGAGATTCCCATAGACGGTGCCACTTGATAACTTATTTTTAGAACTCTTGAGTTGGAACCCCTGCAAGGGATAAAAGAAAAGCAAGGTGAGAGGTGGGGAGGATCCTCACAAACCCTCTGATGCCTAAGTAAAAGAATATAGAGAGATAGTTTAAAGAGATAAAGAGAGTAATGAATATGAGAGAATAAAATGAATGAGAATACAGGATATGGGGTCCTAAAGGATAGTGATGCTCAAACCTAAGAGGAATAGGATTCCTCTTTGATAAAAGTCCTATGCCTACTAGGAGAGTGTTTTTTCCTATCCGGGAGTCTCTTTAATTGGGAATCTTTTCCTATTTGTCTTGGGTGTCCTTCTTCTACAAGCAACCCTACAAATAAAGATCTTAATTAAATAGGAATCTGTATATGGGGTATCAACAACAACAACAACACAATACTAATAACCAAAAGTTTGGGTTATTTCAGCAAAATTAATAAATTTTGTGAAAGAATTAATTATGAACATATTAATATAAAAATGTTAAAAGATTAATTATGAAATAGTAAAAAATTATAATTATAATCGATCAAAAGTTTTATTATATTTTAAAAAATAGAGAATATAATTTATTTGAAAGTATATTTGTTTTATAATAAAAATAGTATAATTATTGTTTTTAGATATTTTTATAAAATTTAATAAAAATAGTTAAAATTTAATATATATATATATATATATATATATATATATATATATATATATATATATAAGTCATTTAAGGGTATTTTGGGATTTTTATTGGAGTCAAAGAGGTTGACTTGAAAACTACGGGCAAAATGGGAAAATAGTGACAAAATGGGCTTTTTTGTTAATAAAATAAAAAGTAAAGGGGGGTGTCAATTAATTTCTGAAATAGGAGGGACCGAGTGATAATTAGGGTCTATTCTCAGGGAGTAATAGTAATTATCCCTAAGATAAATAATGTGAGGGTAAGTTTTATTTAAGTCCCCTAAGTTTATTCCAAAGCTCATATAAGCTCTCTATTTTTTTAGACTCAAATAAATTAGGGTTTAATTAAAAATACATTTTTAAGCCCTTATGAACAAACAAATTTCATCTTTGTTAACTAAGAAACCAAGAATATTTATATATGTTAACCTAATCCTAATCACCTATAGAAAATTCCCCTAAAAGCAATTTTAAGTCCTAAAAACTTCAGAATTTGATGAACAATAAAGAACCCAAAAATTATTTCCTCTTCAAACAACTTCTTTTGATAATTAAAAAAAGGCTACTTCTAGTCAGCACATCTATGTACTCTAACTTCAAGAAAGTTAATTGTAATACCCTATATATTATTTAAATAAAAAAAAGGGGATAATTTCTTTCAAAAAGTATTACTAACAATTACTTTTGCATCATATTATATTTTATTTATTTATGTTCATATTATTTAAGGATTATTAATATATGAGAGTATTACTTACTTAATGTTTAGAATTTCATTGTCTATAATAATAATAATAATAATAATTATTGCTATTTTAAATTATATTGAATTTTATGTCTTTATTAATATATGAGAGTATTATTTACTTAATGTTTAGAATTTCATTGTCTATAATAATAATAATTATTATTATTATTGCTATTTTAAATTATATTGAATTTTATGTCTATGTATATGTCTCCATGTACATGCACATATACAAATATATATATATATATATATATATATATATATATATATATACATATATATGTGTGTGTGTGCATTTAAAATAATTAGTGTATACATATATGTGTGCATGTAGTATATGTATCTATATATGTATATATATAGATTTATATACCAAAAATTTACCTATATACACATATACATATACTAAATTATATATATATATATATATATATATATATATATATATATATATATATATATCTATACACTTTATATTATAACCCTTAATTAAACATATATATATATATATATATATATAAGTAAGGATTTGGACAAAAAAAAAAACGGGATCAAGGCAAGAGAAGGCAGAAACATTTGATAGAGAAAACAACCTTCACAGCACCCTCCTTCCCGTCCGTCACCCTGCCATTCTCTGTCCCTCACTGTGCCGCCTTCGCCCTTATCGGAGAACCTCCATTTCCGTCGTGCTTTAGAAGCTCCCAAAGTCTGGCAACTGCTGTTCTTCTTCTTCCCCCGTCAGGCAGCTTCCTCTCTTCCTGCGCGCGACAGCACCCTCCTGCCAGCTTGATCCTCCGCTTGCCCTTGCTGTCCACCTCGCCTGTGCTGCTTGATCTCTTCCATTTCTTCCGGCGACAGAAAGTTTTCCTCCTCTTCTTCCCCGTCCTTCTGGCAGTGAGTAGCGCTCACTTGGTCCTCCCTCTCTTCAAATTCTTTGCTTGATTTCTGGTGAATTCTAGGTTAGTTAGAGTCGGATAGTAGGTATTGAGGTTGATTTTGATTTTTGTGAAACTTTTGGGTAATTTAATTAAATTTCTAGAAATTATTTAATGTTTATTTGGTTTTATTAGATATTTATTTGGGTATAATTAGTAATTAGGGTGGTTGTGGTTAATTATTTTTGAGTAAATTAAATTTATTGGAATTTTTAGGAATTATTGTAAATTTGGTAGAATTTTTGAAAATGTTAGTAATATTTTGTTAATTTTTGAAATTAAGGTTAAAAATTATAAAATTTTAATAATTGAGGTTGTTATTAAATGTTATTAATTTTAGAACTTAAATTATAATTTTTGTGATTTTTATACTATTTTTATAAATATTTTTGAGTTTATGCCAAATTTGATTCTAGGTTAAATAATATATATTTGGAAATTTATTTTAGTTGATAAAATATTTTAATTATATTAGGGAAGTTTATTTTGAAAAAAAAAAAGGAATTTTTGGCATGATTAAATAATTTTAAGGAATTATTTTTAGTATTAAAAGCACATTATGTAATTTATGTATTTTAGGGGGTAAAAATATAATTTTACACTAAATATGGTAAAATATATATTTTAATTAGTTTTATTAATATTTAAAGGGTTTAGACCATTTTTTTTATAAATTAATTGGTATTTTTGTTTAAGTAGTGTAAATTTTAAATATTAAATTTCAAATAATATATATATATATATATATACATATAATACATTACAATGGTTTTAATTTAGGTTATAATCATATTGATATTTTGATAATGATATGCAAATTTAGTTGTTAATTTTAAATAATTGAGATTTTATATATTGTTGTTTATTTTTAGTATATGTGTATATGAAATATGTATTTTTAGAAATAAATGTTATTGATTCTCGATACTTCATTGAGTTGTGATCTCGGTCGGGGCAAAATGTAGTTTTGGGAGCCCGACTCGAGTGCGGGTGTTTGTGATTATTAGAAGTGCACTTTCTATGCACGTCTGGCTCTACCTTTGGTAGAGAGATGTCCGTTTTACAGAGGAGACTCTGCTGAAATTTCGGTAGATTTTTTCGTAAAACGTGATACTCGTAAAATTTCTACCGTTAGTTAGGTTAAATCCTGTCCGTCGAGTTTTATCCGATTTTCCTCGAGTCAGTCTGGAATTTTATTATTCTGTTGATTTCTGATTTCGATTCCTTAGTCATGTTTTAAAAGTCGATTCATTATTTTTCTTTTAGAGCATATCCGAGCAGAAGCTGTGAGACCGAGGCAGACGCGTGGTCGTCAGCCTTCGCATTCATCCTGTAAGTCAATAGAACGATCTGTGCGTGTGTTTATGTAAAAAATGCATGTGCTCGTATTTTATTTCATTGATTATATGATTTATTTAATTTAATGCTATTATTTATGATTTAAATGCATTTTATTTATTTAAAATTAATTTGATAAATTTTGGTAGAACGGGCTACCTGGTGGGCTTCACTAGGACTGTGTGCACATGGTAGAGATTGAGAGATGGATTCGATGTATATATGATTGGTGAATGTTAAACTGGGACAGGTGCCTCGGTGGAAGCCTTTGCTCGGGGACCGCCAGTGATTGAAAAGTCAATAATGGACTGGGATGGGTGCCTCGGTTGATGCCTTAACTCTCAGGGACTGCCAGTACCATTTATTTGGATTAAGTGAATGACTACGGCTTGGTGCCTCGGTTGATGCCTTTGCTCTCAGGGACCGGTAGTCTAGTTGGAATAAGTGGGCCCGGTTGGCCATTTAGATTTTGGGTTTAGGGCTCTACCGAGATTTTCAAAAACTATACTTATACATTATAAATTATTTTCACTATAAACATATATAGTTTTCAAACCTTACAACTCTTTTATTGACTTACTCAGTGAGGTCTGATTCCCCTTAATTTTTTTTTCAGGAGCTTAGGAGTTCGACCTCAGACTACCTCCACGCCGGGTTTCTTCTTCATCGGCTATTTTACGTAGGTCATTGTAAGCTGTACTGTGTGTTAATCTAGGTTGCTGCAGTAGTATTTGTACTAAGAATTTGTATGGTTTAAATATAATTATGTAGTGATTTGTATGAAATACGCTTATGTATAAAGATTTAAATTCGATTTATAATGTGAGACGTTGAAGCACATTTTATTTAAGCAGTTGAATTTGTGTATTCTGAGAAAAATCAGTTTGATAATGTGTTCTGTTTTAAAATAAAGTTTAAAATATGAATGGTTTTATTTTCTTTTTCTTTAAGGCTTACTACGGGTTTCGGGGGCCTTATGCCTTCCCATTCCCTAGTGCTGGTCACGTGTCCTCGGGTTCGGGTCGTGACATTAATTTTCATTGAAATAATAAATACCTAGTTTACTAGAAAGCTAAATAAGTTAAAGAGATTCAAAAAATTACCTAATAAAAAATAAATAGCAAAACCTCCAACTGCAACAACTAACTTCATAAAAACCTCTCCAAACATAAAACACTAATTCTTACCAAAGGAGAAGAGCTCAAATTTTGCAGCAAAATATCAATTAGTACAAGACATTTCATAAATAAGGTTAATTTAACAATAAATCATCATAAATTGATGAAGTTTACTTGCATTTATCTTTGCTATGAAGATTTAAATAAATAAACATCAAGCCCTCTTCTTATTGGGTCAACAAAGCATGTAGATAGCAGCAAAAATGAAACATTTTCTTTTTTTAGAACCAAGAACAAAGGCAAATTAAACCAAGAAAAGAGAACAAAGAAATCAAGACCAAAGGCAAGAAAATCCATCATAGTTTGTTTTGGCACATCTGGGGGATTTGTGCAACTAATGAGTGCCCAATTCACACTCTGAATGAATATGTTATTTTATTTTTGTAGCTCCATGCCTATAGGCAAGATGATGTTATAATTCTTTCACCAATAAACCTTTGATCAAATTTGTAGCATAAAACTCACCAGAGGCCAATTTAACTTAAAGGTTGCCCAATCGTATTAAATAAAGAATGAAGAAACCAAGAAAAAAGGCAAGAAAATAACAGCTATGAGGGAGAGGGTCATTAGGAGAGATCTTACATGATTTGGGTTTTAAAGACCTAAAAAACCTACTGGAAGATGATTCACCTAATGGAAGAGTATGAATGTGGTGTAGAACTTATTGCGCTAAGCACTGGCATTGAATGAAATGACATCGTTGTCTTCTGTCCATAATGAGAGTCTTACAATGGGCTCTATACAAAGTAGACTAGGTAGCAAGGAGATCTTGTGGGTGATGATGGTGCGAGGTTGGTAACCTGTGAATCTATTTTGATGAAAATGAAAGGGGGGGGGGGTTTATTAATTAATGGTGGGTGGAAACCATAGAGGGTATAATTAAAGAAGTTCTTTTCCTTAATTTTAACTATAATTAGGTCAATAGATATATTAATTTGCCTTAAAAATTTGCCATGTCATCACTTGAGTTAACCTATATAAAATCTATTTATTCAAAGGGCCTTAGATATGTCTTTTTAATTAAATCTTAATTTATTTAAGCCTAAAAAAATGGAGGGCTTATTTGAGCTTTAAGGTAAATTTGAGGGGTTTAAATGAACCTTATCCTAATAATGTATTATCTAAGCAAATAAAATAAGAATACCATGTGATAGCAAATGGCTAGAAAATATACCAATTAGATTTTTGTCCAATATAAAAGTTAAAAATGATATAAGATTAATTGCTTTTAACAATCAAAATCTGTTTAATAATTGAAAGCACCTTTTCTTAATAAAAAGGACCTAATAGAGAACTGAATAGTTGTCATTTTGTCCCTATGGCAAGTTTTTTAGTCTTGTCATTGTGATGAGTTAATGTTTTCTTCTCTTTTCTATTATTTTCTCTTAATTACTCTCTTTTTTATTACTATTTATTCAAAGATTATTATTTCTTTCTTTTATTATGGTAAATAACAAAGATTTACCAAGTTATACATTGGTGGATGATTACCAAGATATGTCAATAATAGACCCAATTGTGGAAGGTTTGGTTGTTTGTGATGAATATCTTTCGCAAAAGGATAAACTATTGTAGCATTGTCTTATGGGGAAACTAATCACTAACAAAGCCATGAATTTTAATGCTTTCAAGAACACTGTAGCTGCGTCATAAAGACTAAGGAAAAGGGTATAGAGTAAAGACATGGGAGATCATATTTTTTAGTTTTATTATGAAGTGACTATCTCAAGGTGATAGATAAAGGCCCTTAGTCATTCAAATAAAAAATGTTAATCATGGTTCCATTTGATGGTCAGACCTTATTGAATAATTTACAGTTTAACACCATAACCATGTGGATCCAGATTCATAATTTTCCACTTGGATTTTGATATGAGAGGATTTTACAAAATGTAGGGAACTCTATTAGACAATTTTTGGAATCTAATCTAACTAATTTTAGTAACATATGGAAAAGTTACACTCACATTCAAATATTGATTGATATTAGGCTTCCTTTGAAATGTGGTATGTGGCTGAAAAAATTGTTGGGGAGTGGTTTTGTATAGACTTCAAGTATGAATGTCTTTTCACTATTTGTTTTCTTTGTATCATTGGACATTCAGAACATTTTTGTGACAAGTTATTTAGCAAGCTTGATTTGATTAAGGAGAAACTCTATGATAGTTTATTAAGGGCTTCTTTGGGATGGGTACAACACAATATTGGTGCTAATTGGCTTAAAGATGGGGATGGTGACTCATAAAAAATTTACCTTAGAGATGCTAGCAAGGACAACTGTAGTGCAATAATGTTTAATGCTATTTCTGACAGTAGAGTACAGTTGTGAGAAATTTTCAGCATAATTCAAATTGATTATTTATATAAAAGTAGTTACCTTTTGCGAGGTGATATGCAAACTCTAATTCAGGATAATTTCCTACAATAAAGGAAATAATTACAAGGAAATTCAAATGGCCAAGATTTGGTGAGTTTGATTATAACTTATAAAAAAGGAGACAAGTTATACAGGATCATCAATTTCTAAGTCATAGTAATGGGCTTGTTAAAGGGTCTGTGTATGGACTAGACCATATGAAATTGGACTGTGACTCAGTTTATAGACCAAAGGTAGGAATTGAAGGCTAGGCTCACTTATAATAATGAGTGCTTTAGTGTGGAATTATCATGGGCTAGCCAACCCACGAGCAATTCGGGCTCTTAAAGACATAGTGTCTATAAATAAGTCCAATCTCATTTTTTTTAATGGAAACATTGGCCAAAGTAGAGAACATTGATCATACAAGGCAAAAGTTGGGTTTTACATGCCTTTATATTAATGATTGTATTAAGCATAGTAAATGCTTAAATTTTTTATAGTAAGATAGTCTCATGGTCTCTATTCTTATTTCTCATTCTAATTTTATTAATGTTAAAATCTTGTCATATTAGTTAGGTTCTTGGCAATTTAGAGGCTTCTACAAGTATTCGGAAAGACATCGGCGTTAAGATTCTTAGCAGCTCTTAAGACACCTATCCTCTCTTTCGAATATGCCATGGTGTATTATAGGTAATTTCAATGATATTGGTGCTTTCTTTAAGAATTAAAGTGGTGCTAACATTAGCCTAGTTTGATTCATGGTTTTCTTAAAGCCATTTGAGACTTAGCTTTGGTTGATTTGGGTTTATATGGGTATTAATTTACCTAGGAATAGGGTAGAGGATCTGCATCTTAGGTTGAGGAGAAGTTAAATATGGATCTTGTTAATCAAGGGTGGATTAATTTGTTTCCTACGGCTGAGATTTGGGTTCAAGAGACTTCCTCCTCGAACGATCTTCTCCTCTTTGTAAATTTAGGGAAGAAGATTTATGTTAGAAAATATACTCACTTTATATTTGAGAATGCATGGTTATTGGAGCATGAGGTGCATGGTTATTGGAGTATGAGGTACATGCGTTGGTTTATAGAAGTTGGGATGATGCTTTGGGGATAGACTTTACTAAGAAATTTGAAGTTTATGGTTTGGCTTTACAAGTTTGGGGTGCTAATTTTGCATAGTAATTTAAGTGAAGTTTAATGGATTGTAAATGTCGACTTTAAATATCAAGAATGCGTCATGATATAAAAGGAGTTGATGAATTCAAATTGGCTTAACAGTAGTATAAGAGGCTGATAAAGCAACAAGAGATGTACTGGGGTATTGGGTCAGAAGAGAAAGCAAGAATGGTTAAAAATGGGGACCATAACATAAAATTCTTGTATAAATATAAAATTCTTGTATAAATATGCCTCATCAAGGAAGAAATTCAACTAGCTTTATAGACTTAAGGATGGGAATGGTCAATGGTGATATGACGATGAATTTATTCAACAAACTATTTTGGAATATTTCCAAAATTTATTTTTAACCCCTGCGGATGTGAGTGATGATACGTTATTTGTCATTCATCCTTTAATTCTAGATTGTCATAATTGTGAACTTCTTATACCAATTTCTTCTATGGAGGTTCATGATGCCCATATAACTATGATTTTTGAAAAGGAACCTAGCCTAAAAATGGACTAAATACAATATTTTTTTAAGAAATTTTGGCATTTTCTTCTAAAGGAATTAGTTTGCTTTGGAAGGAATTAGTATGATTCTGTCAAAAGTTCATGCATCATGGTGTAATTCCATAGGGGATTAATGATACTTCTATAGTCTTGATTCCCAAGATGAAAAATCCAAAACTTATAGGGGATTTATGACCTATTACTCTATATGATATGGTCTATCGAATTTTGGGAAAAGATTAACTAATCAACTATGATTCTACCTGGAATCATCTAGAGCATCAAAGGGCTTTTGTAGCTAGAAGATCTATTATGGACAATATTCTTATTACTTTTAAAGTCAATCATCATTTGAAAAATAAGAGGTAAGGCATCACGAGTATTGTGTCTTTAAAGCTCAATGTCACTAAGGTATATGATCGTATTCAATGGAATTTCTTATGAAAAATGATGTTGGCATTTGGGTTTGTTGAAGGCTGGGTTATTCATATAGTGGCTTGTGTATTTACTATCCAGTAGAATATATTGCATAAAGGGTTTGATGATACCATCGCAAGTCTTGAGACAAGGTGATCCTTTGTCACCCTTTTTATTCATTGTTTATACTGAATGTTTTAGTGCCTATATTAGACATTAGGAGGTAGTTAGTTTGATTCATAGTTCTACCATAGCTAAGGATGCACCATCTATTAGCCATCTATTGTTTGTGGATGATTGTTATTTATTTTTCTAAGATTTTTTTGCAGGAGAGTACTGAAGTTAAATGGGTATTAGAGAATTATGCACTAGCTTCTGGATAGTCCATTAATTATGCCTAATCTTCAATCAAATTTAACCTTAATGTTAATGCAACAATTAGAACACAGATTTCCAACTTGTTTCATATTAATGAATTCACAGTGCAAGGATTGTATTTAGGGGTTCCTTTGATTAGGAGAAATAAATGAAAAATTTTGGCTTCCTCAAAGATAGAGTTTAGTAAAAACTTTAAAACTAGAATAACAAATTGCTTTCTTGGGTTGGTAAAGAAAATTGTTAAAAATGGTAGCACAATCAATTCTGAATTATGCAATGAATGTGTTTTTGCTTCCCCAAGATTTATGCTCAAACATTAAGAAGATGCTAAATACTTTCTTATGGGGTTTTGATTTCATGACTAGAAAAGGCATTCAGTGGAAATGATGGTAAAGTTTTTGTTCCAACGAAGTTTGGTGGTTTGGGTTTCAAAAAGTTACGGGATTTTAATTTAGCTATGTTAGCTAAACAGTCTTAGTGTTTCCTTACTAATCCCAATTCATTATTTGCAAGATTTTTTAAATATCGATACTTTAAATAAGGATCTTTTCTTGGTGCTAAGTTACGGGAAATCCGAGCTATGTATGGCAAAATTTATAGGCCACACATGATTTGATTAAGAGAGGAGCAAGGCTTCGGGTGGGTTCTGGGGAGAACATTCTGATATGGCTGGTTATTGAATTCAGAGAATAGAATGCTATCTATAACTTAATAAGCAGGGCTTAAACAAGCCTCAGTCTCTAGCTTATTTTAAAAAGGTAGAAGGGCTTAGGATAAAGATATTTTAACAGACCTTTTTAATAGTATTGATTAAAATGGTACTCTACATATTCTATTAAGTAATAGATTAGTTAATGACTCATGGTTTTGGAGTTTATCACCTAATAGAAAGTTCAAAGTTTGTAATTGCTATCGTATTCTCCAACTATAATATATAGAGCAAATTTGAATGAGCAGTGGTTATAACTTTGGAAATTAAAGTTTTTGGTAAATGTAAAGAATTTTATATGGCGTGTAGCTTATGAGTCTCTACCTACAAACTAAGTGTTAGTCTCCAGGCAAGTTCCAGTGTCCATAAATTATTCTCTTTGTAATACAACTATTGAGTCAAGTCTTCATTTATTCTGCTCTTGCCCTTATGTTGTTAATGTTTAGATTGGATCTTTATTACTTGTTTTATTCCACTCTCATGATTCAATATTTTCTTGGTTTCACTATGTACTCTCTTGGTTACAATCAGATGATAAAGATGTGTTTGCTGTTATATGATGGCAACTTTGGAATAATAGGAACAATGTTATGTGGCATGGACATCATTGGTCAGTTTCATTTATTTTGAATTCTTCTGGTCAGTATTTGTATCAGTGGTGTTTGGCTTCCTAGCTACGTCAAAATTTGACAAAGATGAATGTAACTTCTGATGGGGAAGTCATATGGAGGAAGCCATAGATGGGTTGGTGTAAAATGAATATGGATGTTGTTTTTATCAATGACCTTAGTATAGTGGGATTTAGAGGTGTGTTGTGGGATCACTCTAGTAGGTTTATTAAAGCTTTTTCTTGGCTAATACTCTACATAGGAAGCTATGGCTTTATCGATTAAAGAGGCATCGATTTGGGTAAAGGACTTTCATTCAGATATGTTACTGTTGGAATTTAATGCATTGCAAGTGGTGCAATGGCTAAAAACTCCAAATAATGTATCACCTCTTGGTTTAGTACTAGAGGATAGTTTTCATCTTTTTTCTCACTTTCTGTAAGTGAATGTATGTTTTGTACATTGATCAGTGAATGTACGTTTTGTACATTGATCAATGAATGAAGTTGCTTATTTATATGCTCAAGTGGCTCATTCTTTATCTGGTTGTAAGGATTGGTCTTCCATTCATGATTTCCTTATGGATATACTAACTCGCGAGAGCTCTTAATTTCTAAGACATTTATCCTTTTTTTAAAAAAAAAAATTAACACAATTCGTTAACATATACTAGGCCCGACTAGCATGTGGCATAATGGTCCACTATGTTTAGATGATGAAATTTTTTAAAATATTGGACCCTTATCAAATTGATATATAAGTCCATGCACAACAGGCCTGATAAGTTTGTATGGTGAACTTTTTTTAAATATTGGGCCAATATCCAATTGGTATATAAGCACATTTAATCTAATTTATGAAACCGATATGGGATTAATTGCCTTTTAACATGACCACTTGATATATGCTAAGCCTAACTATCATGTGGCACAATGATCTTATAAGCTTGTATGGTGGAATTTTTTTAGATACTAACTAGCATATGGTACAAGGGCCTGATAAGCTTGCAAGTTGAATTTTTTTTTAAATACTTGGCCCGATCATGTAGTGAGAGGAATATATTTTAAACATCAATGACAACTTTGATACCATGATAGAAAATAGATTGAAAATATACCAATTAGACATTTCTCCAATTTATAAGTTCAAGCTGTTAAGTGGAAATATTCTATTGGTATATAAGCCCACTTATTTTAACTTATAAAACTGATGTGGGATTAATTGCTTTTAACAGTGGGCATGCACAAGCTTAAAATATCTTATTTAGTATATAAACAATTATTTTTTTGCAAGATTATAGACTCGTATAACCTTGTAAAAGAATGGCTGAATGCATGGTTTTACCTCTGAACTTTACATGATTAACCTTTGACACTTCTCAACTTTTATTATTTTATATTTGACTTTTAAACTTTTATTTTAAACCTTTTCACCTTTCAATTTGTACTTTTCAATTCTATTTAGGGTAAATTACATTTTGCCTCCTATGTTTTGTCGCACTACACTACTTCATCCCTAACATTTGAAAAAATATTTATTCATCTTTGACATTTTTTTGTGTACTATTTCATTCCTACATAGGGAATCAGTGCTAAAAAAAGACAAATATTAGGGATAAATAAGTATTCTTTCAAATGTAAGGGATGAAGTAGTGTAATGTGATAAAATATAGGGGCCAAAATGTAATTTAACCTTCTATTTAACTCATACAGTATCAAAACAAATAAAAATTTAATTTTAAATGATTTTAAACATATAAAATGCTAAAATTAACTTAAAAAATATAAGTAGAAATAAAAACTAACATAAAAAAAAGTTAGAAAAAAAATTATTTTAATTATATTCTCTCTTTCAATAAACATTATTTTAGTTTATATAAATTTCTCTCATATTTGTATCAAAATTAAATTGTAAAATACTTTAATTTTATGTATTATAAGGGTTAGATAGACTCAGAATGAGAGTTTAAAGATTAAATAGAACATAAAAATAGTTGAAAAATGTTAAAAGTTAATTGAGTAAAGTTTAAGGGTGAAACTATGCATTTGGTCTTTAAAAATTAGTCGGTTTAGATGGGATATGTTATTATAAAGTTTAACTAACTATTTTGTCATGGATATGGATCAATTTTAAAATTTATAATTTATTTTGGTATATTATATAACAAATTGGCGTCAGAATATTGTTAATATATAAATTAGCTTTAAAATAACGCACGCCAGAACATTTAACGTTAGTGCACAATTAATCTTTAAAATAATAAAACGTAAGTTTCATCATGCAAATTTATCTTATATTTGAGAAAAATATCATTTTTATTCATAATTCATTCACCACTACATAATAAGAAAACAATGTATTATATTTATAAGGGTGGATATAATCTTAAATTAATAAGAAAAATATAAAATAAAAGAAGATCTTTTAAAAAAAATCTAAAATAAAGAAGATAAACAAAATCTTACTTTCTAATAAATTCAGTCTAAATAAAGAAAAACTGAGGTACATTGGTATCAGTGTTATAGTTTCATCCTAATTTTATTCTAACATCTTAATTTTGACAAAAATACCTTAGCTTAGCAAAAAAAATAAAATAAAATTAATAACAATATTTGTAATTTTAAAAGTATTATTGAATTTTGCAATTAAATTTTAAAAAATTATTTCTCAAAATTCTATATTTTTAAAATTTTTTTTTGTTAGTCATATATGTTAGGCAGTGTACTTTTTTGGTTGTTAATCCTTAAAATTATACTTATCTATATTTTAGTTCTAAAACAATAAAAATATTAATTCTAGCATAAAAATAAAAATAATGAAAAATAATAAATTTTTTTGAATTATTAGTTGTGATTCGTAATGAAAAATAAAATTAATTATTTTTTTGAAGCAATATATATTAATGAAGAATATTTATTTAACTTTTAATATTTTTGTAACAGATACAGGGGCAATTAAATTTTTTGGTGGTGAGGTAATAATAATAATAATAATAACCAACAGCACCATCAGCATTCTTCTATCATGGAAAAGAATATGCTCTAGGAATTCAACTTAAACATTAAAGTCTTCTGTACCAAATAAATAATTAAATTCTTTTAATATATTAGCACCTTGTTTCATATTTCATTGTTATTAACATTTTCATTTGAATTTTATTTCATTAAACAACACTGATAATGGATTAGATATGTAATAAAAAAATTGAGGTCCTAATAAAAAAATCAACAAATTGCAGTTCATTAAAAACATCATAATAAAAATTATCTTAGGTGTATTTTTTTCTTTTTTTTTTTTTTCTGATTTTTATGAAAATTTACTATTTTGCCACTGCCAATCATCTTTGACTTACAGTGGTCTCTTATTTTTATTTTGTATTTAATTTATTTTATTTTATTTCTTTACATTCAATAAATAAATAGTATGGAGTAGCTAAATTTTATGGGATTCGATCGATTCTCTTTTATGGTGTTTGGTTATCTCCCAATTATAAATTTGCTGTTGATATTTTTATAAATTGATTCATTTAAAAAACTAAAGATTCAAGATATATCAAGTTACACATCAAAAGAAATTTATCAATGCAATTAAAAAATAGTAATAAAAAATTTTATACTTTAAATGGATTTTATTTTAGTAATTATTTATTAGTATTATTTGCTTTTAGTTTCTATTTAATGGAAGGTTGATATTTTCTATTAAAAAAAACATCATGAGTTGTCCGCTGCTGGTCTCACTTTTTCATCTCTTTGAATTTTTATATGTTAAAAAATCTATAGAATTGGACCATATACTTGGAAATAGCCTAAAAGAGAAATTGCAATTGAATCAATTGCTCACTAACTTTTAAAAATTAATAACACATGTTGATGAATATGTAATATAAATAAGGTAAAATTAAAAAATATGGAAAAAGAAACTCTCACTAACTTTTAAAAGACCTAATTACTTTAAAGTTATCAACGTTATAAGTTTTAATAATATTATAATGTTCTTTCAATATTTTATTAAGAAATTTTGAATTTTTGTATATTTTTTAATAATTTTAATACATTTTTTTTTAAAATTTATATAAAAATCATAAACTTTACACTTTTAACAATCTTAGCATATTCTTTTAAAATTTATAAAAAAATACATTTATGTTTTAACATTAAATTATATTTGTTTAATTAATATTAAAGCATCTGATAAAAAAAATGTATGATTTAATGTTAATATGACACCAAATTATTTTAAATAAAAAAATATTTAATGAGTTGATAAAAAAAATTTCTTAAAATATACAATTTAAAAAAAAAAAAAAAACAAATAGTAATCAGCTTGCAATTGCTTATGTGACACTAAATTATCTCGTGTTTACATCAAATTTGTAAAATTTACACCTTTTAATAATTTTTACACGTTTTTAATTAAAACAAAATTCCATTTTGGTATCATTTAAACAATTACAAATATATGAAATTTTGTATTTTAACGAGAACTTATTGAATTCTCTTTTTTTTTTTTAATTAAAATGAGTATAGTGTCATACCAACATTAAACCACTACAACATTTTATCATATGCTAAAATATTGATTACATAAATATAGTTTAATATTGAAATGTTTTTTTTTTGGATAAAATTTTGAAAAAAATTTGCTAAAATTTTTAAAAGATATAATTAAGTTTATGAATTTGCATAATTAAAAAAAGTATTAAAATTGTTAAAAAAAATTAAATTCCAGGATCTTTTAACCAAATGTTAAAAAAATATGTTAAAAGTTTTAAAACTCGTAGAGTTAATTTTATTTAGATAATTAGATCTTTTTAAATTTAATTTTAAATACACTAAATCAATATACAGTAATATACTCATAGAATTTTATTTAAAAAATATTTAATTACAACTGGCATGCAAGCTAAATTAGAAAAAATTATCCTTTACCGTTTTAGTTAACAAGTTTACATCTTTAATAATAATAATAACACATAAATATATGATGATAAGATACATGCATCTTTATCAATAACAACCCGTACTGATTTACCAAATAATTTGTTTTCTTGTTCTTTTTGTTTTTTGGATTTTATGTATTTAATTCAACGTAGTTATCATTGAGAATGGCATGGTGATAGTTTGAAATGTGCTGCATTTGTTATAGTTTAAAAAGTCTTTTTTTTTTTTTTTTTTTTTTTTTTTTTTTTTTTTTTTAAGAAAAAAAAAAAGTCTAAATTGTTAGGTGACAATTTTTAAGCTATAAAGATATGGCAAAAATGTCTGAAATTCAAATAAAATGTGGCACTTTGATCCAATTGGGATCGGTCATCTATTCGTCTGCGTGTATGTATGTATATATTAATCTATTTTTGTACCACAAAAAAATTAAAAATTTTCATGATTTGTGATTTTGAATAAAATGTTATAGAACATTTATATAATTTCACATTCTCGAACAAAATTGTATTTATTTTAAACGGAGAAACATATATAAAATATGTAAAATGTGTGTAAGAAATTTAATTATTAAATAGAGATCTTTCTTGAAAAATAGGATTGTAAAATAATCGAACTGTTTATAAATAATTTGGTGTTTAACTTAATAAAAACTCATTAAAATTCGTATATTAAAATTTACTTAATAAATGAGTCGAATTCAAATTATATAAAAGTTCCTTTCACAAAGTTTATAAACAAACTCAAATAGAAGTTTCAGCGAGTTAATCTGTAATTTTAATATTTAATAATTTAATTTTAGATGTGTAATATAAAAATTTATACTGTAAAAGATATTTTAGAAAATATATTATTAGAATAATTTTATAATTTTATTAAATATATTATGGTTTATTTAATAAATAATTTATTTTTAATTTTTTAATGTATAATTTATATTTATAATTTATATTTTTAAAACTTATTTAAGTGATGAAAAATTTGTAAACACTATTTATAAACATTAACAAACTTCCGAAGCTTTGGCTTTTAGAATGTGTGTTGGAGTGAGGGCTGAATTATCAATAAAATAAACCGAAGGACACATCATTAATTAGTTAACAGCATCCGCAATTAGCTAGGTACTGCACTTATCGTCATCATCGTCGACCTAATCAATAATTTTTATAGTTTAATTAAATTAATTATTTTTTATTAATAAAAAAGTTCAATAATTTAAATATTAATAATTATATAATAGAAAATTATTCTTTTTTTGAAAAAAAAAAATAATTTTTATAAAACAATAATAGTATAACTTGAATTCCATGCCTTATAAAATATAATAAAGACTTGTTTAATTAAAACGTTGCTGATAATTACTAACTATTACCTCATAGATACTGCTGGTAACTAATTAATGTTAAATGTTTGCTAAGATCATTTAGATTGATATTTATATATTTAATGGCTATTATAGATGTATAATAATTAAGTTTTTAAATTTTTAAATTTTACATTAATTATAGTTTATTTATTTATATATTCAATTATATTCTATCATATACATATTAATTTTAATAAACATTTTATATTTATAATTTTTGATATTAAAATAATATGCTTAAATGTAATAAAATTATATATATATATATATATATATATGAAGAAAAAAATTAACATATAAAAATATAGTTATTGGTTTAATTTAAAGAGATAAGAATAATTAAGTAATTATATTTTAATTAAAAATGTTAATAAAATAATTTTGATTAGATATATGAAAATTATTCATAAAAGCTTCAAAGTGGAGTTAATATGAACCTTTGCTCATAGATGCTCTAACAATTACTAGTTTCCTTTTTGAAAAATTAACTAAACAGTATTATGTAGTTAATAGGAATTGAATAACTATCAACTATTTTTTAAAAATTATCAAAACTGAACAACTATCAGCTCTATTCCACTAACTAATCTAAACATTCCTTAAATTACTTTTCATGTTAGCAATTAGCAATATATATATATATATATATATATATATATATATATATATATATATATATAAAGAAAACAAACTCTTGCTATAAAATACAAAAGAAATAAAAAAAAAATATGATAGCAATTTACTTTGTAAAATATATAAAAGCATATTATATTATGAGGAGTGATTAATATAGTGATTTAGAAATTGTCCCTAATAACTATTTATTATTTACTAAGTATGATTGATAAATGATATTGAGGGATTTTTTCATAAATAGATCAAAAACTAAAAATATTATCAAAAATCACATTAACAAAAAATAGTTTCAAAACTAACTTTCCTAACTTTTTTCTTTTATATATGAATCACTTTCTTTACCTTTCTTGTTTTTAGGGTATTGTCTTCTTTTTTGCCTTAATGTTTTTTTATTAATATTTTTTTCTATTGTTGTAGGCGACAGGATTAAGCGTGCACCCAAATATTTGGTGACCATGACACTGTGTGAACTCAAGACTCATTAGTAAATACAAGATAAACTTAAAGCTTAAATTGGAGAAGGAGTCGCCACCTCGATAAGACCGAGATACATCGTACAACAACTGGATTTCACGGAGGTTCTTAATAGCTATCTTTAAAGAATGGGTTCAGAAACTGGGTATAGACTTTTAAAATGCCTACGCAATCTTATGGTTGGCCTCTATGTATGTTTTGTATTTTATAACCTTTAATTATTAAATTATTTCTTTATTAACACACGAATTGCAATTGTTTCCGAACAATTTCCACCTTTTATATTCAAATCCAAGTTTGCACATTAATCCAATTTATGCTCACAAGCCCATCATTTATTACAAATAACAATTTACAAAATCCGTACAAAAAAGTGGAGGGAGGAGAAAAGATTACAATTCTCGATCATGCGATAGTAACAACAATAAAGATAAATAAATAAATAAATTCAAGAGCTAATTAAGGAATAAAGTTTGATGATTAAATCATCCTAAAGTTCTTGTGATAAACAAACATTACTCTCTCCACAAATATATATATATATATATAATCTTACAAAAGAAAACCATAAAGTTAATTCGTAAACCAAATAACATAAGATAGAAGCAACAATCACATGAATACTTAATGAAGAAAGATGTCGTGATGATTATATAGAAGATTAAAGTGCATCAACATGAAAATACATAAAGGAATGCAAATCACATAAGGTCAACACAGGAAATCAAAATAAAATTTCACATGGTTCTGTTAATGTGGTGATGCTTCATCAATAAGGCGTCGCCTTTGGACATAGGGGCAATGTCACATTGCCTGAGTCCAAAGGGGTGATGCCTCTTTGAAGGGGCATCATCTGACGAACATAAGTAGTAGCAAATTTACATTTTCTTAAATCTTAGGCAAACAAAATCAAATACAAATGACTAAAAAACTTTCTACTATGTCTAGTAATTTAAAAATCATGTCATAAATATAGCATAAAATGAATAATAAATCTAAGAACAAGTAAGAAAATAAATAAATATTTATGTAAATAAAAAACTAAGTACTTTGAAAATGGAGGTTCTCACTTCTTAAGACTGATTTGATGCTCCTAACTCAGCCCTTAATGATAACCTTTAAATTATAATTTTCACTTAAATGCAAGAGATCCCTTTTCTTCTTTTAAGATTAAACCTTCAAGCCAAACTCTCCTTACTTCTTTTTTTTTTCTCTCTAAATTTTTTTGCTTAGTTTCAGCTCTCTAACTAGCTTACCCCCTTCTTCAAAATGTCCTCCTCCTTTTAAAGTCCCTTTTCCCTACCTTTTTGGGTTTCTCATGCCTTTGTGATAAGACATCTCATCACCTCCCCTTACATCTTTCTTATTATGTCTACCTTTTTAGCCATTTATTTTGACCCTAAGACTATATATTTACATTCAGGGACCAATACTAGCAAGGTATGGGCCCACCCACTTATCCACCATTGTCACTTCTCTATTTAATGCTTATGTAAGTGGATTGTAAAGAGGCGGCGCCTCTTTAGTCATGCGTTGCCTCTTCAGCCTTAACCTAAGGTTAGGCCTTTAAGCCAAATGTGGCCCTTCGGGCATTTGGGCTAAGTTTTAGGTTTTAGGCTTGGGCTTAGGCTTTTAGGTCCCTTCTTAAAAAGATTTTGGGCTTTCTTGTATTCAAGATTTGCTTTTTCTTATCACTGGGCTTTTATTATAGGCCGATCAAACCGAATGTCCACAGTTTGCCCCCCTTGATTTTTTAAAAAATCGAATTCATACAATCAAAAATTTTAAAAAATCAACATGCACAAAAAAAGTAATAAATAATAAAAGTATATGCTTAATCTTCAACATTCACTTGGGAAGTAGCTTTTTCAAAACTCATGCTGTCAACCTCAGAACTCAAGCTCGAGAGGTCAAATTTTTCTCAAAACAATTAGGAAATTAAAACCGTTAGCTTTGGGACTCAAATTTTAAAGCCAATTCCTTCTCAAATCAATTAGGAAATTCATGTCTCTAACCTTAAGACTCAAGCCTAAAAGGAAATTCTTTCTCAAATTCAATAAAAAATTCACCCCGTCAGCCTCAAGACTCGATCTTGAAAGGTAATTCCTTCTTAAAACCAACATAAAAATAACATTGTTAACCTCGTGAAGCAATTCTTTCTTAAATCCAACAGAAAGTTCATATCATCAGCCTCGGGACTTAAGCCCAAGAGGCAATTCTTTAAATTCCTATATTGTTGGCCTCGAGGTCAAGCTCAAGAGGTAGTTTTTATTTTATCTAATTTTTCCATTAAATTACTTTTCCACTTTTCATAATATATAAAAAGGCCCTTTCTTTTCCTTCTCTTTTTTTCTCTCTTTCTTTAAAAAAGATTTCACCTTTTTCTCTTTTTTTCTTCCTTCCTACATTTTCTTCTATTTAAAAAATGGACCCCTGATTCTCCACAGTGGGACCTTATGATGCCTTCCGTAGACCCTTAGATTCTCCATTGGGGATGACATTCCACTCATAATAAATTTGGGCACCCACATCTTTACTTTGGCTTTTGGAGAGGTTATACTCGATTCCCATAATTTTTTTCTGTCAAATAATATTGGTTTATGATCATTGCACACTAAAATGTCATTAAGAATTGAAATCAACTGAGAAAAATTAAAAATTAAAAATTAAAAAAGAAATCAAACAAAATTATGTTCTTCATGTTATTGAGGCATTGCCTCATTGAAGAGGTGATCACCTTAAATAAAATAGAGGGGTGTTGCTCGATAAAAGAGGTGTCACCTCATTGTACAAAGGTGTCGCTTCTATGATAGTTTTCCATTATTTCTTCTTCTTCTTTTTCATTTTGAAATTCATTGTGAAACATGACATGAATTAATTCAACTTCCCTTATGAACTACAGTAAGACGTGCACACTTTCAAGGGCATTGGTAATTCACTAGTGCTCAGGTTTAGTAAAATGAGCTCATAGATGACTGTATTCAAGATATAAGTTTCAAGGACTTCATTTTATAACTTCTGGATGACCAGGGTCACACCGATTATCAGCCGCTCCATGAACTGATGGAGAGGTAGTTTGAGACTACACATACATTTTACCTTCCTTTAGTGAGCTCATGTTGGACCTTGTCTCCTTTGCTGTTATTACTAGGATTGCATGTGTAAGTGACACTGTGCCATTTAATGTGAGCATCCACTAGATGACATCGGATTAGGTAGCTTATACCGAGCGGCTTCTTAGTATGGTTTTGAACATGAAGGGGACTCATATCATTAAGATTGATTCCATCTAGAGTCACTATACTTGTACCAGGATCGAGGTTGCCACCATAGATCGAGAGATCAACCAAATAGTGAGAGCATTCTTGGTTTACCTATTGGGTGCTACTCTTTTTGCTGACATCGCCAACTCCATTGATTTGATATTTCTAATGCCCCTTCGAGACTTGGATTAGGTGTCTTCTTATGATTGGAGTAGCTTTGCACTAGCCTCTCTATACCGAAGCATGAACGAGGTTGTGCGAGGAGCTAGGTAATTTTGCAATTTTTGGCATGTTGTCTTGGTGAGTATTCCTTTTTACTCTTAAACTCTATTCACCAATTACTTCGATTATTCATTAATAATTTTTCTTTGTAGGTCTAGGCTTTGGAGCTTGAGCTGATTACTGGGATATCTTAAGTGAATGACACACACTTCCTTGCCTTTGTGAGATAGGGTTCTAGCCATTCATAAAGGAGATACTTAGCTCATGTGCATGTCCATCATGATCAACTAAACACTTTGACTTATGATGAGGTATCTGCAAAATAAAAGAAATATTATTAGTATGTCAAGAACACAAAATCAACTTACTTACCTGCTTTGTATTACCATAGTTGCATCAGGACTTATAGGGTCTTTAGGATAGATGGCCTATAGAAATGACTCACTCTAGGCCACTATTCTTATAGAGGGTGCTTCTTCGAGGACTTGATTGTCAGGTATGGTATCTTAGAGAGAAGATCCTCAATTGAGATCATGGTGCTTGTGCTAGGTACATCCTTACATCACTCCCTACGGGCATGTTTTGGACACGCCTACTAGAGGATGACAAGCTGGGTAGAGTGGTTGTAGGAGACCCTATTGAGAACCACACTATAAAGAGCAAGAGTCATTGTTTGGACTTTATTTGAGCTAGTCTACTACAATGAGTGCCTCTTTCAGCTACTACTACTGCTCAGGTACTCACTTGACCTTATCTTTCCTCTTTCTCTCTCCTGACTCATATACCTAATTTAGTATTTTCTATTCATAGGTGGTAGCCACAAGTCCTACTCATAAAGTCAAGCCTTCTACACATAAGAGACCATCAGTGCCCTTGTAACAGAGTCTGCTGGAGATATGTACATGGTCATGCTTAGAAACCACAAATACCTTGTAAGATTTAAAATAATGCTGAAGCTTCTTGGTTGGCTAAACATAGACAAACATGTCTTCTTTACCAGACTATAGCTGGCTTTATACTACAGGAGTTTCTTACTCATGTAATACACCATGTGCTTAATTTTTTCTTCACATTCTTAAGTTAGCATCACGCCTATTGCATCCTTCTCAATTGCTAGATAAAGAATTAAGGGTTTTCCCGACTTTAGCGATTGTAAATTTAGGGGATTCATTAAATAATTTTTAATAGTTTTAAAAGCCACCTGAAATTTTTCATCCAAGATTATAAGTTGATTCTTTTTTAAAATTTTAAAGGTTGGCTCATAAATGGTAGTCAGTTTGGCTATGAATTTACATATGTACTATAACCACCCTATGAATCCCCTTACTTCTGTGTCATTTTTTAGTGTAGGCATCTTTTTTATTACTTTAACCTTATCTAAATCCACATTTATTCCCTTTTGACTAACAATATGTCTTAGCAACTTTTGAGATGTTACCCCAAAGACACACTTCTTTTGGTTTAGCGTGAGGTTGTACTTTTAAGCCTTTGCTAGGAACTTGTCTAGGGCCTCAAAGTACCTTTCTCTACTTAAGAACTTTACGATCATATCATCCAAATATACCTCTATCTCCTTATGGATCATGTCATGTAGCAAAGTGGTAGTCATCCTATGATAAGTAGCCCTAGCATTCTTCAACCCAAATGGCATGACCAAGTAGATGTTTTTCGCTTATTAATTACTACCATCATGATCTAATTGTACCTTAAGAAGCCATCTATGAAAGAATATGTCACACTGGAAGCTGCACTATCAATTAGTGTGTTAATATGCGGTAAGGGAAAATCATTTTTTGGGTAAGTTTTATTTATATTCATGTATTCGATCCTAACTCTCATGTCTTTCCTAAGAACTAGAACTATATTTACCAGCCATTAGGTGTCTCCCACTACTTCCAAAAATTTCACCTTCAACTACTTTTGAACTTCTTCCTTAATCAAAAGAGCCCATTCTGGTCTTATCCTCCTCTTCTTCTGCTTTATAGGTATGATGTGATTATATGTGGGGATGCTAAGTTCTGCGATCTCCCTATCAATTCCAAGCATATCCTTATAGCCCTAAGCAAATACTTTTTATCTTCTTTTAAAGGTTTTTTTCATTTTTTTCTCTCTCATCAGGAGTTAAATAAGAAGTAATCAATATATTCTTAGGGTTTTCATTTGTGCCTAGATTAAATGATTTAGTTTTCTCATAATTAATGTCAAAGATATGCATGAAATGATGATCACAAATAGAATAACCATTAGGAAACACATCACACAAATAAGTAAAGTCAAATTTCATTGCATCAACCTTAGATAATAATAGGTTATCAGTTTCAAACAAGGTAGTAAGAGAAACATAAAAATTATCATAGAAAACATCAATGACAGAGTTAAGAACATAGGTCTCAAAATCTTGCTCCTCTTCCTGATCAATAGCACCCTTCAGCTCTGCAGTAGGAATGTCCTCTTCTGATTCTAAAGTTAGTACCAGTTCTTCTACTATTGCCTCTTCAACAATAGCTTCCTTAACCTTATTCACATAGTCAACAAAAATCTAAAACCTGGGGACCAACTTCCCAGCCAGCATTAAAGGTTTATGAGTTTCTTTGTATGGACATATGTTGCCTTCCTTCATAAATGTTTCTTAGAGTGCCCATTTTTTGGTTCTAGTACCATTGTCTTCTTTAGAGTCTTCATTCCCATAATACCTATTCCTATACTTTAGAATTGTCACTTTCTACTCCACAAATTCTGGCAGTCAATTCTAGTTCTTTCCTAACCCCATGCTAGGCATGAAACTCATATTTCTTATTATGTTCATAATTCTCTTATCAAGCTCATCTTTATACAAAATGCAGACCTCAATGCTAGGACTAATAGGGATCTCTTTAGGAGCAATTTTCAAAGTAGGTATAACATCCATAGTTTTTGCTGAAATAGTAACCACTTTTCCTTCATGTGGAAACTTAATTTTGTGGTGAATGATGGAAGGCACACCTCCCAAAGGATGGAACCATGGTATCCTAAATAAAATAGAAAAAATGATTGGGATGTCGATCATATGCAAATTAACTTAAGCCTCAATGGGCCCAATCTTGACCAAAGCTCGAAAGGTTCCTTTGACAGGCCTTTTCTGTTGCACTTCATGATATATAACACAATGGAAAACAAAACTTTTAATCACAAAACCCATAACTTAGATCCATGTAATTCAACTTAGATTAATTAAGAGGGTTTCCAAACACTCATTAAGATGATCTAATGGCAAGATAGTTGGAAGGAAGAGAGGTACCTTGAGCTTTTCATGTCTTTTTATCAAATTAAAATGTCACCAAAAGATCACACCCTCTATAATATCGACGTGAACAAGATGATCCAAAGCAAAGTAAGTCTACTAGAACCTTTACTGTCTCACAACACATTTGCTCTCTATGTCTTTTTCTTTTCACAAAAGAAGTGTAAAGAAGAAAGAGGAGAAAATGTGGCTTACCCTTTAACCTAAACCTTAGAGAATGAGATGTACTTATAGCCATCCTTTCTAGCATTTTATACATCTCCACTTACCAAAATAGTTTTGGTAAGTTTAAACTTCTTTTTTTATTTTGATTCTAATTCTAAATTATAATGTTTTCCTATTTATTTTAGATAACTCTTATATATATATATATATATATATATATATATATATATATATATATATATATATATATATATATATATATATATATATATATATATATATACACTTATCTATTTAATCTTACATAGAGATAATTATTGGGCTTATTAACCTAAGTTTGCTTTGGGCTTATTCTAAGTATGCGATCTTGTAGGTTCACATAACATTGACAATGGGCTAAAATTTCCATTTTAGCCCATAAGTCATAATTGGTCTCTAGCAAGACATTATGACTACCTATGTTATTTGAAGGCCAATAATCCGATATAACCTAATACATAGCTTGTATTATAGTCTTTTGTCACATGATATCCTTATCAAACATAAGGCATGGATTATGTCATCCTTATACTGTGCAATCATATTATTTCTCAATCCTAAATAGACTGACATTGACTTACTTCCTCATACTATCAATATCATATACCGATCAAGGAAAATAGATAGAGGTGATAGTTTATGGATTAATACTATCCATTTATTATTCTTATGACAATGAACATTTTATAGTATATGTACTAAAAGAATTTGTCACTCATATTATAAACTCTTAATAATAAACTCTTTTAACATAATGCTAAAGGGTAAATACTCAAATAAAAAAATAATTTATTTTAATGAATATTTTTTTGCCATAGGGATAAAAGTACAATGTCATTTATATTATAAGAAACGACACTAGGGCATATATATACTAATAATCTCCCACTTGCATTAGCACCATTCATTATAATATCTAAAACCCATCTTCTTAAGATGATGGTCTAATTACAAGTAGGTGAGTGCCTTAGTTAGTGGATCACTATATTATTAACTGAAGTTACCTTTTACATAAGCACATCATCCTTGATTATATGATAGAGCCTTTCTATGTGTTTGGATTTTTGGTGAGACCTTAGTTCCTTTGCTAAAGCAATGGCTTTATTATTGTCATAGAAGAGAGGAACTACTAACTCAATGGAAGGAATAACTCCTAGTTTATGATGAACTTTTGAATCCAAATAGCTTTCTTAGTAGCATCCGATGCGGCTATATACTTGGCCTCTATAATGGAATTAGCCATGATACTTTACTTGGAAGTCTTACAGCTCACTGCACCTCCATTACAAGTAAAGACAAACCTAGAGATAGGCTTTTTGTTATCCATATTTGATTAAAAATTAGAGTCTCTGAAACCTGCAGGCTATAACTCACCTCCTCCATAAGTCAAGACTAAATCCTTAATCCTTCTCAAGTACTTAAGGATAGCCTTAATTGGCACCCAGTGCTCTAAGCTTGGGTTGGATTAAAACCTGTTAGTCACACTAATAGCATAGGCAATGTCTGACCTAGTACAAAATATAGCATACATTAAGCTTCCTACAACTGAAGCATAATGAATTCTAGCCATTTCCGCCATGTCCTCAGGTCTTTTGGGCTACATCTCCTTGGATAGGTGAATACCATGCCTAAAAGGTAATAATTCCCTTTTAGAATCAAGCATGTTGAACCTCTTCAACACCTTTTCCAAGTAAAGGCTTTGGGTAAACCTATTATTCTCTTTGATCTATTTTTATAGACTAAAATCTTGAGAATACATGTAGCTTCCCCTAAGTCTTTCATCTAAAAGGTTTTAGACAACCATACTTTCATAAATGTCATCATACTAACATCATTACTAATGAGCAAAATGCCATCAACATACAAGATAAGGAAAATGAGTTGGCTCCCACTAACCTTCTTGTAAACATATGGCTTACCCTCATTCTTAATGAAACCATAAGAATGGATAGCCTCATTAAAATGATGATTCCAACTCCTTAAAGCTTGCTTTAGACCACATATTGATCTATTAAGCTTGCACACTTTTAAGCTTTCTTTAGATTCAAAACCCTTAGGATGCTCTATAAAAATGTCTTCCTTAGCATGACCATTAAGGAAGGTGGTCTTAACATCCATTTGCCAAACCTCATAATCATAGTGTATGGCTATAGTAAGAAGAATTTGAATAGATTTAAGCATGGCTACTAATGAGAAGGTCTCTTCATAGTCGACCCTTTGCCTTTGGCGAAACCCTTTAATTATAAGCCTAGCTTTATAGGTCTCTACCTTTTTGCTTGCACCAATATTTCTTTTGAAGATCCGTTTACACCTAATAGGTATAATACCCTCAAGAGGATCAATAAGTGTCTATACTTAGTTTGCATACATGAAATTCATTTTGGTTCTCATCATCTCAAGCCATCCCGATAGATCTTTATCACATAAAGCTTTTTCATATGTAGTAAGACCATCAACATGAATGCTTCCTTGATGAACATGCAACTCTTACATACCATGGAAAAAGTTGTATCTCTTCAAAGGATGAGATACCCTACTAGATATTTTACGAGTTAGTGTGATGACATTATTAATTTGAATAGGCTCTTTAGGTTGATTAATATTCATTTGATAAATTTTTTGGGCTTCTTTAGATGACTCCTTATCTAACATTATTTTCTTTCCTTTGCGACTTCTTTAAGAAACTCTTTCTAAATGAATATATCATATCTACTTATAATAATAACTTGTTCAGTAGGAAGATAAGAGCAACACCTTAAACTTTCTTTAGGATATCCAACAAACCATCCTTTAATCAACTTTGCATCCAAGTTATCCGATTTCAGCTTTTTGATAAAAGCTGGGCATCCTTAAATGTTAACATGTTTAAGACTTAGTGCCCTACCCTTCCATATCTCATATGGTATCATAGAAACAAACTTGGATGGTACTTAATTAAGGATGTAGGAGGCCATTTGGAGTGCATAACCCTAAAGTTATAAAGGGAGATCAGTGTAGCTCATCATAAAATGTACCATATCTAATAAAGTACAATTTTACCTTTTAAACAAACCATTAAATTGAGGTTTTCTAGGCGGTGTGAGTTGTGATGATATACCATGTTCCTTAAGGAACTCACTGAACTCAGTACTTAAGTATTCACCTCCTCGATCCAATCTTAGAGTTTTAATACTTTTTTTGGTTTGGTTCTCTACTTAGGTTTTGAATTCTTTGAATAAATTTAAAGGATTCACTCTTATTCTTTATAGGAAACAAATGCTCATACCTCAATAGATCATCTATAAAAGTTATAAAGTAGTGAGAAACCACCTCTAGCTATTTTACTAAATGGTCCACATACATAACTATGTATGATCTACAATACATCTTTGGCTTTTGCCATTTTTCCAACAACTGGTGATTTAGTCATATTACCTTGAAGACAAGCCTCATAAGTTAGATCACATGCGGATTCAAGATTGCTCAAAATTCCCATCCTTTCTAACTTTATGATCCTATCCTCTACAATATGACATAATCTCAAGTGCCATAGATATTTGGAGTTAGAGGCATTTTCAATTAGCATTGCATTTGCACTACTCATATTGGTTTGAGGCTTGTTATTATTGGACATATTATCAACATAATATAAACCATGTATTAAATAACCCATGCCAACCATTTTATTTCCAAAATGAATGTTACATACATCTTTACAAAAGTGGAAGTCATAACCCTTTCTAGTTAAACTAGAAATAGAAACAATATTTTTATAGGCATTAGGTACATACAATACATCATCCAATAACAAAACAAGATTATATAAATCAATTAAAGTGAAGCCTATAGCCTTGGCTGCAACACTTGTTACATTTCCTATTTTTAGGGTTACTTAATTAGGCTTAAACCTCTTTTCATTTGCTAGATCTTGTAAGGATGAACAAATGTGAGAACTTGCACTAGTATTCAATACCCATGCATTAAATAAGCTCTTAGAACATTTAAAAGCAAAAAAATTAAAGAAAGTCTCACCTTCTCTTTAGTTTCCTTTTCCCTTTGTCTTGAGAGACTCAAGGAACTTAAAACAATTCATCTTCCAATGTCCTTCACCTTAGCAATGGAAATAATTTCCTTTGCCTTGCTTTTCCCTCACTATGGCCTTGCCTTTAATCTTGGCTATGCCACTTGTGGGATTGACAACACTTATCTTGCCTCTTTTTTTTATTATTACCATTCTTCTTAGTGCTACCAAAATAGGTAATAAGTACAACGTCATTCCCTTTACTCAAAAATTATTTTAGGCCATCAAGATGATGTTGAAAAGCTCTACAAGAGTGTACTCTATCTTATTCATATGGAAGTTGATAATGGTTTGCTTAAAAGATTTAGGAAGGGATTGAAGGAACAAATCCATTTGGAGGTGGAAGTCCATTTGTGAAGTCTAGACTCTCTAGCTCCTCCATTTATTGAATTATGGAGTTCACATGGGCTCCTACTTCCTCTCCTTCCTTCATCTTAGCATGAAAAAGTTATTTAGATATCTCATACCTAGCGGTTCTACTTTGATCACTAAAAAGCTCTTGTAGGTGAAGTATGATTTCTTGCCCTAGTGTACTTATCATGTTATCGATGGATTTTGGTGCTTATGAAAGCCCACATGATGCAATGTGCTTATATATTATTATCCTTCCTTTGCATTAGTGTACTTCTTATGTTATTGATGGATTTTAGTGCTTATATAAGCCCACATGATGCAACGTGCTTGTGTATCATTATCCTTCAATTTATTAAAAGTGATTTTCTCCTTTTGGGAAGCATTTTCGTAGTTTGGGTGGGCTTTGTTCTAATACATAAATTATTTTTTTGAAAGCTAAAATAACTTTTAGATTCCTTAGCCAATCAATAAAATTAAGGCCCATGAGCCTATGTTGTTCAAGTATGATTGTAAGTGGGTTTGATGATCTCATATTATTAAGTTTTACAAAAGGTAACAAGATTAATTAGTTATATGGCATTATTTATTTTTTACCATCGGTTTGGTTTTTAACCACAGTGGCCTTCCACTAACTTGGCGAATCCTACACTTCTAAAGTAGGAAGAAAAAATCTCTTGTTGGATGGATTTCTAGTTGGTGATGGAGTTTTTAATGGGTCACTAATACTCCTCAGGCATACATTTCTATTCTTGGAATAATAATTCTAATTATATGGAAAACTCTTGTCCATCACATCTCATGAGAGGTTCCATTAATTGTCTCCTAATGTTACAGGCCTTAAGTACACATTGCCATTCTTGGCCTTTGGCATTAGTTAGGTCCATACCATTGGATCAGTGAAATGTAACTTGAACACTACAAACCTTAGGTACTCCTATTTGCCATTCTTGGCCTATAGTGTATCCATACATCCACAACATCTCATGCTTAACAATAACATTACATGGATCTTTTAGGCCTAATGTACATATCTATGTATCCATAGTTGATGCACATAAGTCTAATACCATGTAAGTTATTGCTCTAATGGAGAGCTTAGACCTAAATTTAGTTTGGAAGAATTTTGGGTCTTTAATTATTAAGGTCTCACTTTACACATTAGTCGATTTTAATTGTCTATATCTCATACATATAAGGTGAGGCATTTATCATATACATATCTTATATGCATATTGCATGTTCTAACATATATACATAGAACATGCAAAAATATGGATGCACAAATAAGGAGTGATCATGGGCCTTTCCTAAGCCTATTCTAACTCTTAAAATATGTTAAAAATGGGCTTAGCTTAAGAAAAGCCTTCAAGTCCTAAGACTCCTTTGTCACCATCTCCATGGGCCTTGATCCATGCCACCAAAAGGTTGAATGAGCCATTATCCTGAACATTTCAAGCCTCATATCACAACTCTTATGATTTACATTCAATCCTTAGCATTCTAAGGCAAAAATTTACACCCTAATATGTGTAATTAACATCTAATTACATACCATAAATAATAAAATTAATTATTATTACAAATCATTAAATGTAAACTTAGTCCATAATCATTCCTTGCAAGTATGACAAGCAAACATTTAATAAAATACAAATCTTGCATGCTATCATGTATTTACAAAGTAAAAAAAAATGTTATCCATGCAAAAACAGGGTTTGTTGCAATCATAACCAATACCTTATGTCGTAATCATGACCATACTCGTGATTGCTATAATACTTTGTACTATTTTACCTATTTCTCATTTTAAGCATCTTTATTCATAACTTCTTGTAATTAATACATTTTAAGCAACTAAGAATAAGCATAATCATAACTCTTGTAATTAATACAACATTTAACATTTAAATAATGTATTTTGGCTCTAAGCATAATCATAACTCTTGCAATTAATACAATATTTAGCATGTAAATAATGTATTTTGGCTATGATACCATTTAAAGGAATAAATTACACACTCTATAATATGAGCAAAAGTGTGGTGTGAGCACGAAACTAGTTAAAATAAATATTAAAAAATTTTCCTAGTGTGTAACCCTTACATAAAGGGAAGAATTTTGAAACTGCCAAGATCATAACACATTACTTGCATGCTTAATGGACGGGGTAATACAAAGACTCACAAAATAGCCAAAACATAAAGCATGGAAAAAGACCTACATCTAAAGTTTAGTAACTCTTACAATCTCCAAATGTTGGTAGCACGCTCGATAAACTTTAGGAAATGGTTGATGCAAATCTACAAGCTCCTAGCTCCCTAAGTGTGAAGCCTTTAGCTTGAAACACACAACTGGCATTGGAATGACTATAAGCCTTGATAGGCCTCTACTTGCAAGCTCTTCCTTTGTGTTGACTTGAAAGTTTGCTAGAGCTCCTCTCTTTGCTTGGATAATGTAGGACTTCTTGCCTCATTTGGATGGATGTAGCCTTAATCTTGCATAAGGGATGATGATAATGGACTTATGAAGAAAAACAACTCTCATATCTCTTATTCACACACTCACAACACTTAGAAGAAAAAAGAAAAAAAAGAAGACTTAACTCTTAGGCACCCACTCTTATTTTCTCTTTTAGTGTTTTAATGTCTCTCTCATGTAAGTGGTAAGTCAAGTATAGAGAAACTCCATTAACTTGGTGTATGTAGGTAAGAGACTAATTTGCATGTGTAGAGATCTTCCACTAACTCAAGCATAAGTGTAAAATAAGCCATCTCATAAATGTTCTTACTTTTTAACTTTTGAGGGCACGTTTGGATAAGGGATAAATAAAAATGGTATAACAGTTACAGGTGTAACTGTTATAGAAGTAACAATCACACATATAATAATTAAACTCTTTACCTCATTTGGTAAACAAAGGTAATGAATAAGCAGTTAATGTAAAATCATTTAAAAAACTATTTATATAATTAATGTATAAAAATAAATAAATAAATAAATAAGTTTTTATAAAATATAAAAATTAATTTTAAAGATAATGAAATTATCATTAAATCTTATTATAAATTATATATATATTATAAATTTTATTTGTAGCTTATTAATATGAAAAAAGAAAAAAAAGAAACAATTTACAAGATATATGATAATATAATAAAAAAAGTGGAGATTTTTGCACTCCATTTTTTTTATGGAAGTCTAAATTACATAACTAGCCTTTATTGAAAAATTTATTGTTTCATTAATTACCATTACTAAACTACGATTTTTTTCCTTCCAAATTCATTATTTGATGTTTAACATTTTAAAATTACTGGTAATTGAGGATTTTTTTTTTCCATTAATAAAATTTAATAGAGTAAGTTATTATTATTATTTTTATAAGTAATCTTTAACGTTTAACTTATTTTAATTGTAAAATTTGCACCAATTATACTAAATAACATATTTGTTATTTTTTATGAAGAGATTTTTTAAAATATCATATGCATATAATTTTTTTTTATCATTTTTCAAAAAATAATATTATGTGATTAAAAAATTATTATAAAAAATTCAACAATAATCAATCAAATAAAAAGTATTCATAAATTCAATGAATAGAGATAAAATCTTTCATACAAATCATCATACTATGAAAAGTCTATTTAATAAAAAAATATAGCACTTACTTTTCTATTTTTAAGATGTTATAAAACTTGTCTTAAAAATTAAAATTACAACAATTTTTTATATAATGAATTTTCATTAAATTTTTATAATATATTTATTTAATAATGTAATTTGATTTTTATATTATATTATTTAAAATTATAATAAGAAAAATATAAATAAATAATGTACATATGATATTAAAAAAATTGTTCATAAAAGTAAAAATTAAGAAAATGTTCATAAAAAGTGAAAAAGATTGTTATTTTTTAAAATTATTTCATGTTTTATAATTGTCTAAATAAATTAAAAGGTAAAGAGTGCTTATAAGAAAAATGATTATGCTAAGTTTCAAGATTATGCTAAGTTTTTTAATGCAAAAAAAAAAAAAAAAATGATGCAAGCTCAAGCACAAGTAGTTTTATAATTTTAAATATTACTTAGATAAAAAAAATAAAATAAAAAAGTATAGTTTAAAATTTGTAATTAATGAAAAAATAAACATTATAAACAAAGGGTAATTTTGTAACATAAAATTTCAAAAAAAAAAAAAAAGGAGTGTATAAATAAATGGATGGAGTGCAAAAATCTTCACCCAAACAAAAAAAAAAAGTTTTTATTTTTTAAACAAGAAGAGTTTTTTTTTTTTTTTTACAAACTTTTAACCTACTCTAACCTAAATTAACAGAAATACATTAAATGAGCTTAACTATTAAGAGGGTGAACAGTTAAGGGTGCATATTTTAAAATTACCAAATAAGGGTAAAGGAGGTTAATGCATTACAAGAATAACAATTAACTTTCTTTAACCTCGATCCAAATGCACCGTGAGGGTAAAATAATTAACCTCATGTATGTGGAGATTGTCTATTAATTAGAGGTGTATCCTTATAATACCTTGCCATGGTGTCATTCATGCAATCATATTGCATGGAAAAGTCATGCTTATGTAGCGCCTCTTTAGTAAGTGGGCTATAGGCTTATTTAACTCTTAAATGAGACTTTTTCTACAACATCCATTAATTAGTCTTATGAGCTTTATCAATGTTCCTTCATTTTAAGATCCCGACATCGGCTAGAGTCATGGTCAGTCAAACTCTAATTGCCTAAATTATATGAAATCATCTTCAGTTCAATTCTCGATAAAACATGACTTTCATTGGAAAACTCTTTCTAGCACCGAAACTCTTTTTGAGTAAGTCAAGTTTAACTTGGTCATATACTTATTCATCTGGAATAACTTAGATAGCATAAAATCTTATCCTAGTTCACTCTAGGTAATGAATTCCTTATTGTCTAATCACTCATCCCTATATATAACTAACTAGAGCCACCACACGTCATATACCCATACATGGCTAGTATAGGCATGTAAGTGGTGACAAACTCTAACCAACCATATGTGGACGATCATGTTATCTTAGGTTAAAGGATCATATGATTCATTATGTCCAAGATAGTGATTGTTGACAAAAGTGAATTTCCATGCAATCCCTTATCTTATATCACAGTTAGATCCATTCATCATATAAGTATCCACATGTCTATTATGATATCTCAAATTAAGTAGCATAAGACTCACTACCTCCTACTATTGAAAACATATATCGATTAAAGAAAATAGATAGAGGTGATAGTCTATGGATTAATACTACCCATTTATTAATCCTACGACTATGAACATTTTATAGCATATGTACTAAAAGAATTTGTCACTCATATTATCAACTCTTGATAGTAAGCTCTTTTAACATAATGCTAAAGGGTAAATACTAATATAAACAAACTCTTTATTTAATGAATATTTTATTTCCATAGGGATAAAAGTACAGTGCCATCTATATTATAAGAAATGGCACTAAGGCACATCTATACTAACATTGGGTTCAAATGTTAATATTAGAAAAAGCAAACTCTTTATATTTAAGGCATTTGCATACTGCCTCAATGCTAAATAAAGCAGACCTTTCTAGTTAGCATAATACTTCCAATAGATATGTACTATTTGAATCCTATTCCTCTTCATTGCTCCAATAAGGTAAGAGAAATTCCTTATCACATTAGAGATTATCATTACTTTTCTACTATTGTCCCCTTACTTAAACCTCATTTTTATTATGAAGCTAATATTGATCCTCTATTGTAGCAAGCAATGTCTAAAGAAAGCTCATACTTAGGAGTTAATAGATCTCCTTTCAAGTAAAACTCCTATTGGATGTAAATGGGTTTATAAAATTAGAACTTGCTCTAATAGTTCTGTTGAGTGTTATAAAGCTCATTGGGTTGTTAAAAGTTACACTTAGGAATAAAAACTTATTAGCATAACTCCACAAGTGTATGGATCGTGACAAGTAGTAAAATGATAAGTAGAGTATTATTCCCATGAGGAAAGGCTACTAAGTACTAATTACAAATCAATTTTTCCTAGCTAGAACAAATTAAATTAATTGCAAGAATTAAATTGAAAAAATTAAAATAAATTATCTACTCTAATTAATCTAATTAAATCAATAGGCATGAACTAGAGCTTGAGTTTGTTTCATTAATTAGGACTTGAATTAAACAATTAAATTCAATTATTTCATTGATCACATTCAAGCATAAATTGCTTTAAATTACCTAAAGTCAATCTCAAGATCATTTAAGCATACTAAAATTAATTATTGTCAATTCTCACGATCAATCAATTAATTAGGGTTCATTAAGCTCTTTAGCAATGTATTTGGAACCCAAAGGATTCATCTACTCTCGTGATCAAGATTGCTAAGTTCTATGAGTTATAAGCTAGTAAATTACTCAACTTTCGTTGATGACATTTTCCCATAAATATGCAATCAATCGGGCCCTTAGTTGAATACAAGATGTGAAGACTAACATATAAATTGACTGAAAATCAAATCATTAATAAAGAAAAACCCCAATTAGTCCAACTAGCTACTTCAAAACCAAACCTTAAATAATTTAGAAATTCATAATATTTTTTTTTCAAAATTCAATTTTCAATCATTGTTGAGTTCTTTAATCCCATGTTTGGCCTTTTTAGTGGTTGTATTTCCACCCTAATGGTGGTGTTCAACCCCCTTTAACCTAGAGCTAAAATTATTTATTTATAGACAAAAATACCTAAAATTCATCCAATGACCAAAATAGTAATTTTTCACCTTCAAAACATCCTCCAATTAGGAAAATAACTTCACAAAATAGCTCATTAATTATTAAATTGAATCCTAGATTCTTTAGGAAAGTAAATAATCCTTAAAAAAGGTAATAAAAATACATAAAATTAACTAAGAAACTTTAAGGGAAATAAAATTAAACTAATTGACTAAAATCCTAATTCAACACTAATAAAAACTAAAAATTAAATAACACATATAAAAATAGTAATAAATTCTAAAAAATTTGAATAGAAAACTGATGTAAGAATTTACACTAACAATGGTATTGATATAAAGAAACATTTGGTCATGTTTCTTGTTTGACCTTTGTATTGAGTCTTTTAGCTATTCCTGCAGTCAAATGTTAGCCTCTTCGCCAAATGGATGTTAAAAAAGCCTTTTTTGATGAAGATCTGAATGAAGAATTCTATATGAACCCTCTATCTAGGTATTTTCATCCTCTATATAAAGTTTGTCTTCTTCGTTGTGCTTTGTGTTGTCTTAAACAAGCTCCTCATGCATGATTTGTAAAATTTAGCTCTACTATTGCCTAATTAGTTCTACCTCCAATTATCATAATTTTTCCTTTTTATTTATCACACTAATAAAGGTGTTGTTCTTTTGCTACTTTATATGGATGGTATGATTATTACATATGATGATTTTTTTAGTTATTTCTAACTCACAAAAGTATCTCAATCAACATTTTGAGATGAAAGATTTGAGGTCACTCAGCTACAAACTTGGTCTTGAAGTCTCCTCTGGCTTTGATGGTTACTATTTTTCTCAAGCCAAAATTGCTTCTGATTTGTTTCTAGATCTAGCATCACAAATTCAAATGTCGCCTCTACACTATTAGACACCAATGTTAACTCCATTTTATGGCACACCTCTTTCTAATCCTACTTTATATGCAACTTATTGGTGGTCTTGTTTACCCTACATCAACTTGCCTTTATATTGTTTATACTGTGCACATTGTTAGCCAGTTTATGTATGCTTTATGCACTACTCACTTTACTATTGTTCCTCGTATTCTGGAGTACATTAAAGGCTCTCTAATGCAGATTGGACAAGTGATCCTAATGATCATCATTCCACAATTGATTATTGTTTTTTCTTAGGTGACTCACTCATTTCATGGCATAATAAGAAGCAAATAACTACATCTTGCTCTATCTCATTATTTGAATATCGAGCACTTACAGATGCTACCTCCAAATTGCTTTGGCTTTGTTGGTTACTTGAGGATATGAGTGTTTCACACTGCTTTGCTACTACTTTTCACTGTAACAATAGCAATGCCATTTAAATTGCTCCTAATAATGTCTTTCATGAATGAACCAAACACCTTGAGAATGATAGTCACTTTGTTTGACAACATCTCCAACATGGCATTTTACAATTTATCCATGTTTCTTATGAGAATCAAACTATTAATCTTTTCACTAAAATTCATCTTCTTAGACGGTTTAGTGTTTTACTTCACAAATTTAAGTTGGTCTCTACTATCCCACCTTGAGTTTGAAAGGAGGGAGGGAGTGTCAATGTACTATTAACGTACTTAAATTTAGGCTCACAATTGACCTTATATTGTGCCTTAGATTGTATTTGAGATTATTATCCATTGATTAGCTTTCCTACTTTGCTAGGTTGATGTATATACATATAGATGTATATTCCCTTGAAAAAAAAAATAATAACATTGTTATTTCACTCTCAATTGTTATTTTACTCTTAGTTTTAGTTTTTTCTTTTGTCTCCAATTAATAAAAAAAAAAGGTTTTTCCAGGAAAAAAAAAGTTCAATTCTAAAAAGTATTAGACTACACAGTGGAAGCATGCAAGAAGATGCTCAAATGTTATAGCAATAAAAACCCATGAGGAAGTGAAAAGTTAACTTATAAAAGAGAGAAAAAGACTGATTTTTTTTTTTTGGTCTAAAAGAAAATATAACTGAATTTTTTTTTTTTTTCAAACAATAATGGATTTATAAAGGAAAGAGAAGCATTACAGAGAGGGAATTGAATAATCACTTTATAAAAGAGATTGCAGCTGAGGATGAACATTAAAGGACTGGTCTAACATCAATAAGCAATCAGTGTTTAGAAATCCAATCGGCAATTGTTAGCTGATCAATGAATGAACCGAATGGAGGTATTAGAATTGACAGCAAGAATATGATGAACATCTTGAATGAGAACATCAGCTTCCCAAGAAATGTCAATTGAAGGTGATAGACAAGCTTGCACAACAAATTTGCAATCAGATTCCAGAACAAAAGCCTGAGTAGGAAAGCTATTAGCAAACTTTATACCTTCACGAATGGCCATTAATTCTGATTGAAGGACTGAGTAGCTGAAGCATTTTTAGGAAAATATGCGGATAATACTGCCCTAAAAATTTCCGCAAATATATGCTAATTTACTGCTATAAGTAGTTGGAGAAAATGAGGCATCGCAATTTATTTTGAGAACTCCAAAACTGAAAAATTTAGGAGTCAGAGAATTTGTTTGCTAATACCATGTTACAAATAACAAGCAGAAGAATATTGTACATAAATGGTACAAAACATGACGAACACTTTATATACAAGCGGAGCTAATATTTACATAGAAATTAAGATTGGTTCAGAGTATTCTATGCCTAAGTTAATGTGCAATAATTAAAGGATTTAATATTCTTAGTCAAAATGTCAACAGCTATAGAATATATTCTAACAACTTTAATTGCTTTGGTTTTATTACAAGCAATATCCATTCCATTTCTACTAACTATATATCCCATGAACTTATAAGATTAGACACCAAATACCCAATTCTTGGTGTTAAAGCTTGATGGTGTACTTGTCAAGTCTCTTTATGAATTTTTCCAAATCCCTAAAGTGCTGCTCCTAAATCTGACCTTGATTATCATTTTATCCTTAGTTTTCACAACTCATTTGTAATTTAAATTACTACAATTTTTTGTTCACATAGTATTGGGAGTGTCATCATCTTTCAGTGCTGGAATTGCACTCAAAACTTGTTTATGGATACTCAATTTTTGAGAAATTAGAACACAATTGATGTCTAATGTTTGAAGACTTGACATTTATTTATAAATTGAAATTCAGATAATAACACAACTGATATCTTCCTATGCTATGAAGTAAAGAACATTAATGAGCAACACACTATTAAACTAGAAGTTTAGTACAACTCTTATGAGATGCACAACTTGAACATTATTCAATCGTAAAAGTTTAGTACCTACTATTACTATATCCACTATCAATCAAATCCTCCTTTAGTTAAGTGCAATCTAAGAATTAACCACTCTGCAATTCTTCCTAATCTCTCCACTAGACCCTGTAAGTGGATGAATATTTGCCATCTTGATCATGGAATTGGCAAAGTCTTTAAAGAAAAGCTTGGTGTTGTTGCTGTAACTTTGAACAATACTTTTAGTAGTGGAGACAGCCTCATTACTTGAGAAAAGAATTTGATCAGAACCAAGGAGGCCCTTGTTGTTTAGTAAATTCTGAAAATAATGGTTGTCGAAAAGATCGGTAGAGTTACGATCAAGAGCAGTTGTCTTGTTTCCATCTCCATTTATGGGGCATAGATTTTGCAGATCAGATAAAATATTTGATTCAAGTGTAGGATCAGGAGAACCAGTTCCTGAGAAGTTGAACAATCTGTTGTTGAAGGTTGAACATTTTGCTAGACCAATTGTATGACCACCTAAACTTGACAAAGAAATGAAAACCAAATTCTTGAGATTATAGCATTAACATATGGTATAATATATAATTTTTTACTTACCTGATAAGGAGACAACATCAGTGATGTTGAGACCAACAGCTACAAATTTGGCAATGATTGCATTAAGTCCTTCGAATGGAGAAGGCAATGCATTGTTTGCCTCTGTTTGGTTAGAAATCAACCCGTCTCTTCTTCCGAGCAAAACAGTCCATGTTGGTCCTCCACTCTGAATTAACAAATTATTGTTGCTTAATTAAGATCATTATCACTACCCTCCATTGAAGTTTGTCAACCAGCACTTAGTGCAAAACCCAACAAAATAAAAATGAATAAAAAATTGAAATATTGTCAAATCCACTGCTATCAAGTACATTGCTTTGTGCGATTTGATATTGTTATAAAGCAATATAGAGTTAAAACTAAAATAAAAAAAGAAAAAGGGGTAAGTCCTCATTTTCTAAAAATTAATTAATTAATTAAGAGCATATTACATTTTCCTTTCTCAAGTCTAACATAATTTACACTCTTCTTATTCTTATTCGAAAATTAAATATTTACCTCTCTAACTTTTAATTTCTTCGACACTTTTCTGTTTCCATTACATTTTCTATTAAGTTCTTAATAGATAAGACATTTTACTCCCTCTAATTTATAAAAGCTAACACTTTAGCCTTTCTATTTTAATGAGATAAAAAAAAGTCACAATTCCAACTAATTTTCAACAATTACAAATATTTCTATCATTACTTTAAAATAAAAAATTAAAATTACAGTTTTAATAAATTTTATTTTATATTTATTTAGGGCTTAATTTCATTAATTTTTCAATTAAAAAAATTATTTATGCTATATATTACTTTATTTTTAGATAAATACTAATTTTAAACGAAACAAAAATTAGTCAAATGAAATAAATATAAATATAAAATAAATTGATGAAAATTTTTGAATTTACCAATATTATAACTTGACTTTTGAGTTAATATATTTATGCAGATATGTGTAGATGTTTAAATTTTATTTAGTATTAAAATTTTAAATCTAAAATAATAAAAAAACTTAAAGGATTAAATTATTTTATTTTATTAAAACTGATGGATAAAATATTTTCATAAAATAAAGGGAGATAAATGTCATTTTACATAAAACTAATAGAAAAAGCCAATGGAAGGAGGAAAGTGTTGATGGAATTAAAAGTTAGGGAGGTAAATAATCGATTTTCAAATAAGAGGTAAGAGAATATAAATTAGTTCAAACCTTATAAAAAATAATCTAATTTGCTCATTAATTAATTCATAATTCCTATTTTCTTCAGTCTCTATTTAAAAAAAAGAACTACTTAGTTAATTAATTTATAATTCCTTTTTTTAATCAAAATTACTTAAATAATATAATAATTAAACAAAATATATATTACTTTAGAGTACATTAGTTGTGAAACGTGTGTATTTGAACTATATAAATTAACATGGTTTTACAAAATTATCATGGTTTTATGAAAAATTATATCCTATCCCTAACCCATTGTGTGTTTTGTACAATTCAAAAATATATATATATAATACATGCATGATGGGAACTTAAAATTAATTATTATTAAATTCAACACGAAAATTTTAAAAAATCCAAAATATTAAAAGTGCGTCTCAGTTTTTTTTTTAAAATTTCATTTTTATGCATGTATATATGGATTCTAACTATTGAGAAGACGAATATTTTTTTATTTTTTTAAGTCGAGACAGCACTATTACATTGTGACCCGTAATATTAATTATTTTCATTTATTGTTAATTGATATGTAAAGTTGAACTAACCAAAAGTACTGAATCTCGTGCAGCAATGGCTAGTATATCAGCACAAGATACAACTCCACTGCACTGGCTTTCCACAGCTGTTTTTATTGCGTCTACAACTTCAAATCCTCTCGCTGAGTTCACGTTACCCAATGCAAACTTCTCTCCATCACTTCCATCCAGCAAAACAGATCCATCACAACCCTGGCACCAATAGCAAAATTAATTTGCAAGTTCCCCAACTAATTTTTACCATTTATATAAAAACATGAAAGAATTTTGTTTACGTCCATAATATTTATCCAACAATTAAATGAATTCCACTGTTACAAATGTAGTCATTAATAGATAAAAACTTTTCCATAAAATATACATGAATTTTTTTAAAATTTTAGGTGTATTGCACCCACCAATGGATATGTGACCTAGACTAGTAATAAAATTTATAACAATTTTAAATAATAAGTACAATGCTAAGATATATATCATTAATGCCATGATGGAGTGTAATATATAAGCTTTTTTCACGTAAAAGATATATGCCAATTGAATTTAAATATTTGTCCTGTAGAGTAGATTTTAAGTTCGAGTTTTTCTATCATTAATATGAAAAAAATTTATTAAAAAAAAAAGGAAAAATTTATCATTTTTACATGGTAAGTATTTTATAGAAGGTCTATTGCTATTATATAACCTATGGAGATGAATAATAATAATAATTGATGGGCTATATATATATAAATAAACACCAACTCACATTTACAAAGCAATCATGGAAATGAAGTCGGAGCAAAGAAGCTGCCATTCGCATTTCAGTCTTAATAGCATTGAAAACTTCTTTTCGCACGATTTGAAGAAGTTTAGGACAAGTTGTTGAGTAGAAATCAGCACTCAGTTGAGATCTCACATCAACTGTGCATAACATCAAAATTATTGTTAAAAACAACCAATAGCACTGATGCTTGCTTAGACTGTTCATGCCTTTTCTCTTCTACAAACACTTCTCACACGAGCAAATTAAAGAACACTTGCTATGAAGAAACTAATAAGATTAATGGGCAAAGACTTATAATCTACATCACCAAACTTCTAAGTACTATTTATAGGCATTTATGTACCATGTAGAAATAAATAATTATATATATACCAATAAGCTCACATATATATATACATAACGCACTTAAGATCCGAGTCAACTGACAAGAGCAATTTATTCTAATTTATTCTGAGGGGATAGGGTTTGCTTTCAACTCTAGTCTCTTCTAACATCAAAAGATTTATTCTCATGAATATTTAAAAAATACTGCCAATCACACAACATGGTGCAAATCATATATATAAATACATACACACATAATAGTGCTGATGATGCATGGCGGCTGTGGCTAGCTATAGTGCTTATTGTCAGTATTCGAAATGCTGCACTGAGCTTTGTAATTGCTTCAACCTAACAAATTAGCATATAAAATTACCGACTTTACTGAGGGAAAAATGGTGGGTTCATAGCTATCAGATTCTTTGGATTTTAGTTAGTCTGTTCCTGCAATTTGTTCATGTATCAAAGTACAGCACGCCCAATAGCACTTGTGCTTAATTAATATAAAGAAAGCTAAGCTTTTCTGAAACCACTTGGATACGGTGCCGGGTGATAGCAAATCATGTTCATGCGTGTGGATTAAGAATGTATTTTAGATTATAAACTGTGAAAGTATTAGGCACGTTGACTGTTTAATTAGACATATGGTTATGGATTCATTTCTTTTGGTTATTTTGATGATTAATTTCTTACATTAGGAGGATATATGTTTTAAACTTTTAATTTAACACTCCAAACACATAAAAGTCAACGAAAATCTTCATCTTAATTTATAATATATTTTTGAGAAAAATTACATTTACCTCCATGAGATTTGACATAATTTCAACTCTCCTCCTTTTTGTTTAAAAATTGAACATTTATATCCCTCAGCTTTAATTCCGTCAGCATTTAAGTCTCTCTGTTAACTTTTCCGTTAGACTTTTTTCATATCAAAATACATTTAACTCTCTATATTTATAAAAATAAAACAGTTTAATCTCTAAGTTCTAACAAAATAAAATAATTTAGTCCTTCAACTTTTTAATCATTTAAAATTCAAAATTTCAATATTAACTAAAATTTAGACATGTACACATATTTCCATCAATATATATTTTTTAAATTATACAAAATACTCACTAACTCAAAAGTCAAGTTGTAATTTAAATAAATCTATAAATATTCATTAATTTATTTTATATTCATTTTTTTACTTAATTTTATTAAATTTTGCTCCATTTAAAATTAGTATTATCTAAAACTAAAGAAATATATAAAATGAATTACTTTAAAAGAAGGTAAAATTAATGAAACCAAATATAAAAATAAATATAAAATAAAATTGAAAAAAATTACTGAAATTATTAAATTTATAATTTAAATTTTAAAATATTGATAAGGACATGTGTAACCTTTGAAAATTTGGTAAAAATTTTAATTTTAAATTTGAAATAATTTGAAAATTAAAGAATAACAATTTTATTTTAAAAAAATAAAAAGGATTAAAGTGTTAATTTTTACAAAATATAGGGAGTAAAATGTTTAGTTTGTATAAAATAGAGGGAGTAAAATGTTCTATCTATTAAGATACTAATGAAAAATTTAATGGAAGGACTAAAGTGTTGACAGAATTAAAATTAAGGAATTTAAATATTCGATTATCAAACAAGAGGGGGAGAGTTAGAATTAGGTCAAACCTCAAGGAAGTAAATGTAATTTGGTCAATATTTTTTTTTATTTTACACTTTGTTAAGAAAAAATATAACATCTACACATATATATTCTATTTATTTCTTTGGATTGAACTATTGTTATTCATAACTCATTGGATTCTAACTAATCCAATTCGATTTAAACAGAACCATTAGTGCGGTGAAGATCTCCCAATAAACTATTTAATGTGACTACTATTGTGACCAAAATTTGCAAGCGCATGAATCGTGAATTATAGTACAAAAGATATTGTTCTTACAAGGATTGAATATTGAATACCAATTTTTCTACTTATGCTCCTAGCTAGCAAATAAAATAAAGTAATTAAAGAAATAAAATATGAAATTAAACAACTAAATAATGGAAGAAAACCAGTTAATAAAAATATAGAGCTTGGATATTGTTTCACCATTCTAGATCGATCATAAACAACTTAGTTATTAACTCCTTTGATTTCAGTTAAGGGTAATTATTCTAAAATACCTAAAGACTCTCTCAAACTCAATTAAGCAAGTTAAGATTAAAGTTTAACCTACTCTCATGATTAAAAAGTTAATCAAAACTCATTAAGTTTATTAACAATTATTTTATCCCCAAAGAGCTCGCATATTGTCGTGGTCGAGAAGTCTAAGTCTTATGAATCTTAAGGTAGTAATTTCCCTCAACTCTTGTTAGTTAATCTACCAATAGATATGCAATTAGTCGGGCCCAAAATCAAAAGCAACAACTCATAGAATTAATTGAAAATCAAATTAGTAACTAAAAATTTGTGTTTAATCACAACCTAAAAAAGCTACTCCAAATCCAAACCTTAAAAGAAAGTTTAGCGAAACATGGCTCTAGTGGCAAAAATAAAAACTACAAACAATAAAATAAATAATAAGAGAATGAAGAAAAAGAATAAATAAAAATTGCTATAAGCACGTTTTAATCTTTAATTCTTGTTGAGCTCTTCAATGGTTTCTACCCTAACAACGACATTCTCCCTAACAGCTCCCTTTAACATAGAGTCAAAATTCTTTATTTATAGAGAAAAATACCCAAAATTCGTCCAAGAACCAAAACAATAATTTTTCTTCTTCAAAAACTCGTTCATTTAGGAAAATAACTCTATAAAACAACCCTTTAATTGTTGGCTTGAATCCCAAACTATTTAGGAAAGCAAAATTCCTATAAAAAATACCAAAAATGCATAAATTAATTACGAAACTAAAAAGGAGATAAAACAAAACTAATAAATTAAAATCCCAATAAAACACTAATCATAAAATAATAAAATATAAAGAAATACTTATAAATCCTATGAAAATTAAATAGAAAACTATGCAATAATTGACACTAAATTCCCCCTCACTTAAACCTTGCTTACCCCCAAGCAAGAGAAACAACTAACACTAAACCATAGATTATTCAACCACAAACCAAGGGCACTAAACTTCCAAGATATGCAACCTCAACAACACCAAACCTAAAAATGCTTATTAATGAGGATAATGCTTAATGTAACATTAAAAAAAATGAAAAATAAGATAAAATAAATTCTAAACTGCTAACTAAATTTCTAAAAGTAAAAATAAATAAATAAATAAATAAAAGTTAATATGTAAAAGAAAAAAAATGAAATATAATAAAATAAAATAAAATAAAAGTTGCGGTGTGTGATTGTGTGAGAGAAAAAATAATAACAATAAAGGAATAAATAATAGGGGAAAGAAATAAGAAAGAAAAAGAAAGAAAAATAAAAATGGCGCCTAATTTGCTAATGGGCCAATTAGCCCATCAACCAAAATTGATAAGGCATGAAAGTGAAAATGGTGGCACAAATGCTGTGCATTGGCATGGTTCAAAGGTCGTGAGGGCAGGAGATGGTCATGCCCATGAAGTAGACTTCGGCTGTCTATACAAGAACTTGAATTTTACAGTCCACAACATGGTTATGGACACAGCCTCCACATGGCCGTGTCACCAAAAGAAAGAACAATTTACTTTGACAGAATATTGTATGGTTTGAGGCACAATCGTGTGGCCCCAACTTAAAAACTATTGTACCTTTTTATTATTACCCAAAATGAATTCTAATATTTAGAATCTCCATAACAACTTCAAAAACTTATAAAAATTCAGGCGCCAAAAAATTATTAGAACTAAAAGAAAATAAAAATAAATTTGAGTTGCCTCCTAAGAATGTTAATTTAAGGTCATTAGTTTGACTCATTGGATATGCAGTATTGAGGGTGCAACCAAATATAAGGAAGTATTCTTGTTAGCACATTCCTTTTTTTTTTTTTTTGGCTAGGCTCCCTTATGCCCAAGTAATAAAGTATGAACTCCGTAGGTCAAATCTTTGATTCTAAAATTACTTGAAGAATGTATGACGTTTCATATCGGTTCTTAGATAGTGCAACATTTTTCATGGATTCTTTGTATATGACCGAAATAGGTTATGCAACATATGCAATGTTACTAATAGATGACTCATTTTTATCCCACGTAACTTCAAGAATTGTTATAATTTTCTCATTGAACTCATCTTTAAATTGAGTTGTGACGCAACTCATCTCACGTAACCCGAGATTGACATTCAAAACCAACAATTCAGTAAACTATTTAACTTAGTCAAATTATATTATAATTATAATTACATACTAATAGAACTGAAAATAATAATGTCATGAAAAGGTTTATTGACATTTAGGAAATAAGAACTTCTGCAATTGATATGTTTATGAATAACACCTATAGTATAAGATAATTGAGTATTATAGGAAATCATGTCTTTATATTATATTAATATTAATAATTATACGATGAAAACATGGTAATAAACATTTTTAAAACAATATAAAACATATTTCTAAACAGTTGTCTATCCATTATTTGTTTAATTACAAGATGTTTTCATTTATAATACATAATAAAAAAATTAAAAAAACAAAATATAAGGCTTTTCTGACAAGGATGCTAGCCAACCTTACTATCAAATTTTTATCTACACTCACATAACTTAGGCCACCCACTACCAAGCCCCGTTATCTAAACATGAATGAGTACAAAATACTCAATGAATAGATGTTACAAGAAAAAAAATGTTTTAATCAAATTAAATACAATAAATTTTATAAATCAGAATACACGAGCATTTACAGTCAAATTATAATTGACATGTAACATCAAATCTCATTTTGCTTTCAAACATATTTCAAACTTAATCAATAAAAACATGTGCCTTTGCGAACCTCAATATGGCCTTTCATTTGTATTAACCATCCCTAAACAAACATCACAACTGGGCCATAACATACAACCCATCACAAATTCATTCACTAGGCACACTTGAAGGCTAACCCTTCGACTATATTAGCATGGAACAACCCTTCCTTTTTCACCATCCTGTAATCAAGTGCCTTGTTGTTTATTGTGCAATAATAACCAACACAATCTCAAATGTGCATATACCATTTCAGCACATTCAAAAACACATATAGGGTGGTAATACACAAAATAAATACCATTTCCATCAAGTAGATAATCAAAATATTATTAACAACTTGTAGTTTAGCAAAACATCCAAAATCCATATATTTCTCACCAAGATTCAAAGCAATGAAACTAAGTTGAATATAAACTTAATATATTCATCAAGTAACTTAAATAATCCAAAGCAATTAGCAAACCAAAAACATAGAGTATTAATCATTTAACATGTGTATTTGTAAACATTGTTGTTTTAAAGTTTATATTTTAAATAAGTAAATCAAGTTATAACTAATCTAATTTAGAAAAATTTCAATACATCTATTCAGATTCATAAACCAACATTTAAAGGCTCATTTTATTGTTACTATAAATAGAGTTTAAGAGATTGTACTCATAAAATAGCTTTCAAAACAAACATAATTTGATCACCAATTTGCTTAGTATGCACTAGTACTTTCCTTTCCTTTTCCCTTACCTCAAGCATGAAATTTTATTTAAAAATCATCAATATAATGATCTCACATACCGATCTAACCATGTAGCTCCCAAATGATATACATCAAATGCAAACCAACTTAATTTCACAAATCTGACCCATTAACTCCAAAAGGGCTATTTTAGGCCAAAATTAGAAACATTTCTCAGACCTTTACAAAATGAATTTTAAGCCCAAATTTGAATAAGTATTATATTGATATGTCTATTACCTTCAGTAAATATTTCACTTCATTTTGGACAACTATAGAGGGAGATATTGATAGCTAAACATAACTAGGTTAGTTTACTCTAAGAGATTGAGTAATAAAATAGTTTCTCTTTTTATGCTAAAATAGAGGTTGAATCAGATCGAGCTTAAAGAGAAAAAGTTTTAGATAACTCTTAAAAGTTTTCATATCATCAAAGAAAACACAATTTAGAGCTTCCTAGCTTAAGATATGACCAAAACAATAAGATTGCTAAACCATAATTTCTAAACTCGAGAACAACAACTAACAAACCTTAGATTAAATCAACCAAAACACTAAAAAATTACTTACCAATTAATCACGAAAGCCCTTAAATAAGATGATTAGAGCCTAAAAAGTATATTAACCATCAAATTGCACTTGAAAAGCTAGCCAAATTTGAAGAATCAAGCAGCCCCTTCAAGTTCTTTTTTTTTTTTTTTTTGCTTTCTTTCTCTTTTTAAGTGTAATTGTGTTTCTTCTTTCCTATTAACCATATGTATTTGCCTATTAAAGCCATAAATACAAAATTATTCCGGATGTAAATTAGATAGATTAGCTTGCAAAATACCCATTTTGACCTTTAATGAAAAGCTAACAAAACTTATTGACCCACAAACTTCCAATTGTTCATTCAAGGACAAATATTTATTTCAATTGAGTTCAAATCATCCTAAACCTTTTTAATTCTCATTCTTTACTTCATTTTTACTTTTAATACTTCCTTTTCATATAATTTCACTCATTTTGAGTATCATCAAAAGTTAAAAATTCTTACTCTTTGATGGAGTACAAGTCACGACTTAACTCGATACACTAGTCTAACTATATATATACTAGCTTATAAATAAATTCTATCAACATATATGTAAATACAATGAAAAATGAATGCAAATGTACTTAGAGTTAGAGTAAAAATGTGACAATCCTCCCCATCTTAGGAAATTGTGTCCCCGAAATTGAGTTAAAATAAATAAGGGTATTTGTTTCTCATGTCTTCCTCACTCCCATTGTGTTTCCACAACACTTTCACCAAAGGTATAGTTTTATTTCTTAACACTTTAGTTTCCTTAGCAATAATTACAACTAGTTCTTCTTTATAAGATAAATCATCTTTTAATTCTAAGGGTTGGACTTGCAAAATGTGACTAGGATCACTCATATACCTCCTCAATATGGATATATGGAAAACATTATGAATCTGAGACAATTCTGGAGGTAAAGCTAACCTATAGGCTACGGGACCAACCCTCTTAATCACCTTATATGGACCAATGTTCATAGGGCTCAATTTTCCTTGTTTACCAAATCGTAATACTCCTTTCCAAGGTGAAATATTCAAGAAGACCTTATCACCCACATTGCATTCAATCGATTCTCTCTTCAAATCTGCATAACTCTTTGTCTATCTTGTGCTTCCTTTAGTTGATCCTGAATTAGCTAAATCTTCTTTGTTGTCATTTGTACAATTTATGGACCCACTAACTATCTTTCCCTAACTTCATCCTAACAAACTAGATTTTTGCACTTTCTACCATATAAAGCATGGTTATAGGCAAATTCCATCAAAGGTAGATGTTTATCTTAGCTACCCTATAATTCCATCACATAAGTTCGAAGCATGTCTTCTAATGTCTGCATTGTCCTTTCTGACTGACCATCTATTTGGGGATGAAAAGTTATACTAAACCATGCTACAAACTCGGCCATAATCTGGATGTAAGTCTTGGATCCTGATCCAATACAATAAAAAATGGAACACCATGCAATTTGACCTCTTCTCTAATATAGATTTCATTAAGTTTATTAAGTGAGTAACTCACTTTCACAAGTAAGAAGTGAACTGATTTGGTGAGTCAATTAATAATCACCCAAATTGCATCATGTCCCTACTGAGTTCTAGGTAATCCAACTACAAAAATCCATCAGACTATATTCCCACTTTCATTCTGGAATTGGAAGAGGTTGCAATGTTCCTGTCGGATACTGATGTTTTGCTTTAACTTGTTGACAAACTTAACATCTAGCCATATATTTTGCAATGTCTTTCTTTATCCTTAACCATCAATAGTTATCCTTCAAAGTGCATTACATTTTGGTACTTCCTGGATGTATAGTATTTGCTGAATTGTGTGCTTCCTCCATTATCTCTCTTTTTAAAACCTCAACATTAGGTACACATAATTTACACCCATATAGGAAAGTACCATCCTTTAAGATCATAAAGTCTACTCTGTTGCCTTGCTTGACTTGCTCATTAATTTTCACAATTTGTTCATCATGACCCTATGCCTCCTTATCTCTATCAATCAATAATGGTCAAACTTTTAAAGTAGCAAGCAATGCTCCTTTCTCACTTTGAGCTAACTCTACATTTAATGCCTTCAACTCAAGTAACAATGAATTCGTACATAATGAATATAAGATAAGTTACCTGGGGACTTCCTACTAAGTGCATTTGCTACCACATTGGCTTTCCCTGGGTGATATTCCATGGTGAAATCATAATCTTTTAGAAGCTCAATCCATCTCTTTTGCCTCAAGTTCAACTCTTTCTAACTTAGTATATACTTCAAGCTCTTACGATTTGTGCAAATCTGACACTTCTCACCATATAAGTAATGCCTCTAAATCTTCAAAGTAAAAATAACTATTGCTAGTTCTAAATCATTTGTAGGACAGTTTAGTTCATGTGGTCTCAATTGTTGGGAAGCATATGCTACCACCTTACCCTGTTACATCAACACACAACCCAAGCCATTTCTTGATGCATCACTATATACAACATATTCTAGCCTTATCATTGGGAGTGCTAATACTGGTGTTAAAGTTAAACATGCCTTTAATTCATTAAAACTATCTTGGAAATCTTTATTCCAAAAAAACTTCACATTCTTTCTTAGTAGTTTTGTCAAAGGTAAGGCAATGATTGAGACATTCTACACAAATCTCCTATAGTAACCTACTAAGCCTAGAAAACTATAAACCTCATGCACACTAATAGGTGGTTTCCAACTGAGAATTGCTTTAATCTTCTTTAGATCAACATACACTCCCTCAACTAAAATGACATGCCCTAGAAATACAACTTTTTCCAACTAAAATTCACACTTGCTAAACTTGGCATATAGTTATTTATCCCTTAAAGTTTGTAATACAATCCTCAAATGCTCAACATGCTCTTCCTTTGATCATGAATACACTAAAATATCATCAATAAATACAATGATAAAGTTACCAAGATAAGGCTTGAATACCTTGTTTATCATATCCATGAATGTAGCAGGAGCATTAGTTAACTGAATGGCATTACTAGGAATTCATAATGCCCATATCAAGTTCTAAATGTTGTTTTAATCACATTTTCTTCCTTAATCTTCTATTGGTGATACCTAAATCTCAAGTCTATCTTTGAAAATAATCTAGCTCCTTGCAGCTAATCAAATAAGTCATCAATCTGTAGTAATAATGGGTACTTGTTGTGAATAGTCACCTTATTCAGTTGTTTATAATCAATGCACAATCTTATAGTACCATAATTCTTTTTTATAAACAAAACTGGTGCTCCCTAAGGTGATACACTGGGTCTAATGTTGCCTTTATCAAGTAATTCTTGTAACTACACCTTCAATTCTTTTAATTATGTTGGAGCCATTCTATATAGAGCTTATGAAATAGGAGTTGTCCTTGGCTACAAATCAATACTAAATTCAATCTCTCTATCAAGTGGCAACCTTGGAAGATCTTTAAAAAATACATCTATAAACTCATTTACCACATGAAGGTTGTCAAGCTTTTTCCCCTCTTTTTCAGTGTTAATGACATATGCTAAGAATGCTTCACACCCTTTTCTCAACATTCTTCTTGCTGTGAATGCTGAAACCATGCTATAATGCTCTGAACCCTTTTCACCTCTAAACAAAATTTTTTATCGCTAGTAAGCATCTATAACTCTACTTTCTTATTGTAACAATAAATTAATGCTTGATATTTGGTTAAGAAATCCATACCAAGAATCATATCAAACATTTGTAATGGTAATGGAACTAGATATGCTTCTAATTTCTAATCCCCAAATTCTAGTTTATAACCTCGATAAACATGTTTACAAACCACTTATTCACCCACTAGCATATCAACAACCAAACCTTGGTCCATTATACTTTTTCCTTTTGATATGCATAATGTGAATGATGATGCAATAAATGAATGAGTTACACCTGGATCAATTAAAGCATAAGCATTTTCACCAAAGATAGTTAAGCTACAAAAAAAGACATCATGTGATGATGTTGCCTCTTGTTGTGTTATTGCAAAGACCTTGGGTTGCACTTATGGTCCCTCTATTTATACATGGATAGGTTATTTTGATATAGATGCATGACCCTCTCTACTAAAATTGACTACCTACACCTCTACCCAAACTAGAAGTGCTTTATACTCCTTTACTAGTATTGGTGTCGAACTGTGCAAGATTAAGATAATCCCTCTTAATAAGTTGGGATCCACCACACTCTAAACACTAGATAGTCCTCTTTTTATATTCTTCTCCCTCATGAACATGGCCACAAGTAGTACAAGGTGTGGTCCTTCTAAATGAACTACCTGTACTTGCCACAAGTTGTCTCATAGAGCTTTGACTAAACTGAGAGGATTGTAGTCTATAAGTGCCTAATGAAGTCTAAGGCCCTTTATTTCCTCTAAATCCTCCTGTATCTGATATTTGCTGAGATGGACTAGGTCCCTTACTAAATCCCTTTTATTTTTGTGCCCAAACTGGATCCTTTGACTTGCCCTCTTGCTTTGTTTCCTCTCTTATCTTCTCTTTCTTTATTGCTTTCTCAACCTAGCCCTTAAAATTCAAACCTTTATATAATGATAATTCATTCTTTAACACAATTTGTAGGCCCTCTTTAAATCTATAACATTTTTGAGCTTAAGTTAGGAAAATATTTGAAGCATACCTATATAACTCTTTAAATTTATCCATATATTCTTGCACTGACATTGCCTTTTGTTTTAAAGCAATGAACTCATTCTGCCTTTTAGCATTGAATGCATATGTCAAATATTCCCTATAGAACTTAGCCTTGAATACATCTGAAGTTAACTAACCTCCTTGCAATAATCTAACCTGAGTAAACCAAGCATTTGCCATTTCATGTAAAAGGCTATACACATTATCAATTTTCTATACCTTAGTTAATGCAAGAGTTTTAAATGCTTTCTCTATAGCTCTTAACCTTTTGTCTGCCTCCCGAGAATTAATAGAGCCATGAAAGTCGAATGCCCCATATTTCTTAGCATGTTCAATTATATGTCTAGGCCTTCTCCTCTATTCTTGGGCTACTAAAGTAGTGACAATAGTCTTTGCAAGTACTTTAGGATCAAGCTATAAAATAGGCATAATAGGGGGTAAGGGTGGTGGAGGTTGCTTAACAATAAGGGTCCTAGCTTCAAACTCTAGCTTTGGATTAGCACCACCCCTAGACTTTGCCTGATCACCTGTTGGCCAACTCTTCCTTATTTAGGTGGCCTACCATGGTTCCTTCTCAATGGCATCCTGTAAATATAATAAAAAAAATTTTAATATTTCATTGAACTATAACAAAAGCATAGTTTTAAGGACAAATTAACAAAGTTATGATAACAAAAATTATCACACCTCATCTCACATAGCCCGAGATGGACATTTACCAACCATTTAGTAAACCATTTAACTTAGTCAAATTATGTTATAATTATAATTACATACTAATAGAACTAAAAATAATAATATCATGGAAAGGTTTATTGACATTTAGGAAATAAGAACTTTTGAAATTGATATGTTTTTGAATAACAACTATAGTATAAGATAATTGAGTATTATAGGAGATAACACTTTTATTTTAAATTAATATTACTAATTATACAATGAAAACATGGTAATAAACATTTTTAAAGCAAAATAAAATATATTTCTAAACAGTTACTTTACATATGTAGTCTAGCCACCATTTGTTTAACTATAAGATGTTTTCATTTATAATACATAATAAAAAAATTAAGAAAAAAAATATAAGTCTTCTATAACAAGGATGTTGATTAACCTTACTATCAAACTTCTATCAATACTTACATAGATTATGCCACCCACTATCAAGCCCCGTTATCATAAAAGGTTTATAAAATAGAGTAAAATGAGTACAAAATACTCAATGAATAGATGTTACAAGTAAAAAATATTTTAATCAAATTAAAAATAATAAATTTTATAAATTAGAATACTAGAGAATTTACAATCAAATTATAATTCACTTGTAACATTAAATCCCATCTTACTTTCAAACATATTTCAATCTTAATTAATAAAATATGTGCCTATGAAAACCTTAATTGAGCCTTTCATTTGTATTAACCATCCTTAAACAAGCATCACAACATGACTATAACATATAGCCATCATGTGGACGGTGGGGTTTAGCGCACGTCCAAGATTTTAGCAATCGCGACACTATTTAGGCTCAGGGCCTTAAGGAACACACTACTATGCCACATAGTCATAGTGTGGAGAAGATGAGTCACCACCCAGGGTAATAACTGGGACAATTTGATTGGTGGTACTCAATTCTTTCAAAGAAAGTTAGCACCATAACCAAGAGATTCTAGGAATGGAATACTAACTTCTCTTAGTCTTGTCTTCATTTAGAATTACTTTATAAATTATTACTTCATTCTCTAATTACATGCAATTTTATTAAACCCTATTTGAACATCCATCTAACCTTAAGTCATTTAGTCAATAAAATCACATACAAAAAATGCATTCAAGCGCATCATCCCTAAGTCTAAACTAGGTTAATTTTAATGAAAGTTAACTAGATTTACACTTTTATTTACAAATGAAATGGACTAAAGGTGGGCTTATATTTTAATTAGTGAGCTTAAATCTACTTGTTTCAATATCTAAAGATGGGCTTAAATCTAAGTTTTTAAAGAAATTGACTTTTATAAGTGGGCCTAAGTTTAACTTGATTTTATTTTTGGTGAAATGTGGGCCTAAGTTTATTTATTTTAAAAGTAATGAAATTAAATGGGCTAAGCTAGATCTAAATTGATTTTATTAATTAAAATGGGCCTAAATCTAATTAACCTAAAATGAGTCTAAATTGGTTTTAATTAATTAATTAACCTAAACCATTTATAAACCTATTTTAAGTGAATTGGACCTAATTGTGGGCTTGGGGCCTAAAAGGATAGAAATATAAAAAAACAAGCCCAAAACAAATAAAACACAAAAAACAGGTCAAACATACACTTTAATGATTTTTTTTTTAAAAAAACCTAAATCAATTTCATGAAACCTAATTAACTACTGCCATCATTGATTTTATGAGGTTTTACCAAGTGAAACCCTAATTACTAATCAATTTTAGCGCAGAGAATTAGAATTCCACTATTTTCCTACTATTGGGGCTATTATAACCTACGGTGTAAATAATTAAAAGAAAATCAATTACAACCCATAAACAATAGATGAACAAATACACAGAGAAATAGAAAAATCCTAAATCCTACAGGATTTTTATAGATTTTAGTCATGGCATTCCATTGGATGCTTTAACAGTTACTGCCAAAAGATCACATATCTCTAACCTCCCCTCCAGAGCATCATATAACATCAATCAAAACAAAATAAAAACTTAATCAGTAATGAATAGCTAAAAATAGAATAAAGAAATGAAATTAAAATAAAGGAAAGGAAAAGAAAAGAGTAGAAGATGTTGTGCAGATGTAGTTAGATGACCTCTCAGACTATGATTTTTACCGTTTGGAATCAGCTTTGAATGACTCTTTCACAATCTCTGGACTAAAATAGAATGCAGTTTTATTTGGTATTTTAGGGTTAAAAATCAAAAGTGAACAACTAAGATTTTTGGCCTCCTGTAAATAACTAGGTTTTACAGACTCTACAAATAAAAAAAATCTTCGTTGCTTTTAATAAAAATCAATCTCAAACATTTTTTAATAATTTTTCTCTAAAAAAGAAAAAAAAATAATAATAAGAAGAAGGCAGCTCTAAAAAAAACCCCCTACAGACTTCTCCCTCGGCTTTTAAAGTTAGGGAGCCAACCTTTTCTGCATAAATGCAGGATTTAGTTGCGTAGCACGCACCTAAGATTTTGATTTTTAAAAACATAGATAGGATAGAATTTATTTTGAGCTAAGTTTGAGACTTCTTTAAACACACACAGCAGGGCACATGTATTAATTACGTATAATTAACTAATTAGATGCCAGAAAAAGACTGAATTTGCGAAAAAAAGAAAAAATCAGGGTAATACCGATTGGCATTAGGTGAAATGCTAATTGGCATTTGTCTAACACTAATTGACATTAGGCTAAATGTTGATCGACATTTGGCTGAATGTCGACTAGCATTTGACATGCCAACTCAAATTTCCTAAGAAACCCTAAAACTTGATTTTTTCCAATTTAAACCCTAAAACTTATAATTCTTGCGTTTAAGCTTTAAAAGATTACAATCTAATCCTTTAAATAGTGAAATATCAATAATAGAGATCAATTTCTCGATTAATTTCATCAAAGGGGTTTTCGTCGCACACATGTATAATTGCATTACGGAATTAAGTGCTTATAGTTGCCCCCCTTTGTCGCTGTTTGTTTGATAAATTGTGGCAAAGCAGTAGAAGCACACAATTTTGAAGGAAAGAACTAGGATACCTAGTTTTATCCTAATTAACAGTTTAATGCTTAAATTGCCTTGCAATTTTAAGCGAATGTAATGTTTATCAAGTCTCACTATATTTCCTGTGGAATGTCTAGTGAACTTTATGCAAATGAGTTTCGCTATATTCCCTGTGGGACGTCTAATGATAATGAGTTAACGTCTAGCAATGATGAACCAAAAATCTGCTATAGTTCTTGTGGAACATCGAGCAATGATGAATTTCGTTATATTCCCTGTGGGACATCTAACAATGCACACTATATTCCTTGTAGGATGTCTAGTGATAATGAGTTTTGTTATATTCCCTGTGGGACATCTAACGATGCACACTATATTCCCTTTAGGATGTCTAATGATAATAAGTTTCATTATATTCCCTATGGGACATCGAACAATGATTTTTTAGAAAAATGTTGTAACTATAGTGTAGCTACTAGCAAAAGTGCAACTTTTAAATTTGCTATAGATCTCGCAGAACATCTAGCAAATTATGAATTTAGCAACTTATGTCATAATTGCTATGCAGCACATAACATAGTGAAGGTTATGACTACTGTGCAGTACATAATATAATCATGTGTAGCATATGAATTTAAAATTCTTTGATTGAAATAATGCATGTAAAATGCAAAAAATTGAATTCTATATTCTGTACTTGATTGAGAATCCAGAATAAATATAGATGAATGTATGCTATTAATGATTAATGATGTGGATTTTGATGAATTAATTAGGAACTAGGTCCTAATTAAAATGCAATTATGGACTGGATTGCAAAGAAATAACTTGAATTTAAATGCAAGCATATCTAAGGGACTAAAATGGACATTTTCCATTTTATTTGCTACTTCCCTTTTTTGCATATCTCATTCATTCCTCATTTTCTTTTCTTTTTTTCTTTCCTTGCATTGATTTTCATTTCTTGATTTCTGGATCATATAAAGTTCGATCTGCAATCTGTCAGATCCTATGGTTGACCCACAACATAGAGTACATAGGAGAGTAGACATTCTAGCAAACCCAGCCATTCAACCTCTCCATTTTCCTCAAAACAACCTCAAACTTCAAAAAGGTTCTTCTATTCTTCCTTTGACTTATGTACACCTCCATAGGTGTACAGATGTTAGTAATGAGGTAACATTTCCTCATTTCTTTTTACTCCTAAAAAAATTGTCTGTAAAACTAGTAGTCAAAATAAATTTTAGAATGCAAACTAGTATGCACATTATTCAAACTAGATTAGAAATTGATAAAAAAAATGCATGAAAACTCTTGTCACATAGTATTTTTGCTCTGGGTATACTGTATAACTAATCAAATATACAAAAAATAGTGTCAAAAGGTCAAAATTTGATTTGTATGCAAAGTCGAATTGACATTTGCTCAAATGCCAATCGACTTTAGCTAATACCGATCGACATTAGGCAAAAGTCTATCAACATTTGGTCATGTCGATTGGCTTTTTTGATTTTTTTAATTAATTGATTAATTAGTGAATTAATTAATTAATTAATATGTCAATTAATTAATTAATTAATTTTTGTTTATTTATTTATTCTATTTTCTGAATCCTTGAATTTCAACCAGCGAGCAATGAAATTCACAAGCTATTTTCACATAGCTCGAGAATTATTTCACGAGCTGCCAGATAACATAGCATAACTGATATTATCTTTTGAGTTCAGACATTTCATCATTGCGCTTACTTCAGCTTAAGGCAAGTCTGATCATTATTCTTTATTTTCTTTGATTGAGCGATGGATGGACACTACCCATACTTTCCACACCTATGTAGGCAAGTTGACTGTTTTGCCTATGAGTTTTTCCGCAATCACTAGGATTGCTTTTGGAGGGACTCCCATTTCCTTCGATATCGGTTATTGCAGTCTCCCTGAGCATGTGAGGAGTTATTATATGCAATATTTGATTAGGTTCACTTCGATGTGGAAGAATTGGAAGAATGTTCTCTTTTCATGGTTAGTTGAGGGATTCAGATGCCTTCCTACCACCACTCCTCGTTAGATCGCTCATTAGGTGAGGTGTCTCATTTTAATATTATGGGGTATGACCCTCTTTAGCGAGACCGATCATGAGGTTAGTATTGCTCTGCTTGGCCCACTCCATGACTTAGGTCGGGTTGCCACACTTGATTGGGGATTTGTTACACTTGCTTGTCTTTACTATAGACTGGACATTGTCTGTAGAGGTGTTGTCACGATGTGTGGCTTTTGGCATGTCTTGCATGTACGATATCTTTTCTCTACTTGTCACCATCCTTACTTTCTATATGACTTGTTGACTTATCTATTTTTCTTTTTTAGATATAGAGTATAGAGATCGGGTTGATTATAGGCTTTAATGCTATAAGCTTGGATAGAAGTCTTCCTCTGATGCAGAGATGGGGCTCTTCCCATTTAGCTAGTGTTGGGAACACTCTTCAGACCTATCATGATCAGCTAAACACTATCGAGTGGTACTTGGTAAAAATAAAACTCATTAGTACTTCATTATTTAATGAAAATAAAAATTAATTAACACAATTTTGCAAATTAATTTTGATTGGTTGGCAGGAGCTAATAATGTCAAGAGATATGACTTATGGTTGGTACAGTACAACTTAAGTTTATAAGGGTTCTACTTCCTAGATATGGTTGTCGGATGTGGTATTAAGGAGAGCGAGTGCATCGTTGGTCTTTCGGACCTTCCCGATGTCGTATTCCATATGATGTCCCTTCTTCTATGTTGTGCAGTTCTCATCTGACAGGTTCAGAGCTAACGAAGGCACTTTAGGGATATAATGCTTTGACCTTCCTCGAGCGATCATGACATTACCAACAGTTCATTTATAAGCATCTCTTAGAGTAGATTCCTATTGACTGGGTTGAGGTAATCTTTGATCATTTCTTCTGTTCCTTTTTAGAATTCATGCTTCATTCATTCTTTATTCTCAGCTTGAGGAGATTGGCTCTCCTGTTGATGAGGTAATGGAGAAGGAGATTGAAACTACTCAGGGGACTAAGACCATTCCTGAGTCTGAGATTGTTCTTATTACTGATATTGCTCCTGATTATGAGGGTCCTAGGTTTAGACCTAACCATGCATATTCTACTCAGCATATTGGGACTAATCACAATGGGGCCTTTATTAGTGTTACCCTTGGTGATATTTCTCTCCCAGATAGGTCCATGTTCTACTAGGCTCCTACTGTTCAGACTCCAGTTAAGCAACAAATGCATTTCGGCGAGGGTCAGCTTCCTAGTTTTTCCCCAGTGGATACTTCTTATATGAGTCCATTTGACTTATTTTCTGCATCAATCTATACACTTGATACTGATATTTAGTAAAACTTTTACAAAATAGGTTCCTCAAACACAAGTGGAGTACTTGCATGGACTCACCTCATCTCAGAGGTTATTCACTATGTAGGTTACAGATAGTTAGAGGGTAAGTATATACATTAGGAGTGCAAATGTATGCATGTTATGTATGAAATGCACATGACCTGTTATTTCCTATATGTACAGAGCTACTATAGTGATTTGGAGCGTGAGATCGAGATGCTTCGTTGATAGCTTGTAGATTTAGGCATTGATCTTCATAGTGCTAGGACTTCATCTGTCAAACCTCTAGACACCTTTCATTGAGATGATCTTACCAGAGGATGGAGCCCATGGTCAGATTCTAGAGCTTAAGATGACTGATCTAGGCTATCTTTGTTTTCAACTTCTATTTGTATCAGACTATTTCTATTGTACTATTGTGTTTTGAATTATGTACTATTTGTATGCACTGTGTTGAACTAATATCAATCTTAGATACGTGGACTTAAGTAGAGTAAAGGTTTTTTTTTAAACTTTAAATTTTGCCTATGCTTCCCTCTTGGGTTTTCAACTTACTAGACTTGCCCTAACTTTTGCCTAAGCCACCCTTTCAAGTTTTCAACTTATCAGGCTTGCCCTAACTTTCGCCTAAGCCACACTCTCAGGTTTTTGACTTAGTGGGCTTTCATTTTTTTTATTTATTTATGTATTTTCTAGATCTGGTTACAGGAGAAGCTGAGCTTGCTTATTGTTTTTTTTTTATAATCAAGCTATAGAGCTATAAGGATTTCAAACTTTGCATGATGAGTCAAAAGAGAAGAAATATAGACATCACTAGGAAATGGTTTCATAGAGCTGATTTTTAAGCTTTCATGTTCTATACTCCTTTCTAGTACCTATGCATTATAAACAAGACAGAACATGCAAAGCAAAAACAAAAATTTAATTTCAAGAGGATTCATTAATTAGGGCCGAAATGAGTACATTTATTACATCACATAACATAATTCCTATTATTAACTAGTCCTTTCGGATTTTCTAGCTGAATATATTTCTCTCTTATTTATTTACCCTAATTTTTGCCCGACTAGCCCTTTATGGGGTTTTTAGCCAGCGGGACCATTTCTTTTATTTTTATTCCCTAATTTTTGGTTGCCAGCCCTTTACAGGTTTTCTAAATAATGAGAATGTCCTAACTTTTACCTGACTAACCTTTTCAGGTTTTTTAATCAGCAAACTTTATTTTCTTTATACTAATTTTATTTTACTTTTTATAGGTAGTATTTCTTGAGGCGATCCAGGTTAACAAGCTCCATGAATTCATTTCCTTCCAAATCTGATATCTTTGTAGCTCCCTTAGGCAAAATTGATTTGACTAAATACAGCCCTTCCCAGTTTGGTCTGAACTTTCCTCTCATATCAAATACTACTTGTAGACACCTAATTTTGGGATGATGAGTTATGGATGTGATACAAGACTCCAATGATGAAAATGTCATGAATAGGTCTTTAATATTTAAACTTTGAAACTTCAAGGATCTAATTGCATTTTTTTAAAGAAAGGATTTGAGGTTTTCATGGACTAAATTGCAATGCTTTTTAGGGATCTAATTGCAAAACTTAAATTCTTTCAATGACCTTTATGTAATTAAAAGTAAAAAAAAAGTGATTGAAATTACCTTAATTCTTATAAGAATTATGTAATAGTTCCGATTGAAATTATGTAATCCCGACCAGAATTACATAATTCCGATAAGAATTAGACTCCTTTTGTAAATTCTTGAATTTTTAGGATAAATCTCGAATTTTGTAGTTAAATTAAGTCCTAACTGGTATGAAATTCTCCTAAAATTATTTTGATAATGTTTTTAAGGAAATAGAAGTCTTTTAGGAATCAATTGATAACTAGGTTTTCAAGATGATCCCTATATATAGGAGGGCTTTGGCTCTGAAAAAAGAGGAGGAGAAAGAAAAAAATGGAAGGGAAAAAATAAAAAATGGAAGGGAAGAAAAGAGAGGAAGAAGGTAGAAGGAAAAAATAAAAGGAACGAAGAAAAGAAGAAAAGAATGAGAGAAAAAAGAAATGAGAGAAAAAAATCTTATAATCTACAAAATTTCTATTGCTTTATTTATCAAGGATTTTTGAAGAATTTTTGAAGAATAATATTCGAAATCCTATCAAGAGCAGTGATTCTACAAATCTAAGGAGCATCCCATTATCCATAAGCATCATTTTCTTCTTATTTTATTTTATTAATTTTTTATTTTGTTTTGTTATTATTATAATTTATTTACTAATCATAATTTTATTTCTTTTTCATGGTGATTATGGAGGAAAATATATAATGATCATACTTGGAGAATTAAATCCATAAGAGGTCCATGGTATGTCATGGATAAGACTTTGTAGAGATATAGTTTCTAGGATTTTTTATTATTATTTTATTTTATTGGTTTATTTTATTTATTTATTTTTGGGGATGTATTAATTATTTTTATTATTATTTTCAATAGATTATTGTAATAGCCCCAATAATGGGAATAGTTGAATTATGTGTGATTGCTTATTTATTTTAATTAATTGGTTAGTAAAATTAGGATTTTAATTGGGTAATTGATTAAAATCAATGATGGGAATAGATTAATTTAGGTTACATGTTAATGAAAATTAGGGTTTAGAAGGAATTAATTTAATTAGTTGTTTGATTTTTAATTTAATTGTTTTGATATGTTTTATTTATTTTTGGGCTTGTTTATTTATTTTTATGTGTTTTGTGCTTGTTTGTTTATTCTTATTTGTTTTGGGCTTTAAGCCCATATTAGATTTTAATCCACTCAAATAAATTTAGGTCTTTAGGTTTAATTAATTAAAATGCATCATTAGGCCCATAATTAATTGGATTTTTAGGTTAGAGATGACGTAGGCCCATTTAGTAAATTAGACATAGGTCCACTTAATTTAATTTAATTAATTTAGACTTGGCCCATTTAATTTAAGCTTTTTTCATAGTTTATAGATCTAAGATCACCTTATAAATAAAATATGTAAAACTAGGCCCATTAATTTAAATACCTTCATAATTTGTAGATTTTGACCCATTTTTAGAATTAAAATAAATAGACTTAGGTTCATTTAATTGAAATTAAAAGGAATTAAGCCTTTTAGGCTCATTAATTAAAACATGTAGATTTAGCTCATTTAATTAAAATCCATGTATATTAGACTAACTTAGGGATTATGTGTTTGATTGAATGTATTATTTACTTGTATTTTCATGACTGGTTTGCCTTGGAGTTAATTGCTAGAATAAGGGTTTATATGAAATTGCATGTAAATAAAGGATAATTTAGTAATTTATAAAGTAATTCTAAATGAACACGAGATTGAAAGAAGTTGGTATTCCGTACCCAGAATCTCCTAGTTATGGTGCTAGCTTTCTTTTAAGGAATCGAGTACCACCTTTTTGATTTGTCCCAGTTATTACCTTGGGTGGTTACTCCTCATCTTCATGCCATGTCTTTGTGATAGTTTTTAGTGTGTTCTCTAGAGCCCTAAGCTCAAACAATGTCGCGGTTGCTAAAATCTTGGACGCGCACTAAACCTTGCCATCTACACCACTGCTCTAGACTATTTTTTTAACACTATGTCCCCAAATTTTATCTTTCCAAGCTTAACGTTCTTGTTGAATGATCTTGCTATCCTCTTATGATATATCTGAGTATGAAATAAAGCATCCATCCTTTTCTCGTCTAGAGATACATGGTGATCCTATCTCTTTTGTGCCCATTCACTTTTAGGAATTTTAGCTTCCATGACAACTCTCAAGGATTTGATCTATATTTCTATAGGCAAGACTACTTCATAACTATACACTAAGGAGAATGGAGTTTGGCCTATGGCAATTCTATCTGTATTTCTATATCCCCATAAAGAGAAAGGAAGAAACTTAAACCAATCTTTGTAATTCTTGACCATTTTAGAGAGGATTTTCATGATATTTTTGTTAGCTGCTTCTACTGCTCCATTGGCTTTAGGACAATATGGTGAAGACTTATAATGTTTGATCTCGTACGTTTCTACTTAAAATTGGACACCATTATCTGTCACAATGTGATATGGAACCCTGTACCTACAGATAAGGCTTTTCTCAATAAACTGTGCCATCTATTTTGCTTTCATGGCATTGAAGGATTCGGCCTTTACTCATCTAGAGAAATAATCTATTGCCACAACTATATACTTATGCCCATTTAATGTTGTCAGCCTTATTTCTCTTATAATATCAATATCCCAAGTTGCAAAGGGCCAAGGTGATGATAAACTATTTAGCACTGTAGGAGGTAAATGGTTAAGATTCTCATAAATCTGAAACTGATGACACTGTCTCACTTTTCTGATGTAATCCTTTTCCATACTCATCCAATAGTACCCTTGCTTGAGTACCTTCTTTGCTAAAATCATCTCCTTCATGTGAGGACCATAAGCTCTTGCATGAATTTCTTTCATTACCTTTTTAGCTTTATCTTTCTTGAGACATCTGAGCTACATTCCATTCAACATTATTTTATATAATACTCCATCATGACTTGCATAGTTACGTGTAAGAACATGAAGATCAATCTCTCTTTTAAGGTCGCTTCATTAGGATACTTTCTTTCTTTGATAAACCTTTGAATATCATAAAACCATGGCTTCTCTTCAGGCCCTATTTGAACACTCATAATCTGCTCTCCCCTATAACATGGAGCTTTTGATTTCATGATTACCAAAGGCTTCATAGTTAATCCTGTCGCACTAACCCACATTGAAAAGAGTGTTGCTAATGCATCTGCCATTTGATTGTTGTCACTTGACAAATGGATAAAGAGACATTTATTAAAGTTCTTTGCTAAGGGTTTTAAATAGCAGATGTAAGGTTTTAGCTTTTCCTCTTTCACTTCACATTCCTTATTATCCTGGCTAACAACCAACATTGAATCCCCATAAACCAATAATTCCTTTGCCCCAACTGCTAGAGCTGCTTTAATACCATAGATGCATGCTTTATACTTGGCCATATTATTCATCACCTTAAATCTAATTTATTGGCCATCGGTATGGTTTCTCTTTTTGGTGTAACAAGAATTACTATTAATCTAGCTCCTTTGTTGTTTACAACCCCATCGAAGTAGAGCTTCCACTCCCGATGCTCTATGATTGTCAGGTTATCATTTAGAAACTCTAATTTCCATTATTCATCACCTTCGATCACTTTCTAATCTAGGAATTCTGCTACTGCCCTTCCCTTGATGACTTTTGTGGTGATGTACTCTATATCAAACTCAGTTAGAAGTACTAGCCATCGAGACATCCTTCCAGTTAAAGTAGGCACCTAAAATAAGTACATTAAGGGATCTATCTTTGAAATAGCTTGAAGCTTATAGGACTGGAAGTAATGCCTCAATTTCCTTGTTGCCTAGATTATGATCAAACATGTATTCTCTACCAAGTCATACTTTTCCTCATATGGTAGGAATTTCTTGCTAAGATAATACACTACATGCTCTATCCCCTCTAGTCCTTCTTATGCTAGCATTGCCCCATTGCATTGTCATCTAAGGCCAAGTATAGGATCAATGACTTACCTTATCTCGGTGGGCGTCAATATAGGTGGATTGGTAAGATATTCTTTAATCATGTCAAAGGGCTTCTGACAATCATTGTTTCACTTTACTGCCTGGTTTTTCCTTAAGAATTTGAAGATAGGGTCACAAATATTAGTAAGCTTTGTGATAAACCTACTAATATACTGTAAGTTACCAATAAACACTCTTACTTCTTTTTCTATCTTCAGTGTCAGCATTTCCTGAGTAGCTTTCACTTTATCTAGATCCACTTCAATTCCTCGACTACTAAATATATGCCCTAGTAATTTTCCTGAAGTAACCCCAAAAATACACTTCTTTGGGTTGAGCCTTAAATTGTATCTCTCAATTCAAACTAAGAACTTATCCAGAGCTTCAAAATGACCCTTTCTTATTTCTTACTTGATTATCATATCATCTACATATGCCTCCACTTCCTTATGCATCATGCCATGGAAAAGAGCGGTGGCTACCCTTTGATATGTTGCACCTGCATTCTTTAACCCTAAAGGCATAATCTTGTAGCAATATGTCCCCCATTCCATAATGAAAGTTGTCTTGATCTTATCCATAATTGCCATGATTATCTGATTATACCTAGAGAACCCATCCATGAAGGAGTACATCACACTTAACGCCGCACTATCCACTATTACATCAATGTGAGGTAAAGGGAAGTCATCCTTCAGACATGCTTTGTTTATATCCTTAAAATCTACACACATACATACCTTACCATCTTTCTTGGGTACTGACACTATGTTTTCTAACCATTGAGGATAATCTACTGCTTCTAAAAAGTTGGCTTGGATTTGTTTAGCAATTTCCTCTCTGATCTTTTCAATCCACTTTGGTCTTAGCCTACGTAGTTTTTGTTTGATAGGTTTAATTTCTAGATAAGTGGGAATGTGATGCTCTACAATTTCCTTATCTAAACCTGGCATATCCTCATAACCCTAAGCAAATACTACCTTTCTTTTTATTAATATTTTCTCAAAATTTTCCCTCTCTTCAGGAGTTACATCATGTGATATGGAAATGTTCTTTGGATTATCATTTGTGCCTATGTTAAATAAATCAAATTGAATTGAATTAATGTCAAACATGTATGAATGATTAAAGTTATAATGAATAGAACTATCAGGATGTACATCATACAAGTAAGCAAAACTAGCGTCCACATCATTGACCATGGAAAAAATAGAGTTTTCATCCTCAAATAGACCATACATTATTACATCAATTTCATTATAAAAAAACATCAATAAAGCTATCACTAATGATAGTGGCTAAATCTTGGAGTGGCTCCTCTTCAGGTGGCAGACACAACAGCAGCATTGCCCATCCTCTTAGTTGCCAACTTTATCATTTCCTCTTTGTTATCCTTCACCAGGTTCTCCATAATATGCTCCTTGAAGATCTCAAACCTAGGAACATCTCCTTCAACTACATTGATTGTTTCTTTAGCTCCTAAATAGTATTTGCCTTCCCCTAACCTGATGAAATTCTCACTTACTAGCCCAATTTTATTTGAGAGCTTCCTTTGCTTGGCATTAAATCTCTTTATGGCTCTTCTATTTATTAGCTTTGTTTCTTTAACATAACCCAGACTAGTTGTGTTTCCTTAACTTTTGAACATTAGGAGACTAGGGTTTCCTTGCTCATTCTTCCCCAGCCCTTGCCTAAGCTGGTAATTTATACTCTTCATCATTTTTGCTAGTCTCGGATCCATTTCAGTTCCATCGAATATCCCAGCAATCTGGAAACTAGGGGTGAACACATTTGCTTCTGTTTATCCAAAATGGTTGCCACAGTAACATTGGTCCCAGCTTCTGTAGTCACAACCTCTCTTTTGTGAGGGAATTTTATCTTTTGATGCATAGTTGAGGGTACCCCTCCCAAAGCACAGAACCATGGCCTTCCCAATAATAAGGCATAAATGACTGGAATATCCAGCATAGTAAACTCAATAGTTGATTCCACAGGTCTTGTTTTAACTAGAGCTTGGAATGTCCCCTCCATATTCCTAGTGCTGTCATCATAGGCTCCAATTATAGGGTTTGACTCTGTTAGATCATCAGCCTTCAAACCTAAATTAGGTAGGATTTTCAAGGGACACACATTAATAGTAGATCCATCATTAACCATAGCAAAATTTGTTCTCTTTCCCCTTACCTCAGCTGGGATAAATAATTCCTTATTATGGTTTCTCCCTTCCAAAGGCAGGTTGTCATCTGAAAATGTTATCAACCTGTTTTTCTTTTCTGTCTTAGGTGTGGTTGTTGTTTCAATGTTCATGTTTGATAGAACTTTGATAAGAGCTCTTTTATGACTGCTTGAATGCATCAGTAATTCCCAAATGTTGACATTTTCCTTAGCTTTCTTCAGTTGTTCCAGAATCAGGTCTTCTTTCTGTTCTTCCTCTACTTCTGTATCTTCTCTTTCTGCGACTCTCTCAGTTTTCTTTTCAACTACTTTGTAATTATTTTTACTCTTAATGACATGATTCACCTTAGGATCATCACTCCATACATTAATACCACTTGAGTTTTTTTCATCAGAGTCATACCAAATGTCAACAACTCCAATGATTCAATCTCTTTTCCCATATTTCCATACTTCCATCATTCATGTTTCTTTCTCCTTAAACTCTTCCATATTGAGCTTGCCTAAGTGTTGACTTAATAAATCTTCAACTCTTTCTCAAGACTATTCGGGAGCTAAATGTCTTTTATCATCTCCAAAATTGTCACCCCATCCTATAGACACAATACCTTCTATTGGAATATCAGCTGAAGCAGGCTTAGAGTAGAATACTCTATAATTAAACTTGCCTGAAGGTTTTCCTAGTAAATCTCCTCTCTGTGGTTCTTCAGGAGATTCAGGTTCTTTCTCTACCTTCTTTAGCTTATCAACAAACTCATCACCCCAACCTAATGGCTCAATTCAATGGGAATATTAGCAGAGGGTGGTTTGGAATAGAACACTATGTAATCAAATTTTCCTGAGGGCTATCCCATTAAATCCCTTACTCCTCTAGAGGTATAAAGAGACTCTCCATTGGCTATAGGGTTTAGGCTTTCCAAGGAGTTTAGCACTTCTTCTTTGCTAACTCCTGAGTTAAACATCATGGTGGCCGGTGGTGGGACATTTTGGTAGTATGGGAAAAGGGTTAGTTATGGTGTTTGGATTAGAATTGGACTTTTCAAGGTTTGTGATTTTTTTGAAGTCTATAAGGTGTTAAATTTCATGTTTTAGGTGGATACAGTTGTCAATGGAATGGCCAACAACTTGGTGGAATTTATAGTAACTATTAGGGTTATAACCAGGGACATTTAGGTTCAGTGGTTTGGCAAAGGTTTAAGGTCAAAGAAGGTCTTTCTAGATTAGCCTTTCTAGGACTTTAGAGAGTGGTTGGTTGAAGTTGGAGAATCTTTGGGGTTGCTGAACTGCGTACACCTCTATAGCTTGGCTAGTACTTCCCTATTGTGTACCCCTAGTTAGGTAATTTCTGGTTTCGGTGCTTTTAGCATTTCTCTTCTTCTCACTCTCAATTTCTTCTACTTATAGACCATCACTATACAGGTCTATGAATGTTTTGGGGTTCATCATCTGCAATCTCTTAACCATATTAATTGACACATTATGGACTATCATCCTAAACTGATCCTTCTTAGCTATCTTGTTCTTCATCAGTCTTGCCTTGTTCATGAACCTGGTAAGGAAATCAGAGAAGGATTCATTGGGTTTTTATTTTTTTAGTTTTAGATCTCTGATGGACACTTCTAATATAGTGTTATAGTCGTACTATTTTAAAAAAGCAGTACATAACTCTTTCCAGTAAGTTCTTATAGATTTTTCTAGCCCATGATACCAGTTTACAGCCATTCCCTCTAAAGATAGTACAAATAACCAAGTGATCACTTCTAATGGTGCTTTAGTAGTGCTCATGGTTATTGTGTACTGACTAAGATGAATCCTCGAATCTCCTCTCCTGTCAAATTTTTATAGTTGAGGCATATTGAATTTTGCAAGTATCTTATCTCCCTCCATTTATAACATGTCATCAAAGTCGAATAAGTATCCCATTCCTTATCCTCTAATAAGCTCTTCCATCTTGGATATTTTCTGAGTCAGTGCTTGCATCTGCTTGGACTTATGATCTTGGGCCAATTCAAGTGATTCTCTCTTCGCTTTCTCTACTATATAGTTCTCGACATCCTCAAGTCTCATATCAATAGCAGGTATGTTTCTAGCAATAGGTTACCCTCTAGCATTATTAGCAATAGGTGGAGTGCCAACAACAAGCAGAGGAGCTGCAGCAACAAGTGGAGCTTCTACAGTAGGTGTTTGTTCAATAGCAATAGTAGATGGTGGTATAATAGCAGCGGTAGGTGAAATCAGTGTAGCTAGAGCTTGTCTCAGTTCATCTTGCATCATAGCCCTCATGTCATCCATCAGAACTCCTTTAATGTCTTGTAAAGTCCAGTTCCCTTGCTGTTGTTCCATTTGTTCAAATTTAGGTGAAGTTGGTTCAACTTCCAAGTAAAGTGGGTTGATAGGGCTTCTTTCTAGTCTATCCGGTCTGTTCAAGATTTCCTTTGCTAAGGTTTTAGAAATTTGACTCATTCTTTTTAGTTTGCCACCTTTTCATCCCTAAATACGAGAAGACCTCGGTGAATCTATAATGGCTCCAAAACAAGTGATAGTATGATGGATGAAGTGCATGTATGCATGATGCATATGCTATGCAACAAGTAGTAAGTAACAAGTATCAATCAAGTGTACAATATAAATCCTTCCAACCTTATTCCTCCCACACACGTGTTTAATGGTAAGTCTCTTGTCCTAGGATTTTTGGTCTTAATCTTAATATCAACGGGGGATATCAGGGATTGACACACATGCCAGATCTCTCTTAAAGCTATAAAGCATAGAAATATCATTTCTAAGTATAAAGGTCTAGCATAATCTTCATTATTCAAGGGGCTTCAAAAGTATGGGCTTGGGCTTTTATAGATAGAAATACCTTATGGTAATAAGCATAGAAACAACATTTCTAAGTATACAGGTCTAGCCCAATCTTTATTGGCCCAAGTGGGCTTCAAAAGTATGGGCCTAGGCTTTTATAGATAAAAATACCTCATGGAAAAAATCATATAAGCAATTTGGGTAGATCCTAAGGGAAGTAACTAAGCCATTATATGTGGTTGGAGTCTAGTGAAAAGGTTAAGGTTCCCTTCACAAAATGCCCTCCATTATGGACATTGAGTTACAAGCCAAGGTCAGAGGGTCTCGACATCCTTTACTAAATCGAGAGAAGATTACCTCCCTTTAGGACTTGGGTTATAGACTCTAGTCAGATGAGCCCAGTAATCTCTCTTGAACCAAGTTAAGGCTAAGAGTGATGGTTAGCCAATTTATAACTCCATAAAGCTAGTGGAATCATGGAATCATAAACCAACACCATCGATTTAATAGGGACATGCAGAATGAATGCAAGAATAAAATAATAATCAATAAAATAATTCTAAAGAACACAAGTAGAATCAGTATCTCTTATATGCAATGGAGTCACCATTGTAGACAACGGGTTTAGCACGTGTCTAAGATTTTAGCAACCGTAATACTGTTTAGGCTTAGGGCCTTAGGTAACACACTATTATGCCACAGAGTCATAGCATGGAGAAGAGGAGTCTCCACCCAGGGTAATAATTGGGACAATTCAATTGGTGGTACTCGATTCTCTAAAAGAAAGTTAGCACCATAACCAAGAGATTTTAGGAATGAAATACTAACTTCTTTTAGTCTCGCGTTCATTTAGAATTACTTTATAAATTATTACTTCATTCTCTAATTACATGCAATTTTATTAAACCCTATTTAAACATCCGTCTAACCCTAAGGCATTTAGTCAATAAAATCACATACAAAAAATGCATTCAAGCACATCGTCCCTAAGTCTAAACTAGGTTAATTTTACTGAAAGTTAGCTAGATTTACACTTTTATTTACAAATGAAATGGACTAAAGGTGGGCCTACATTTTGATTAATGAGCTTAAATCTACTTGTTTCAATCTCTAAAGATGGGCCTAAATCTAAGTTTTTAAAAAATTGAATTTTATAAGTGAGCCTAAGTCTAACTTAATTTTATTTTAGGTCAAATATGGGTGTAAGTCTATTTATTTTAAAAGTAATGAAATTAAATGGGTTAAGCTAGATCTAAATTGATTTTATTAATTAAAATGGGCCTAAATCTAATTAACCTGAAATTGGCCTACATTGGTTTTAATTAATTAATTAACCTAAAACATTTATAAACCTATTTTAAGTGAATTGGACCTAATCATGGGCTTGGGGCCCAAAATGATAAAAACATAAAAAAAAAAAGCCTAAGACAAATAAAACACAAAAAATTAATCAAACATTTTAATAATTTTCTAAAAAATCCTAAATCAATTTCATGAAACCTAATTAACTACTGTCATCATTGATTTTATGAGGTTTTACCAAGTGAAACCCTAATTACTAATTAATTTTAGTGTAGAGAATTAGAATTCCACTATTTTTCTACTATTGGGGCTATTATAACCTATGGTGCAGAGAATTAAAAGAAAATTAAGTACAACCCATAAATAATAGATGAACAAATAACACAAAGAAATAGAAAAATCCTAAATCTTATGGGAGTTTTATAGACTTTAGCCCATGGCATTCCATGGATGCTTCAATAGTTACTGCCAAAAGATCACATATCTCTAACCTCCCCTCTAGAGCATCATAGAACATCAATCAAAACAAAATAAAAACTTAATCAGCAATGAATCACTAAAAATATAATAAAGAAATCAAATTAAAATAAAGGAAAATAAAAGAAAAAAGTAGAAGATGTTGTGCAGATGCAGTTAGATGACCCATCAGACTATGATTTTCACCATTTGGAATTGGCTCTAAATGACTCTTTCACGATCTCTAAACTAAAATAGAATGCAGTTTTATTTGGTCTTTTAGGGTTAAAAATCAAAAGTGAGCAATTGAGATTTTTGGCCTCTTGTAAATAACTAGGTTTTAAGGCTCCATAAATAAAAGAAACTTTATTGCTTTTAATAAAAATCAATCTCAAACCTTTTTTAATAATTTTTCTCCAAAAAAGAAAAAAAAGAATTAGAAGAAGGTAGCTCCAAAAAAACCCCTTTGCAGACTTCTCCCTCGACTTTTAAAGTCAAGGAGCCAACCTCTTCTACATAAATGCAGGATTTAGTTACGTAGCATGCGTATGAGATTTTTATTTTTGAAAATATAGATAGGATAGGATTTATTTTGAACTAAGCTTGGAGACTTCTTTAAACACATAGAGTAGGGCACATGTATTAATTATGTCTAATTAACCAATCAAACACGAGAAAGAGATCGAATTTTCAAAAAAAAGGAAAAAAATAGCATAATGTCGATAGGCAATAGGCGAAATGCTGATTAGCATTAGGCCAAATGTTTATCAGCATTTGGCTGAATGCCGACTGGCATTTGACATGCCAACTCAAACTTCCAAAAAAACTCTAAAACTTGATTTTTTCCAATTTAAACCCTAAAACTTATAATTCTTGCGTTTAAGCTTTAAAACGTTACAATCTAATCCTTTAAATTGTGAAATATCAACACTATAAATCAATTTCTTGATTAATTTCATCATAGGGGTTTTTGTTGCACACATGCACAATTGCATCATAAAATTGGGTGCTTACACATCACAAATTCATTCACTAAGCACACTTAAAGGCTAACCCTTCGATTGCATTAGCACGAAACGGTCTTTCTTGCTTCACCGTCCTACAATTAAATGCCTATTATTTATTGCACAATAACAACTAACATAATCTCAAATGTGCATATACCATCTCAACACATTCAATAACTCATATAGGGTGGTAATACACAAAGTAAATATCATTTCTATTAAATAGACAATCAAAATATTGTTAACAACTTGTAGTTTATCAAAACATCCAAAATCCATCTATTTGTCACCAAGATTTAAAACAATGAAACTAAGTTAACTATAAACTCAATATATTAATCAAATAACTTAAATAATCTCAAATCAATTACCAAACCAAAAACATAAAGTATTAATCATTTGACTTATGTATTTATAAACATTGTTGTTTCAAAGTTTAAATCTTAAACAAATAAATCAAGTTATAACCAATATGATTTAGAACAATTTCAATACATATATTTAGATTCATAAACCAAAAATTAAAGGCTCATTTTATTGCTAATATAAATAGACTTTAAGAGCTTGAAGATCTATTCACAAAATAGCTTTCAAAATAAACATAATTCAATCACTAATTTGCTTAGTTTGCACCACTACTTTCCTTGCCTTTTCTAACACCTAAAGCATGAAATGTTATTTAAAAATAATTATAATGATCTCACATACTGATCTAATATGTAGCCCCTAAATGATATGCATCAAATACAAAACAACTCAATTTCACAAATCTGACCCATTAACTCTAAAAGGGTTATTTCATGCCAAAGTTAGAAACATTTCTCAGACCTATAAAAAATGAATTTTAAGCCTAAATTTGAATAAATCTTATATTTATATGGCTATTACCTTTTTGAAAAAATTCACTTCATTTGGATAGCTATAGAGGTAGATATGGATAGTTAAATACAACCAGGTTAGTTTACTCTGACAGATTGAATAATAAAATATTTTCTCTTTTTATGCTAACATAGAGACTGAATCATATCAAGCTCAAAGATAACAAATTTTATATAACTCTTCAAATTTTTCATATAATTAAATAACACTCAATTTAGAGCTTTCTAGCTTAAGATATGACCAAAATAATAAGACTGATAAAACAAAATTCCAACCCCAAGAACAACAACTAATATACCTTAGATTACATCAACTAAAACACTTACAATTATGTACCAATTAATCTCCAAAGCCCTTAAATAAGAATATTAGAGCCTAAAAAGTGTCTTGACCATCAAATTTCACTTTAAAACCTAGCCAAATTTGATGAATCAAGTAACCCCTTTAAGTTCTCTCTTTTTTTTCTCTTGCTTTCACCTCTTAGGAGTAATTGTTTTTCTTCTTTCCTCTTAACCATATGTAGCCACCTATTAAAGCCATAAATACAAGATGATTCCAGATGTAAATTGGATATATTAGATTGTAAAATTTCCATTTTGCCCTTAGTGAAAAGCTAACAAAACTTATTAACCTATGAACTTCTAATTGTTCATTCAAGGACGAATATTTGTTTCAATTAAGTCCAAAGCATCCAAACCTTTTTAATTCTCACTCTTTACTCTATTTTTACTTCTAATACTCCCTTTTTCATATAATTTCACTCATTTTGAGTGTCATCAAAAGTTAAAACTTACTACTTGATCGAGTACAAATTATAGCTTAACTTGATACGTTGTATAACATATATATATACTAGCTTATACTTAAATTCTATCAACATATATGTAAATGCAATGCAAATGAATGTAAATGTACTTAGAGTTAGAGTACAGATGTGACAAGTTAAGTGACATTGTACCTCATCATCTTTAAAGTCTACAAGCTGATTATTACACATAGAGACATCTTTAATTTCCTCAGTGATCATCTCTTCTTGCTCATTATGATAGAACTCAAAAGTGACTTCATCATCTTGACTTAAAGTGCTCTCATCATCCCATATACTTTCTCATTATGTTAGTTGAGTTGAGCAATTTATGGGTGCTCACAATTGAATTTTTGGAAAGCATGCATTTTAAATTTCTACAAGTTGATCTACTTTCAACTTGAGCCTTATTCAAGCTTCTTTTTGTTCATCGATTTCAGACATGATTTATTTTAACTTGATCTCCAATAATTGTTCTTCAAACTTCTTAGTTTCCTCTTAAATAAAGTATTCTAACATTGCCTTATGATTCAACTTAGGCTCTTGTTGAAAACCCTAATTATGATCCATACAACTACTCTAAGATGGGTTTGTAGTAAGGTAGTGGAGGTGAATATGAATAATATAGGCAATACACTCCATTATGGTTCTCTCCACACTAATTACAAACATGAAAGTAAGATAGAAAATAATTAAATGACATATGTTCTACATTATATATAAGATCACATGCATTAGATTTCAAAAATTAATAAGAAAATTCATCATTATCCATGACAAATTATTTATCAATATCATAAAGAAGTAAAATAAATAAAATAAAATGCTAGTCTAAGATAAGTAAAAATAAATTAATCTCAACATTGGCAATCCCTAACAATAGTGCTAAAAGCTTGTTGTGATAAAAAACCTGCAAGCGCACAGATCATGAATTGAAGTATAAAAAGATATCGTTCCCATAAGAATTGAATATTGAATACCAATTTTTCTACTTATATTCCTAGCTAGCAAATAAAATAAAGTAATTAAAGAAATAAAATATGAAATTAAACTATGGAAGAAAACTAATTAATAAAAATATAAAGCTTGGATATTGTTTCACTATTCTAGATTGATCATGAACAACCTTAATTATTAATTTCTTTGATTCATTACTTTTCATTAAAGTGTTAAGGAAGAAGACTTGGGTAAGCAAGAAATAAGGTCCTCCTCCTAAGAAGAAAAGATTTAGAGGAAGCTCCAGCAATATAGGTGGTGCTAATAAAGAAATAATTGTAAAGCCTTTTCCTAAACTCATTCAATTTAGGCATGAGGAGAAGAGGAAGAAATTTGAACAAATAATGCATAGGAAGATAGTCCTTAGTAGATATTTGAGTGTTCGATTTTAAGGGAGGTTGGATTGTTAGATGAAGTCACTATGTATATTAATAGAATGGGCTGGAGTGATTTTATGATTATGCAAAGTCCAACTTATATAAGAGCTATTTGTGAATTTCTTTCCTTTTTTACCTTTGATGAACAATCGACAATATTATCATTCCTATTAGGAAATGAGGAACAACAAATAGGATTGTTTGAACTTAATAGTATGTTTCATTTCCTTAAGGATGAGAGTGCTAATATAGAACATGATAGAGATTTTTTTAAAGAGAAATTATAAAGGAAAGAGGAGTTTTCTATGAAGTAAGTTAAGTGAAAGAATCTCATATTCAATCACTAGCATTGAAGCATTTGCATATGCTCATGCTACATTCTTTGTTTAAAAGGAAGAAGGAGACTCAGTAGTTTCGACTATTAAACTCACAATTCTATATTGTATGGTTCATGATCGAAAGATGGATATTTATCATGCTCTTACAATGAAATTAACGGATGTGGCTATAAAGAATAGTAAGGCTATTAAGATAGGCTAGTTGGTCACCACCATAGCCACCTATTTAGGCTTTAACACATAAAACATGCCATTCAAACAAGGTCAAAGGCTATTCTTTTATTGATATCAACATAATGAAATATATGGGGTTGATTAGAAAAGATCATAGAGGAAGACCAATTCTCAACCAACTTGTTGCACAACCATAAGTAGAGCCTAAGGAGGGGGGAATAAGAAGAAGAAGTAAAAGATGCTAACTTAAATTATGTGATGCAAAGATTAGATGATATAGAGCTTCAAGTATGAGTGATGGGACTCTAATGTTGTTGATATGAACTTTAAAGGTTCATACAATGCAATATATGAGCCATAATCTTTTAACTTGCTTTAATTCTTAAAATTTCTTGCCACCACCATAAGATAGGCCTTAAGAAGAAGAAGAAGAAAAGTCCTCATCTAATGAAGAAGGAGATGAATAATCATTATTTAGTGTATTTTTAGTTACTTTGAATACTTGTTATTTTTAAAGATGTGTTTGACTAAGATAATAGTGTTTTGTGTTTGATGTTTGAATTATTAGTTTATATTTTGGTCTTATTGAATGTTTACATTTTTAATTAAAGTTGTTTTCTTTGATTGTTCTAATTGATTCTTCCTTTATATTTAGTGTAATTAGTGTGTGATGAAAATAATGTGTATACATATGAGTAATACAACTTATGTGCATCTTTGCACATGGTTTTGTATGAAAATCATGCATAGGCATAGCCATGCACCCACAAGCACATAGTTGTGCACCTGCATTACTTAATAACAAAGCACATGCATGGCCATGAACCACATGTGCATAGTCGTGCACCTCACTAGTTCCATAACCATACATAGCACGGTTGTGTGCCTAAGTGTGCACGGTCATACATGTTGCGTAAATCTCTCATTAGCAATGTTTGATTGATTTTTGTTTCAATTTTATGCACAGCAATAGGGACACTATTATTTTTAAATGTGGGGTAATTAATTTTTGAATTTAAATTGTTAGTTTTTAGTTTTTAGTTTTTATTTTATTTTATTTTGTTTTCTTATCTAATTAGGTTTTAGATGTCAAGCCAAATACTAGTTTAATTTCACTTTAAGTTTAGATGATTTGTCTTTATAAAATAATAATTCTTTTTTCTATTAGGAGTTGTATTTCCCTTTATTTTCAGGATACTTAAAATTTTTTCCTAATTCCATTTAATTTTCTCATTTGTTTAAGTCTTTGTGTTCCCAACATTTTTCTCTGTAATTTCAATTACTCCTCTTTTTCTTTGCAATTTTAACATTTGTATCATGGCTAGAACAAAGAATCACTAACCTAGTGCAAGAGGAAAGAAGCTCAATGGTAACAATGTAAGCCACCTGATATTAGAGCTAATTATGAAGCATTATTTCCTATCTATTCAAAAGATGAAGATAAAAGGTTTTGTTCTCAGTTAAAAAGAAATTTAGTATGCTAAATACTTTGAGAAAATGTACTAATTGATTCAGGTTTGAAGGTTACTATAGATGTTTTTAGTGAAAGAATGGGTTATTCTTAAATTAATAATAGCCCAATATGATGTATTCTTTGGAGTTTACTATTAATTTTTATACTACATTAAAGATTTTATATGAAAATCAAAAGTCCTTTTCTTGTAGATTTTTTGGCAAAGAATACTATTTTGATTATGAACTTAATGTCTAGCATCTTTGGCTTTTCTAAGGGAGGTATTTGTCAACCTCCATTACATTACAATATGATTAGTTTTTAGAATAAAAATCAATGGAAAGGATAGAGTTTATAAGGGAAAGTAGATGACCAGTGGTTTAATCATAAACCATTCATATTTGTTAATGCACAAATTCATGTCACAATTTTATTTTTGGGAAAAGGGATAGTACTATAGTATCTCTTGATGAGCTTTTCCATATTGTGGTGTTTGCATACTAATACAAAAGTATATTAGTACATATTTTATTTTTTGATCAATGTGGTGTGTAGTGTAGGCAAGAAAAGCCATAATATTGATAGGGCATATAGTTTCAAGTTTGGCATTGTATTTTGTACCATTTGAAGTGGCTAAACATGGTTTAGGAACATTAGAAACTAAACTACTTGATGTTAATTTACTTATTCAAGTTGAGATCATTATAGAATGGCAAGATTTGGAGGATGTCATTTTATGAAGGTGCTACTTATTGCATCAACATGCATTTCAACATGGTATTGTACCTCTTCCAAAAGATATGAAATTAGAAGGTAACAATGTTAGTGAAGCTCAATTGAGGAAAAGAAGGAAAGTTGATGGATGGAGTGAGGATATTTTAAATAGGATTATAGAGTGAATAGATGTTTTTGATAATAGCATGGGAAAATTAGTTATGGATATATTGAACCAGCTAGATACTTTTGAGAGGCATTGTGAGGCTAGGAATTATAGATTACAAACCAAATTGGAAGAATTAAAGCAACAACATCCTCAAGTTAAGAGATCAAAGGGATCTAATGAGCAACAGAGTTCGTCATTCCATTTGCTTCACCTCTAAATGAATTTAAATAAAGGAAGTACACTGTTCTTTTTAGTCTTTGGTTTTTAGTTTCATTTATTTGTGTTATTATAATAGTTTGGGGATCATGCATATTTTTAGGATATATTTTTATTTTGTTCATGCATTATTGTACACTTGAGTTTTTGAAACTTATTCATATGAAGATTTTAGTTCATTAAATGTGGTTTTCTTAAATAAGTACAATAATCTTCACTTAATGTTTTGTTTAAATTTTTAAATTAGAAGAATACTTTATGGTTAGGAATTTTTTATTTTTAATGAACTTAATACTTACTTTTGCATTGAATAATTGAATTTGGATACTTAATGTTTGAGAAAAATGCTTGTAAGTAAGAATTAAAATTCAACACTTATGTTAGTCAAGTTCATATGCATCTTAGTACTTATTATTTTTCTAAGAAAAAGAGAGAATGAGATGGAGAGTAAAATACACTCGTTGATAATAAATTGAGAACTAAAATTTCAAATTTCAATCCTCACATGCTCTTTCTACTCTAATGCTCTAAAACAGAGTATGAATATCCAAAGGACCCTTTTCTAAGATATCCACACTAAGTAGTACAGGAAAGGTGGGGGATATTGAGATTGGAAAAGCCTTGAATAAAATAATTAAGTAAGGTTGTCATTTAATTGCCATGTATCTATTGACTTTTAGGCTTGCTACGTGTTAAAATGATTCCTATTTGCTTTCATTTTTCTTTGATGTTAATTATCTATTTTCATGAATTCAGTGGAGAAGTTTGCTCTTTACACAATAAATATATCTTTGACCAAGAGTTATGTTTTAATTTTTAGTTCTTAAACTTTATATTAATAGAATATTAAAATAGTTAGTCAAGTTAAAACTAGTTAATGGATTTGATTCTTAATGTTAATAGAATGCTTTCATGTTTTGCTTGAGGACAAGAAAAGACTTAAGTATGGGGGAATTTGATGAGTGTGAAAAATATTGTGTTTTGAACACTCAATAAGGTAGGATTAGGATTCTTTCAGATGCATTTTTAGTCTTTTATAAGGTTTTTATTTAGTTTTCATGGTTTTGTTGAATTTTGTTAAGTTTTGTAACTTTTGGTAATTTTAATTGTTTTTGTTTACTTTTGTTTATTTTTTTTATTATCAAAGTGAGGAGGAGAATAGTGAAGGATAGATGTAAGAAGCTACTAGTAGAAGCAGTAGTTGATATTGTTGGGTTATGTGATTTAAAATGCAATGAAAATTAAAACTTTAATCATAAACCTGAACCAGGATCCATGCAATTCGATCAATTGATTTGATTAGGGTATCCAAAACCTTACCACGGATGAAAATCAAGCAAGAATGATGAAAGGTTGAGAGGAGGTTCACAACGGTGACACCCTACCTCGAGCTTTTTGTTCTCTTTTATCGGATGAAGACGTCTCCAAAAGAATACACATCCACAAGTATCCACACAAATAGCCCTTTGAAAAATAAATGTGCAATGTGTGCTAGCACCTTTTGATTGTCTCATAACTCAATAAATAAAAACTCTATATTTCATTTTTCTTAAAGGGGAGAGAAAAATGAATTAAGGTGGCAGAAAATAAATAAGGTATGTGAAACCCTAGAGAATATGTTATATTTATAGACCTCTCAATTAGAGTTTCACTTACCAAAACAAATTTTGGTAATTTCCTTATTAACCAAAACATTTTTGGTATATTCCATTTATTCCAGTTCTGATTTTATTCAAATACCAAGTCAGAAATAATTTCCTATTTATTTAAGATAACCATTAACTTAAATAAATAAATATGTATATATATATATATATATATATATATATATATATATATATATATATATATATATATATACACACACACACACACAAATTATATATATATACACAAATTATTTATTTGTTTCCACAGAGTTTTATTGAGCTTAGTAAACCCATATTTGTTTTAGGCTTATCCTAAGAATGTACGTTGGTAATGGGCCTGAAATCTTTATTTACGCCTACAAATCATAAGTGGCCTTTAGCAAGACATTATGACCACCCAAGTCATATGAAGGTCGATAATTTGACATAACCTAATTTGTAGTAAATATTGTAATCTCTTTGTCACATAATAACTTGATTGAATATAAGGCATAATTTTAGTTATCCTTATATAATTCAATCATATTATTTATTGACTTCAAGTAGACTGAAAATGATAACTCTTTATCAATTCACTTTAACATGGCTATGCATTTTCCTCAGTTTATCTTATCAAAGGGCCCATAAATATCTTACTCATATTAAATGAGGGACAAATTCCTTCTCAATCACTCACATTCCTCACATAACTCATTTCATATCCAACAATAATATATTTTATCATCCTATTAAAGATAATGTTAAATACAAAATACTTATATATAAATCCATAGTGATTTCAAGGTTAAAGGACTAATCAATTATATATATCTCTATAGTCTTCTCATGATGGGTCAATCCAGTACATTATTTCTCAAATAAAGTACTCATTAGTTGACTTAATATCTCATATTCATGATTAGTAAAACATAATCATTAGTTAACACCATACTAGCCTTAATACATTATTATGATTAGGGATAATTTGAATAGAACTCATATTTAATCTAAAGGATTTTACTACAAAGTCACATACTTGATGACCTTAGGAAGAATTGATTATTCAAGTAATTATCATAATATAAAATGATAATGAAAATGCCTTTTTATTAATAAAAAGATAAAGTTAAAACATGGTCTTACATGATTGACCTAGTGCATATCACTAATAGATATTAGTATATTCAAGGTGAAAATAAAGGTTTAAAAGGCTAAAAGAAGGCATATGGATGTGCATATCACTATGCACAATCGTGCCTAGTGAATATCACTAATAAATATTAGTGCATTCAAGGTGAAAATAAAGGTTTAAAAGGCTAGAAGAAGGCATATGGTTGTGCATATCACTACACACAATCATGCCTAATCAATGGAAAGACACACAGTCATACGCACCCTAATGCACAACCATGCCTACTTTCAAAGAAGAAGAATGAAAGAGACACACAAGTCTGTGCCCCTGGGTGTGCACAACCATGTGCATGCAACATAATTTTTAATTTTTTGGGATTACAAGATTTTTAATGAGGAGTTTAAATAAAAGGTTGGAGGGTAGGGTTTTAAAAAAAGAGAGAGCCACCACAATAGAAAAAAAAAAATTTTCTTTATCATGTTAGAATCAAAGTTAGCATTTTTTTGTTCTTTTCATTAATTGTGAGAGTTGTTGTTTGGAAGATTAAGAACTCAAAGCCTTCCATTTCAGTTTGATTAAGCATAAAAAGGGGTTTTCCAATCTTATTTCTACTATTGTTTTTTTAATTTCATTTCAGTAATAATGATTGGATTGTTTATTTATTCATTATCTTCTCTCTTAATTAATTTGTGTGGCTAGATTACTAGTTAAGGTTCTTATATTAATTCAACCATGTAGTTAATAGAATTAGATCTAAGTCAATAAACAAAGTTCATTAGTTATTGTTGTGCTTGATGCCTTCATTGGATTGATCACCCTATAATTGAATTTAGACAATGGAATTTGATTAAGAAATAGGTTTCATTGAGATAGAACAATAACCCATTAATTGTTTATTTAATTGAGAGACACTTAGACAATTAATATTATTTAGAAGCTAAGCTTAAAATTGAGTATAATAAGCACTTAATTAGTGAGAGCTGTAAACTTAAGTACTACTTATATTCAATTAATTATGGATTTATCTGAGAGGAAGATTTATAGTTCTGATGGTGCTTACAAAATGAACTGAGCATAATATTAAGTTAGAAATTTAATGGATCTTTAGAAAGGTTGAATTAAAGATAAAAACCTAGTTTTTAATTTGACTGTGAATTTTAATTAGATTTATATTGTTTAGTTTGAATTGTGACTAAAGATAATTTTGGTGTCTAAACAAATAAACACCATGAGTAATTTAATAATCATTTTTTCAATCTCTATAGGATGATCTTTTATTTACTGCTTGTGCAACTTCATACTGTTGACGCCATCAAGTCTGACTTGGCACTTTTTGGATCACATACCTTTTTTCCTTGTTACGAGAAAATAGAGGTTTAGTGAGGAGAGTGCTAAAAGAGTTTAGGGATGGCATAAATGCACTTACAACCCTTTACTGAAGTAAGAGAAATAAGGAGTCACCACTCGATATCACTCGAGAAATTTTCCATTGAAGGACTAAGGCAAACTTGGATCCCTTTCTTGGAACCGCATTCACCTATTGGATAAAGTATTGGGTTCAAATGTGATATTAGCAGGAGCATACTCAATATCTTAGAGGCATCTCCATATTTCCTAGATGCTGAGCTAGGACGGCCTTCCTAGTTTAATATAGTGCTTCCAAGAAATACTTACCATTTTGGACCAACCAATACACACAAATGCAAGCATAATATATTCACAAAAGCATATAAAACAATATGATAACTATAATGATGCATGGGATGGCATAATGCATGTGCATAATAAATAAATAAATACACATGGCAAAATATGATTCATGATCATACAAATGTAAAACTAATATGGTTTACATACATATGTCATGTGGCAATTATGATGGAATAATAAGTATACATTGAATAATCATGACATATTTACATGTCATGGAAATAATAATATCACACAATTATAACATATTTTATCACACATATGTCATTAATTGCTATCATGCTATCCTAATTATATCAAATGAAAAGTGAAATTAATAATAAAAACAATAATAAAAACAAAAAGAATAAAGCTAAGAGAGACAAACACTCAAGTAGACTCCTCCTCTTCATCTTATCCTTATTTTCTGAGTTTCGAGGCCATTATTTTGATAAAAATTGATATTTAAAATAAAAATAAGAAATAAGATGGAAATGATTGAAAAACTTGTAAAAAGAATGATAAATAAATATTTGAAATGATAAATAAAAAGGATAAATTTAAATAATATTTTCCAAATAAATAAATGAAAGTTAAAAAGGTAATAAAAAGACCAAATTTATGGTGATCAATTGGTCAAATTAAGGCCTTTAATTAATAATAGATATAATTTACTCCTTCAATTCAATTCCAATTGACATTTAAGGTTTTTGAATTTGTTCCACTCCAATTGACATTTTTAGATTACCAATAAAAAATAAGGTCTTTTTTCCAACTTTACCCATGTCTTGTTTTTAGAGTAAATTTGAGTATTTATGAAACACTTCCAACTCCCAATTTTTTTTTATTTTCCAATGTGAATTGATACTCCCTCTGTTCCATTCCAATTGATATTTAAGGTTTTGTTACACATATTAAGAATCCTATTTAATAGACATACTTATAAGTGCAAATGATTATGTTACCCTTTTTTAGAAAGACTAAAAGTTATGAATTATAATTACTCCAATCAAACTCATTTATCTAACTAGTACTACTAATCTATGCAACTTTTGTATTCAAATAAAATTCTTCTCCCCATTGAAATTGTGAATTTTATTCAAAATAAAATTTTTCTCCCACCAAAATTTTCAATCACAAATTATGAATAATTCTAATTTCGCACCAAGTATTATTATGAATAGTTGTAATCATAATATATTTGTTTAAACAATTGCTACATTTCTTTTCATTTAAAATATAATTCTTAATTTATGGAGTCCTAACATCTCTCCATTATTTTTTTTAACATCTCTTTAATTTCTTGCTAGAATATATATGCAATTTTTTTTCTTTATAATGCAAAATAGAATTGCTAATTATCAATTCACGTTGGAAAAGAAAAAAAATTGGGAGTTGGAAGTGTTTCATAAATATTCAAATGTACTCTAAAAACAAGACATGGGTAAAGTTGGAAAGAAAAGTTTATTTTTTATTAGTAATCTAAAAGCATCAATTGGAGTGGAACAAATTCAAAAACTTTAAATGTTAATTAGAAAGGAATTGAGGGAGTAATTAGCAATTCCATTTTGCATCATAATGAAAAAAAATTGCATATATATTCCAGCAAGAAATCAAAGAGATGTTAAAAAATAATGGAGAGATGTCAAGACTCTATAGATGAAGAATTATATTTAAATGAAAAGAAACATAGCAATTGTTTTAAAAAATATATTGTGATTACAATTATTCATAATAATACTTGGTGGGAAATTATAATTGTTTATAATTTGTGATTGAAAATTTTAGTGGGAGAAAATTTTTATTTTGAATAAAATTCATAATTTCAGTGGGGAGAAAAATTTTATTTGAATACAAAAGTTGCATAGATTACTAGTACTAGGTAGATAAATGAGTTTGATTGGAGTAATTATAATTCATAACTTTTAGTCTTTCAAAAAAAGGGTAATATAGTCATTTGCACCTATAATTATGTCTATTAAATAGGATTCTTAATCTATGTGACAAAACCTTAAACATCAATTGGAATGGAACGGAGGGGAGTATCAAATTAGACTTTAGGACATAAATCTTGTACCTTGATAAATTGAATGCACATCATCAATTATTGTCTCATTATCATCCCAACAGTCATTATAAATAGTTTTAAGAAAAAAAATAAAACAATTGCTTTTAAGACTTTGGTTAATTCTTAACATTATGAATGAGTACACAAAACACGACATAACAAGCAATAAAAAATATTCACAATTGAATAATAAAGGCAATTTTGCATAAAATGAAAGGACATGAAATGATAATAACCAGAATAGAAAATAAAATTAAGTAAAGAAAAGAAGATAAATTGGTAGAAAAATCCTTTAAGATGTAGTGAAAAGTAGGGTTAAGCACGAGACGGAGAAAATACCAAAACAAACCGAAAGACATTAAAACCATACTGAAGTGAATAATTTTAATCTCAAACTGAATCTAATCGAATTTTATGACTAATTTGGTACGGTATTGGCTATTTATAAAAATAAATAAAAACTAAACTGACAACCATACTGAACTGAAAACTGAATATTAATTTAATAAGTAATACATATATATTAATAAAAAGTATTAAGTAGTAACTCAATTATATACTTATAATTATATTGTTAAGTACTATACATATGTATAATAATATATGATAAAATTAATATGTTTTGTGATTAAAATATAATAAATAAATTGTTAACAAAATATTTTTAATTTTATTATTAATAATATTATTATCATTTTTATTACTACTACTATTATTCAATTAACCAGTCAAAATATTAAATGTTTATTATATCACAATTTTAACTTAAGATATAAAATACAAAATTAACATTGCATTAATTTCAAATAATTCAATTAACAAATACAAATGTGGAATAACCATTATATTTCAATTTAAACTATATATATATATATAAGCCCCTATGATTTCTTTTTAGTCAGTATTTTCTTATTTTGGCTGATGTGTCCAATTCTAAAAATTCATAATATTTACCTACAAAAAAATATTAAGAAAATAATAATTTGCAGAGGAGGGTGAGTTCCAATCTACTTCTATCTTTTGGTTAACATTATCATCAAAAAGTCCTCTTAATTTAATGTTGTAGTATACCTATATACTTATCAACAATGATCTCTTCCAAAACAAACTTCTCTAATATCAATCATTTTCCATATACATTCGTTACTTTTAGCTTATATAATATTACATGCTAATTTTAGGCTTTATAAAGACTATTTAAAATCATTGATAAGTTTGTAAGAAGTTGTGTGAAAGGTTTGGAAAGCATATTTTAGTAAAATCAAAACCAATAATGTGGAGCCTTACAACACCCTTTAGAATGAATGTAGGAATGGGTGAGGAAAGTTAGAGAGGAGAAAGAGGAAGGAGGAGCATCAAAGAGAGATAAAAATTTCATTTTTTACTAGCTTTAGTAGTGAGTGAATAGATGGCACATGATAATATGTCTATTTATTTTCTTTGATGCTCACTATATATTTAGTGTTGATCATTGCTATCTTCTAATTTAGAATTTTATTTTTTAATGTAAGAATAATCTGTCCAAGGAATGCAACTTTTATCATGTTGAGGGGCTAGCACTACATATATTATGTTGATTGAAAAAATAATGTGCATTTGAAGAACTATCTATGGTGACAATATCGGGTAAGTATTTTGACAATTTTTGTATAGGGTACAATTCAGATGTTTATGCATACATTATTTTTTTATATTCAACATAAAATTTAAATTAAATTTCAATTTATTAAAAAAAATTAAAATTTAATGCTTTTGACAATTCAATTTGATATTTTTACAGTTATAATAATTTTTAATTGTGTAGAAATTTTTATTTCAACTATTATTTTTTTAATTTGATGTCTGCAATGTTTATATTTAAATATGTATTAATTGAAATCTGCGCAATGCGCGGATTGATAACTAGTTTAAATAAGAAAATTAACATTATATAATTTCAAATTTTTTAGTTATTAATTAAAATATGTTATTATTATCATATTTGATAACTTATTAATAATTATTTTTAGTGACTAATCTAATCTTATTCATATTATTTAAAATTAATGAGCTAAATAATATTACTATAATTTTTATTTTGCTACATAATTATATATAGACATATATTATAGATAACCAAAACAACACAGTTTTACCTAAAACTACATCGTTTTGATTAAAACAATTAATTATCTTTAAAAAAAAGGATGCAGGTTATTTTTATTAACTAAATTATATTGCTATTATTATATTCATAATTTGTTATTGTTATTAAGTAATTTAATCTTATTGATATTATTTAAAAGTAATGAGGTAAATATTGTCAATGTTGTTGTTATTATTATTATCATTATGTGTGTGTATCCACAACATATCCATATCATAACAAAAACAAAATATTTTTACCCAAAATTATCAAGTTTCGATTTGTGGATAATAAATATAATTTTAATTAATTTATGAATAATAAATATAATTTTAATTAATAATATAAAATTATCCATTACATAAATTCTTGAATTCCCATTTTGAATTGTACCATATCGATTTGTTCCAACAGAACCAAATCTCCATACTGTACTACCCCGAAAAATGGGATGATATCAGTATGGAGATTTTTAAATTAAGTACTAGTATTGGAGATTTTATTTTTAAAATCCCCAAAATATGGTACTGTTCTGGAGATTTTAAATTGTTGGATTTCCCCAACCCGTACTCACCCCTAGTGAAAAGGGAAAATTAAGATAAAATAAATTTTATTATGAGAATATTCTTGAAATAAAGTAAATAAAATGGAAAATATGGTTAAAATCAAGGCAAAAATGAAATTAAAAATTATATTAAAAAATGAATTATTTAGCCAAAATTAAGAGTTAATGCAAATAAATTGGAAAAATGCATAAAAGAAATAATAAATATAAGATTGTGTAGTAAAAAAATCAAAATACATTAAAATAATAAACTAGAAAATAAATTAAGAAAGGGGATGAGAATAGAAGATAATGTAAAATTAATTGAAAGAAAAAACTACAAATAGTAAATATAAATGATAAAAAAAATTAAACAAATGAAAAATGGCATTGTAGAGAGACATATAAAAGGATAAGTAACAAGTAAATGAAATTAAAATAAAATAGAAATCAAAGTAGAAATTGAGGTGTAGAGATGAATTATGCTAAGATATCAATTAAAAATTAATATAATGAAAGAAGGTTGTAAACACCCAATTTCGGAATTCTAGATACAAGGATGCAATAGAAAACCTAATGATGAAAATTGACTGCAAAATTAGATTTATTAAATATGATTTATTGTTTTTAGACTAAATTGAAACTTCATTTAGGACTTTTCTTAAAAATTTTATTTAAGTTTAAAATAAATAAATAATTTTAGGAAAAAATAAAATAAATTTTCAAAAGAAAAATAATTCAAAAATAAATTTTCAAAAGAAAAATAAAAAAAGGAAATTCGGCAAAAATGCCAAATTTGGCAAAAAGGCCAAATTGGCCTAAAGAAAAAGAAAAAGAGATAAATACCCCATTTTTAATTGTTGTGAACAAAAATGCCCTAAGTTTTCATTTTTTACAAATCTACCATGTGTGTCCTTTGTGTTTTGAAAAATATCCCTTGTTTCTTTAGTCTTCAGCATAGAGGTTTCTTCATTGTTGTTTCTTCTTCTTCCTTCGCATTTCTTTTTTTTTTTCATTTTCTTTAAGTTTTGATTTTTAAGTTGGTTTTTTTCCTTTTTTTTTATGATAACTACTGCTTATTGGTGTGGAAAGTAACTGCCATTTTGTTTTGGTGGTTTTTTGTTATAAGAATTTTATGGTTAACATAAGATCACAAAATCATAACCGTGTGAAACAAAGAGAATGAAGTGTGAAGAAGAAAAGAGGTGTAGGATTAAAAGTGGTGAAGTAGACAATATGCAAGTGTGAAAAAAGGGACATGCAAAAAATGATATTAGTGGTGTTTCGGGTAGGAAGAAAAGAGTAACTAAAGGTGTAGATATTGATAGGGGGAAGAAGAAGATAAAAAGGATGTTAATGAAGGATTTGGTGTAAAGGTTGCTACTTTAAAGGTATTTATTTATTTTTTATTTTTTGGTTTAGGTTTTATTTCGTTTTAGTTTCTAATTACATTTTTTTAGGACTGGGAGCGTTTCTTGAAAAGCGATGAGTATTTTAAAGCTAAGGTTTATTGCACTTTATCATATGGTATTCTTAATTTGATTAAAGAAGTTTTGAATGAAACTCAATCAGGTCTTTTTCATGAAATATGTTTTGGTTTTTTCTTAGATTTACCAAAATTTAAAGTTCAATGCCAATTGATTCATTCTATTTTGTTAAGAGAATTAAAGCAACCCAATTTGTATGAGTGTTATTTTGATGTTTCTGGAAAGAGATTAAAATTTTGGATGGACGAATTTGCATTAGTTACTAGGTTAAGATGTGTTGATAACTCTATGTTGTCAACTATTTTTTTGGAGGAGATTAGGTTGATTTTAAAATATTTTGGTGGTTTAAAGAAAATAAACAAGCACTATGTGTATTAGTGTTTGTTGTCCAAATGTTGGGATAATAATAAAGATGGTGTTAAGATTGCTTTGATTTATTTTATTGAAGTTTGTTTTTGTCAGTTCTCCATTGGAGAAGATGGTGAGTTAGAGAACATTTGATATTGTTGATTGTGGTTTTTGTAATGTGTATCATTGAGGGAAATATGTGTTTTACTTGACTATGGAATACTTGAAGAGGAATCTTTTTAAGAGTGAAAATTGAAAGAAAAGTGATTGGACTTTTTATTGATTGAATGACTTTCCTTATGTTGTTCAAATCTAGTTTTACCAATATTGTCCATTTGTGGTTGATAATATTTGTGTACATAATAGTTTAAGAAATCTGCTTATTCCTCAAATTCTAAATTGGACTTGTAAATCAAATTTGAGTTACAAGGTGCTACAACGCTTAATTTTCAAGGAACCGTTGAGTAAGGTAAATTCTGTTTTGGTTATTTAAGTTTTTTTAAGTTTTTTTTTTAATTTTTATTGTTATTAATTTTGTTTTTATTTTTTTATAGTTGAAATTGAGGAATGTATCTCCCATTAAGGAAGAGTTGTCAAGGCTAGATTTAGATGGTTTTTATGAAAATGGTAAGGAGGAGTTTGGTGATTCTATTGATGTGAAAAGTTCACCCAATTCTCATGGAATTAGCTTTAAGACATGACTGTTTGAGAAATGAATTTAATGATTTGAAGATGTTTATGTATAAAAAGTTGGATTATTTTTCTTCTTTAATGAAATTGGTTATGGCCAAACTGGGGGTTAAAAATATTTATTTAGATGTTGATTCATATGATAATATTATGTTTGAGTTAAAAAATAAAAATAAAAATGATACATCAGGTGTTGTTGGTTATTTTATTATGTTTTATTTTTAATTTTTTTGTTGTTGTTTTGTTTACTTTTAGTTTCTGATGTCATTTTAAATTAGGTGGAAAAGGTGGAGGTGGTGGTGGTGCTTCTTTTACTGGTTTAGGTGATAAAGAAAAGGCTTCTAAAGAGAAAGAAAGTGAATATAAAGGGAGTACAGGTTGAGGGGATGGTGGGAATAATGAAGCTCGTTATTTAGAGGCAGGAGATTCTGTTAAGGTATATTGGATTTGATTATTTTTTTAATTGTTTTGGTTTCTTTTTGTTTCTAATACTATTTTTTAAGTTTTAAGAGTGATAAATTGGCTGATGATACTAGTTTGAATTCCAATAACAAAGATAATTCTGATAATGATGATGATGAAGTGGTGAAAAAGTCTAATGTGGTGTGTTATGTTTGTTTTGTTTTACTAATATATTATTTTTTGATTTTGTGTTAGTTATTAATTTTGTTTTTGATATATTATTTTTATTATTAGGTTGAAGATTCTATATTTAATGATGTTGATAAGGCTTTCAATGTTATTGATAATGTTTTAAAAGCTGCTTTAAATTATGATGTTGTATGTTATTTTATTTTTATTTTTTTTTGTTTTTTATGGTTTTTGTTTTTGTTCTTGAGCATTGGTTTTTTTTAATAGACTATTGGAAAAGGTGTTTCTATGTCTGTTTCTAAAGAAGGTGGTGCTATTAGTGGACAGACTATAAATCCTATTGTTGTGTTATTATATTTGTTTTTTTAATTATGCATGATTTATTTGGGTTGCTTTTTTTTTGTTTGGTTTTTGATATTATTTAATAAATTCAAGTTGATAATGATGACTTTTAGACTCCACTTCTTGATAAAAGGGAGCACTAACCTAGTTATGTCATGAAATCTCCTTTCGTTAATAAGTTTGGTTCTTTAAGAGTTAGCACAAGGAGGAAGGACATAACTATTTTGAAAAATGTACATCCTTTTAGTAAAGATATTGGAGAAGATTTAAAATATGAATCTCTCTCTAGTTTTGATGGTTGGATTAAGGCTAGGTTAAAGAAGAAGAACAAGTATGTTTTGATTTTTTATTTGTTTTGTTATTTATAAATAGTTTATTGATTGTTTGCTTGTGTTTTTTAAATTTTTTAGGAAGAAGTTATATTATGATAAAGATAATTTGATTTCTCTTGGTTTTGTATTTGGAGTTGAGACAATTATAGAAAAGACATGGTTCTACACTCTCGATTCCCCTAAAAAGATGTTGTCTTCTTTTATAAATTTTTTATTTTTGTAAGTTTTTAGTTTCAAAAACTAAACAAAAATTGATTATATACTATATATGAAATAAATGTTTAATATGTTGAATTTCTATTCTACAACATATCAATGTTTTGTTTTATTATTTAAGGAAAAAAAGGGAAAGTGTATTATAACAACTATGTCAAATACACTACAATAGATAACCAATTTGATCAACGTATTCAAGTTTTATATAACAAATTTTATCAAATAACAATGATTATTCTCTTATTTATGTTGATCATAGTATTATAGAGTACATACCTGAGTATTACATGGCTATGTTGTTTTCGATTCACATTGGTAATAAGAAACATTGGATTTTAGGGCGTTTGAACTTCAAGGATATATGTATTTACATTTATAATTCTTTAAGGAGTATAAAGACTAATAAATTGGTGATGAAAGTTTTGGAATCTTATAGCATTCTGCTTTCAGTGTTTTTTGAACTTCTTGATCTGTGGTCAAATCGTAAAGATATTGATATGAATTTTGAAGTTTATGCCTCGAAGAAGGTTTTAGATCCTTCTGAAGTTGTGTCGATTGATGATCTTCCTTCCCAAGAGAACAAGTGAGTTTTTTCCTTTGTTTTGGTTTCATTTGATTGATTTATCATTATTCTAATTTTTTTTAATTTTTTAGTGATTGTGGAGTTTTTGCAATTGCATTTGATGAGTACTTGCTTAACAGGTTGGAGATTCCTAGGAACATTAATATAGATCAGATGAGAAGTTAATACGCTATGAGTTTGTATGCCTATGGCATGATGAAGCAACATGATGTAGTGGAAAGTGAATATGAATACCAAAAAAGGTTGAATACAAATGAAAAGAAGAAGAAAAAGGTTTATTTAGAATAGGTTGATTGATTATATTATTTTAGAAGTCTTTTATAACTATTTGGTTGTTTTTAAGGATTTTAAGGTGTCCTTGTTTATTCATGAAGATGAATATTTGGGTTGCTGAATTTGTATTTGATGTTTGTTTATTAATGTTGGAGATAGTTGATTTTATAAAATATTTTGTTTTAAGTTTACTATTGTTTTCTTATTATTTTTGTTTAAGATTCTGTATATGGTGTTAATTTTTTTTATTATAAGAGGTTTATTATTGTTTCAGGTTTATTATATTTGTATCAGAAACCTAATGTCAACCAAAAGTGTTCAAAATGTTTTGTGAAATTTAATGAAAATTTTGGTTATTTTATGTAATGGACTAGCTGAATGTAGTTTTGAAATTATATTTTTGAGCAAATGTAACTGTAGTTTGAAAAATTAAAAAAATTAATGAATTTTTATAGTCTTTGAAGTTGTCTGTATATGTGTATGAAATCGTTTCATAAATAGAAAAGAAACAGAATGGTTCTATTTTTATAATGAAGTTTTATTGAAGTACATTTATTTTAAGTGGCAATCTAAATATCCCTAATAGAAATTATATTACATATCATTCATTTGAGGAAGAGTGTAAGTGCATTGGGAAATTTTAACAAAAGAACAAGAATCCATTTTTTATTCTTGATAAATGTCTATAGAAATGTAAAAGTGTTTTTCAGAAACTGAAAGGAAATAAAAAGTATGCAAGAACTATTGTATGTTTGGTGGATTTCTACAGGTCTTCCTATTATGTCCAAATAAGACGCATCTGGCACACTTGTTTTCTATTTTCATTTCTCATTGAGATTTGGCTCTTATCTTTTTATGTCTTCCAGCTTTAATTCTTACTTTTGGAGGAAGCACTATCATTTCTTTCACATCATTTGGTATGCACCATATAGATTAACTTAGCAAAGGGTAAACCATAGCGTTATATGTTGCAACCATTGTCTCTGTAGTGTAGAAATGTGATGAATAGTTATAAGGTTCCTGGTTTAATTCCTTTAGAACTGCTAATGCATGCTTGCAAGGTAGTTGATTGAGTTGAAATTTATTGCACATGCAAATTTTATCTTTTAGGTATACTATTTCTTGGATTTGCTCACAATTGACACTAAAGATTTCATAATTTGATCTTCTCACTTAAAAGACTCAGATTTTGGTGTTTTATAATTGAATCAAAAACTAAATGTAAACCAAAAGGACATAAGCTCACAAAAATTAACAGTTTTACAAATTATTTAAGAGTAAGCATAATTAAAATAGGAATTGCATTTATTGTATCAGGAAACTAAAAGTATTCAAAAATAATATTTATTTGACTAAATGATTACTGATTGTTTGTCTTATGCATAGTATTTGAAATTTGAAAGAAAAGCATGAGATCTTACCTTGAATTTTAGAGATTTGATGTAGTTCTAGGTTAGCCTTTCATCAGGCTTTTTTGCAAGCTTTTTGAATGTGCGTCTTGCAATGTTTCTATTTGTGGAAGTCCACTGCTACATCAATCCTCTCAAGTATTCTAGCAGGGTTGTGATTGGTAGTTCTCTTGTATATTTTATTGTTGAGTTGAGGGATTCAACAATATTTGATGTCATGGTCCTAAACCTGTTGTTTTGTGAGTGCACCTTCATCCATTTTTCATGTCCAATATTATTCAGGTACTCATACACTCTTAAATTTATCTTTTCTATGTCAAGCATATGTGTAGACAGTGGGTTTAGCGTGTGTCCAAGATTTTAGCAACTGCGACATTGTTTAGGCTCAGGGCCTTAGAGAACACACTAACCATTGTCACAAAGACATGGCGTGAATATGAGGAGTTGCCACCCAGGGTAATAACTAGGACAAATTGAAAAAGTGGTACTCAATTCCCTAAAAGAAAGCTAGCACCATAATTAGGAGATTCTGGATACGGAATACTAACTTCTCTTAGTCTTGTGTTCGTTTAGAATAATTTTATAAATGATTATTTCATCCTCTAATTACATGAAATTTTATTTAAACCCTATTTTACATCCATTTAACCCTAGGCATCTAGTCAATAAAATTACACATAAAAAATGCACTCAAGATCGTGTTGTCCCTAAGTCTAAACTATGTTAATTTTATTAAAAAGTTAGCTAGATTTACATTTTATTTACAAGTGAGAAATGGACTAAAGGTGGGCCTACATTTTTATTAATTAGTGAGCCTAGATCCATTTATTTTAGTCTGTCTAAGAAATGGGCTTAAGTCTATTCAATTTTAAAGGAAAGTTATATTAGTGGGCCTAGGTCTAATTTGGTTTTATTTTAAGTGAAATGTGAGCCTAGGTCTATTTATTTTAAAAGAAATGAGTTTGAGTGCATTGAGCTAAGTCTAAACCAGTTTTTAATTGATTAAGTGGGCTTAAAATCTAATTAACCTAATGGGCCTAAGTTGACTTTAATTATTTAAAATCCTAAATCATTTTTAAGCCTATTTATTAAGTGGGTTAGACATAAGCATGGGCTTGGGGCCCAAATGGATACAAACTTAAAAAAAACAAGCCCAAAATAAATAAAATACAAAAAATGGATCAAACAAACATTATAGTGATTTTCTAGAAACCCTAAATTAATTACATGCAAACCCTAAATTAAGCTACTGCCACCATTAATTTTAATTAATTTTACCCAATTGAACTTAATTACTAATTGATTTAAAATGCAGAAAATTAAATCTTTTACTATTCCCACTATTAGGGCTATTACAAACTACATACAAAAATTAAAATTAAATAATTATACACCCATGAATTAAAATAACTCCATAGAACACATAAAGGAAAAATGAAAATTAAAACCCTAATATCTACTGGAAAACAGTACAGATTATTCCATGGCATTCCATGGATCTTTTGTTCATTTGAACACAAGCAGTATCCTCCTCAATCCACAATCGAACATCAAAACAAAAAAACACAAAAAATTGGATTAGTGAAATTTAATACTCAAATCAATAACAAAAATAAAATAAAAATCATTAAGGAAAGAAAAGAATAAAAAAGAACACAGTGATGATGTTGTGCAAATGCCCTTTTTAGCCCCTCAAAATAGGATTTTTACCATTGAAATTGAATTGTTATTGATTCTGGACTGGAATTTGGTTGTGTTCAAAGAAAGACCTAACAGTATCCAAAATTAGGGTTTTGAAAGACATGCGAAGTGTTCTTTACTTCTTAATTTTTAGGGTTTCTGGGTTTTTTCAATCTCTGCGTGTGTGTGTTTCTCTCCGTCTCTCTGTAAAAAAAAATCCCCCCATGCACATAGACTCTTTGCTTTTTAAAGTAGAGTCTGTGCGTACTAACTTCCTCCTTTGGAGGAACAGAATCATCTCCTCAAAATAGACTGATAAGCATTTGATTTTTGAAAGTTATTTACGTGTTTTGAATGCGTCAAAATATTTTTCAGATAAAAATAATAATAAAATTCAATTTTTAACCAATAAAAACACTGAAAACATTGACAAAAAATAAGAAAAATATGCGAAAAATTAAAAAAATGGGACTTTTACACGTCGGCAATGCACAATGCCAATGAGTAAAAGTCCCATTTTTTTAATTTTTTACATATTTTTTCTTCTTTTTTGTCAATTTTTTCAATGTTTTGATTGGTCGAATGCCATTGTGCAATGCCGATCGGCATTACATAATGCCGGTTGGCATTACACCATTGCCGACCCTTTTTTCTACTTTTAATTACCAAAAGACCCCTGAAAAATTGACTTCCTTGCAATTAAATCCTAAAAAGCATTGCAATTTAATCCCTAAAGTCCAAAAAATCAACAACCAAGTTCAATTTTTGAATAAATTTCATCATAGGGGCTTACGTCATAATTGTGCACAATTGCATCTTGAAATTGGGTGCTTACAATACGCTTCTCAAATTGTTATACTTTATATCTATTTGCATCTTATAAGAACATTTCTTTAATTTGCATTGTGATTTTCTTGAAGTTTGTTTTGATGTTGTTCAAGATATGATAGATGCAAAATGCATGTTAAAAAGAGTCCTAGAGGGTGGGTGAATAGGACTATCAAATAAAAATGAGATATTAAAAGAATTCTTTGCAAGAATTGAATGGAAGTTGAGAAGGAAGAATGAAGAACACAAAAATTTAAAGAGTTTGGATTCAATAATAATCCTAAATCTCCATTTAACTTATCCCTAAGTTAGGATTTTCAATCACCCACAATCTTATTCACAAGATTGAGATTACACAAGATTTTTATGGCTCACGCTTACAACCTTGCAACTTGAGTTTTCAAGGCTCACTCAAAAAACCAAATCCCAAATGTTTTAATAGACAACACTTAAACCAATTCCTTTAGAGATAAATCTCACTTCCTTCTAATCTATCCTAAGATTTAAGATGAAGAGAAATTCTATTTCTAATAGAAAACCAAGTCTTACAAGAGTTATATAAAAAATTAACTGTTTAAGAGAATGTGAGAGCTCAATTGAATGCTTAAGAAAGAATGAATGATGAACAAGTTTCTTCTTAACTTCCATTTAGCTCTTAAGGTGTTTATATAAATAAACACTAAAAAATATAGATGTTGGAGGTGCAAATAATATGTCCAACATCTATATTTTGAATTCAATGTTTATAATTTTGAATTAATGAAGGTGATGCTGTCAAATAACTATGGGTCAATTGAAACTGTAATTGGCTACTAAAGACGTTCCATTTTACCTACACTTTCTTCATAAAAGTTGTAGATATTTGACTTAGCTTTCCATATAAATTTTAATCACATTAATTAGACTTTTTTTACCTCAAGATATGTCTAAAATACTAAGAGCTATGCAATCTAAAATGCAAACTACTATCGGACAACTATACATAGGTTGAACCCATGATTTTATATTGAAGAAATTTAAATTTTCCAAAAATTTCCTTATAAAATTTATATATATTTTACTTATATTTCTATATTAATTATAATCACATTAATTGGACATTTGTAGCTCAAGATATGTCCAAAATACTAAGAGTTATGCAATCTAAAATGTAAACCACTGTCAGACAGTTATACACAAGTTAAAGTCGTGATTTTCTATTAAAGACATCTTAATTTTCCCAATTTATTTAAAAAAATTTAGATATTGGACTTATCTTTGAATATCATTTTGAATCACCTCAATTGGGCTTTTGTAGCTCAAGATATGTCTAAAATACTAAGAGCTATGCAATATGAAATGACAGCTGCATACATTGACTTTGACTTAATATTGCATACCCAAATGATCTCAGATTTTAACAATCAAGCCCAATTCAAAAATCTCAAGATGTCTACTTCAAATGTGAAGAAGATAATTTTCTTATTATAAGACTTTAAGGATGTCAAAAGAATCCTTGAATCTCAGAGGTCGAATCAGCTCAAGATAATTATACTTCATTTTAACTTCCAATGGAGTCCTAACTTATACACACTTAAATGAACAAATTGAATGCTCAAAATTAAGTTTTTTAAAATGAAAATTAAGATTAATTATTGCTAAGGTCAAAAATCTCCCCCTTTTTAATTTTGACAAACTTATTTTAAGTTTGATAAAAAATAATATAAAGTGAAGTGTGTGATAATATTTGTGTTAATAATGATACCAAATGAAATAAAACATATTTCTTTATTTCTCCCCCCTATGAATATGGATATGATAAGAAATATAAATCTATAGATTATTCCCCTTGACAAAAAAATAAAAACAACATAAAATATAGCAAGAGGGATAAAAACATGGCATTCTTATGACAAATGTATTAAAAACATAAAATATGATAACATGATCATTTAAATAAATGTTAGGCAATATGAGGAAATAATTTCAAACATATATGCATATAGTGCCACTAAAATGAATCATAAAAATAGTACATATAATAATAATTTTGATGCTAGATGTGCTTAATTATCATATGATTATATAGAGCTTAGCTAGCTAATCAATCATGTAGCACTTAGCGTATAAAAAAAATAAACACAAATTATTCATAACATATTTTCCTCTCTTTATACAAAAGAAAAAGGAAAAGAGAGAGATATAAGGAAAAATGAACCTAAAGGGACCAAAATTCCTATAGGAACAAAGCAAAGATACACCAAATCTTTGAAAAAATATTCATGCCTTATCAAAGATAAAAACAATTTCTAGGAAGATAATATTATACATATGTATAATAACAAATAACAAACTCAAATATATTTCTCTCCCTTTGTCAAAAGCAAAAAGAAAAAAGAGAGATATAAAGGGAAAATAAAAGCAAAGATACACAAAATCTTTACAAAATATATGTCATACATAAACAAAGTAAGTAAAACAAGGTCTTTTGTCACATATGATGTATGACAAAATTAGCCATAATGTTAATATGTATGCAAAAATTTAAACAAATTTTCACCCCCTATATCAAAAAAAAAAATAATATGTCACTAATATAAACACATTTTTTAAGGGAGTTTCAAAATTAAAAACAAACTAAGTATGCATGTTAAAAAAAAATTAACTAGGTACATATACAAACTCAAATATTTCTCCTCCTTTGACAAAATGCAAAAGGAAATTTAAAAAGATAAACCAAATATAAGCTAACGACTAAAAAACAAATTTAAGATCAAAATAAAAATATTTATCAATTAAAGTAATCAATAAGTAGAACATGATTTCACATTAAAACAGTTCAACCATCATTAAACATAAAATCAAAATAAACTAGAACCATCAATCATAACAAGTTTATACTTAATGAAATTTAATCTCTCTTCATTAAGAGGTTTGGTGAAGACATTTGCAAATTGATTATTTGTATCAACAAATTCAAGTGAGATATCACCAATTTGGACATTATCATGCAAGAAATGATGTCTAATGTCTATATGCTTAGTTCTAGAATGCTGAATGGGATTTTTACTAAGGATGATAACACTTGTATTATCACATTTGATTGGAATGTGATCAAGTTTTACACCATAGTCTAATAACTATTGTTTTTGCTATAAAACTTGTGAACAACAGAGACTTGCTATAATATATTTAGCCTCAGCAGTGGATAAGGCAATTAAAACTTATTTCTTGCTAAACTAAGAAACTAAAAATTGTCCTAAAAATTAAGAAGTCTTGGATGTGTTTTTTCTATTTAGTAAACTATGAGCAAAGTCCACATCAGAATAACTAATTAAGTCAAAGGATGAACTCCTAGGATACCAAAGTCTTAAATGCATTATACTACAAAGATATTTGAAAAATCTTTTAATAGCATTCAAATGAGACTCTCTAGGACTATATTAAAATCTAGCACATAAGCAAGTAGCAAACATAATATCAGGTCTACTAGCAGTTAAATAAAGAAGGGATCTGATCATACCTCTAAATCACTTTTCATCAATTGGTTTGCCATTCTCATCTTTCTTAAGTTTGGTTATGGTGCTCATTGGAGTTTTACTTATCTTAGCTCCATACATGCCAAATTTCTTAAGAACATCTCTTGCATACTTGGTTTGATTGATGAAAATCCCATTTTTGCATTGCTTGATTTGTAGTCTAAGAAAGAATTTGAGTTCACCCATCATACTCATATCAAATTCTCCTTTCATTAAATTAGAGAATTCCTCACATAAGCAATGGGTAGTAGCACCGAATATAATTTCATTAACATACATTTGAACAATTAATAAATCATGCTTGGATTTCTTTATGAAAAGAGTTGTATCAACTTTTCCTTTAAAGAAACCTTTCTCTAATAAGAAGTTGCTAAATCTTTCATACTAAGCTTTAGGAGCTTGTTTTAATCCATATAATGCTTTGGGAAGTTTGAATACATGATTTGGAAAATCAAAGCTTTTAAAACCTAGAGGTTGTTTAACATACACCTCTTCTTCAATAAAACTATTTAAAAATGCACTTTTAACATCCATTTGATAAAGTTTGAAATCCATGAATGATTCAAATGCAAGTAGCATCCTAATAGCTTCTGACCTTACAAAGGGGGGAAAGGTTTCATTATAATCAATGTTTTCCAATTGATTATAACCTTTAGCTACTAGTCTAGCTTTATTCCTAGTTATGACACCTTGTTCATTCATCTTATTTCTAAACATCCATTTGGTGCCTATAATAGGAAGATGTTTAGGTCTAGGAACCAAGGTCTAAACCTTGTTTCTCTCAAATTGATTTAACTCTTCTTGCATATCAAGGACCCAAAATTCATCACACAAAGCATCATCAATATTTTTAGGTTCAATTTGAGAAATGAAGGCTAAATTAATAATAGACTTTAATTGAGATCTAGTAGTTACCCCTTTTATAGTGTCACCTATAATGAGATCTTGAGGGTGAGTTTTCTTGAATTGCCAATCCTTTTGAAGTTCATCCTTCAAGGTAGGTTGAGATGTCTTCTCATTTTCCTCAATTTGATCTTCATGTTCCAAAGGCTTACTAGCATTTTCTTCTTATGTTTCCATAATCTCATTGTCACCTACAAGATCATCAACACTACAACCATCCTTTTTAGGAATAAGTGAGTTTGATTCATCAGATACTGCATGCATTAACTCTTCAACTACTAGAGTTCTCTTATTAAAGACCCTATATTTTTCCTTAGAAATAGAATAGCCTAGGAAAACTCCTTCATTAGCTTTAAAATCAAATTTCCAAAGATTGTCCTTAGTGTTCAATATAAAGCACTTGCATTCAAATACTTTTAGATATGAGATTTTAGGTTTTCTATTGTTCCATAGCTCATAAGATGTTTTATTTAAATTTAGTCTTTTGAAAACTCAGTTTGAAATATAACAAGATGTTTTAATGGCTTCCGTCCAAAAGTATAAAGGCAAAATATACTCATGAAGCATTCTTTAGCCATTTCCACAAGAGTTCTATGTTTCCTTTCAACTACCCCATTTTATTGAGTTCTAGGAGATGAAAATGTATGAGAAATACCATTTTCATTACAATAGTTTTTGAAATTTTCCTTTTTAAATTCAGTTCTATGGTCACTTCTAATATAAGAAATATAAAAGCCTTTTTCTTTTGAACTCTTTTTGCAAACTTTTCAAAAGCTTTAAATGCATCATTCTTATAAGCAAGGAAACATGCCCATGTAAATCTAGAGTAATCATCAACCAATACATATGCATAGTACATTCCATTGAGACTAGCAACTCTAGTTAGTCCAAACAAATTCATATGCATACGTTCAAGTGGCCTAGAGGTGGCCACTACATTTTTTAGCTTAAATGAGGACTTGGATTGTTTTCCCTTTTAGCAAGCATCACAAGGTTTATCCTTAGTGAATTCAAGCTTAAGTAAACCAATCACAAGTTCATGTTTATAAAGATCATTTAAAAGCTCAAAATTTGCATGTCCTAACCTTCTATGCCATGTCCATGTGTCATGGAAGATAGACATTAAGCATTTTATGTCTTTATTATTAATTTTATTCAAATAAATGACATAAACATTATCTACTCTTTCACTATTAAAATAATTTTATTTCATCAAGACTCCTAACAAATCAATTTTTAGGATAAAAAGTTACTTTATTTCCCATATCACATAATTAATTTATACTAAGCAAATTATGTTTAAGACCATCAACAAAAAACACATGACGTATAGATAAGGATTGAGGATTACTTATTTCTCCAATGCCAATAATTTTTCCTTTTGCATTATCTCTGAAAGTAACATGTCCTCCATCTTTAGCATCAAGTTTATTAAATTGCTCTTTGTCTCTCATCATGTGCCTTGAACATCCACTATCGAGATATCACTTGCTTTTTATTCTAGTGGATTTTAAGTACACCTACACAAGATAATTTAAGCATTCTTCTGAACCCTAATCTTTCTTAGTCTAGGTTGATTAGTTTCAAGATAGTTTGTAGGAAGCAAGTTCATGTGCAGTCTTCTATAAAAGCACACATTATTAGTATGTCCTTTGATCATATAATATAAGCATTCAACATTTGAAAACTTATTTCTCTTAGGGGGATATAAACTCCTAATGTGTGAAGCATGCCTTTATTGATGTTGTGGTGTATGTCTCCTAAAGTTCTTTTGAGTCATATTATGAGATATGCATTGGCAATGACAATGCGTATTTTGATAGGTTTGTGTAATATGTTTAAGTGCATTATGTTGTGCAACATGCTTATGAGTACTATGTCTGGTGTACATATAAACATGCTTAGATTGAGGTGCTCTAGTTTGAGCCTTACCTCATTGTGTTAATGAAGGATGAATTTTATAAGACTTTCCCTTGCTATTTAATATATGAGATCTTTTAGTTTGAAAATATTGAGTTTCATTTGATTTGGAGGTTGAAGGAGTGGAATCATGTAGAGCTCTCATCATCATCATTCTCATCATCACAATAATTATCATAATCATTAAAGGAAGAATAATAAGTAGATGGTACCTCATTTTTATTTTCAAGGGCCATGAAGCAAAGATTGGCCACTTCTTATTGTTCCTCTTCCTCTTTAGATTCGGAGGAAACATCCTAAGTAGCTTTGAATGCCTTTTTCTTATCATTTTCTCCCTTGTTCTTGAATTTGAGATTAGGACACTCACTTCTTATATGTCCCAGTTTCTTACATTCATAGCAAGTAACCTCCTTAGTTTTCTTCTTCCCATCTCCTTCAAACTTCTTATTGAAGTCCTTTGTTCTTAAGAAATTTTTCTTTCTCAAAAACTTCTTAAAGTTCCTAGTAAGAATGGCAATGTCACCATCTTCATCACTAGAATCTTTGATGTTTTGCTCTTCACTATCTTCTTAAAGAGCTTTTAGAGCAATGATCTTTTTCTTTTCTTCTTTCTCTTGTTATTCTTCACCTCTTTTCTTGATAATGAGCCCATGTGTTAAGAGCTTACCAATGAGCATATCAGTTGATAGAGTGGAGAGGTTTTGAGCTTCTTTAATTGAAGTAACATGAGATTCCTAATCCTTCTTAGGTAGGCTTCTTAGAATCTTACTGTTTACCTCTTTCTTGGAGAAATGTTTTCCAAGTTTCTTGAGGGTTGTGAGGAGAGCATTGAGACGGTTTGTCATCTCCGTGATTGATTCATGAGGCTTCATTTTGAAGAGTTCATATTCATACATATGAAGTTGAACCTTCTTGCTTCTTACTTGAATATTTCCTTCGTAGTGTTTTTCTAAGGTCTCTCACATTTCTTTGGCCAACATACAATGTTGAAGCTTGCTTCCTTCTTCTCTTGTCATTAAAGAGACTAGAGTAATCATAGCTTTTTTATTTTTATGATTTTATTCCTTTTGATCAATACTCCATTGGCTTCTTACAAGAGTAGTTACCACACCATCAATGATAGTTTTAGGTGGTTCCCAACCTCTTAGGGCAATGTCCCAAAGTTTGATGGAATCACAATCAAGATATAATTCCATTTTAAATCTCCAATGTGGATAGTCACTACCATCAACGAATGGTCTAAGAGAAGAGATTTTTTATGATTCACTCCCCATGATCTTGTATTCTAGTAATGAAGTACCTAGAATTCAAGCTCTAATACTAATTGAAAAGAGTCCTAGAGGGGGGGTGAATAGGACTATCAAATAAAAATGAGAAATGAAAAATAATTCTTTACAAGAATTGAAAGGAAGTTGAGAAGGAAGAATGAAGAACATAAAAATTTAAGAAGTTCGAATTCAATAATAATCCTACGTCTCCACCTAACTTATCCCTAAGTTAGGATTTTTAATCACCCATAATCTCATTCATAAGATTGAGATTACGCAAGAATTTTATGGCTCATTCTTACAACCTCACAACTTGAGTTTTCAAGGGTCACTCAAAAAACTAAATCCCAAGTGTTTTAATAGACAACACTTAAACCAATTCCTTTAGAGATAAATCTTATTTCCCTTCTAATCTATCCTAAGATTTAAGATGAAGATAAATTATATTTCTAACACAACTAACTCTCATAAGAGTTATACAAATAAAGCATTGTTTAAGAGAATTTAAGAGCTCAATGAATGCTTAAGAAAGAATGAATGATAAACAAGTTTCTTCTTAACTTCCACTTAGCTCTTGAGGTGTTTATATAGGAAAACACTCAAAAATATAGTTTTTGGAGGTGTAAATAATAGGTCCAACATCTATATTTTGAATTCAATGTTTATAATTTTGAATTATTGATGGTGATGCTATTAGACCAGTATGCATGGATTGAAACTGTAATTGGCTACTAAAGAAATTCAATTTTTCCTATAGTTTCTTCATAAAAGTTATAAATAATTCACTTATATTTCTATATAATTTTGAATCACCTTAATTATAATTCTATACCTCAAGATATGTCCAAAATACTAAGAGTTGTGCAATATAAAATGCAAACTACTGTCAAGCAGCTATACATAAGTTGAACCCATGATTTTATATTGAAGGCATTTGAATTTGCCTAAAATTTCTCATAAAATTTGTATATATTTGACTTAGCTTTCTATATCAATTAAAATCACATCAATTAGACATCTTCAGCTCAAGATATGTCAAAAATACTAAGAGCTATGCAATCTAAAATGTAGACTACTATTAGACAACTATGCACAAGTTGAAGCTATGATTTTCTATTGGAAACATTTGAATCTACCTATACTTTCTTCATAAAAATATTTTACTTAGCTTTCTATATCATTTTGAATCACCTCAATTGGGCTTCTTTAGCTCAAGATATGTCTAAAATACTAAGAGCTATGCAATCTGAAATGACAGCTGCATATGTTAATTTTGATTGAATATTTGCATACCCAAATGAACTCAAATTTTAACAAGCAAGCCCAATTCAAAAAGCTCCAGATGTCTAATTCAAATGTGAAGCAGATAATTTTCTCATTATAAATCTCTAAGGATGTTAAAAGCCTCCTTGAATCTCAGAGGTTGAATCAACCCAAGATAATCATACTTCATTTTAACATCCAATGGAGTCCTAACTTATACATACTTAAAAAAATAAATTAAATTCTCAAAATTGAGTTTTTTTATATTAAAATTAAGATTGATTATTGCTAAGGTCAACACATGTGTAACTTTAAGATAAACCTCTTTTATGGCTAATTTTATGCTTTGATGTCTATTGGACACTATGGTCAGCTTATCTCTCATTCCTAAGGTTTTTCTTAATTGCATAAAAAAACCATATCCAAGATTTTTCATTTTCAAAATCCACAATAGCAAATGCAAGTGGAAATATTTTACCTACTATGCCTTATGTTGAGGTAATTAGGAGCGTGCCTCCAAATTTTATTTTAGGAAAAGTACTATCAACCAAAATTACTGGTATGCAATGCTGCCACCCATGAATGTTGGCTTGTAATAACAAGTACACATATAATAATATATTGTCATTATTTGTCTTCAGGTCTACTAGTGATCCTCTATTTTATCTTTTCAATCATGTATAAAAAATTGGGCAGAAACGAAAGGATTCTTCTAGTTTTACTCTTATGAATTCATGAACTGTTTCTTTTGAGCTCTAAGCCTTTATATAGCTTATTGAGATGCCATAAGCCTTCTGCATATCTCTAATTATATGTACTGGCATATGCACTATTTTTAAGCTATTGTATTTTGACTTGATGCAATCAGCTATCATTTTGTTGTTGCATGATGGTGATTTCCCAATCTGGCCTCCAAGCTACAACTGTGTTCATTTTTGAATTCTCATATTCAAAACATTATTATGTTTTTGTACCTTAATGCTCTCAATCTCTAGGTGTAGTGTCCATCAATGCATTTTATGAAGAATTTTCTTCCACATGATTTAATGACTCTGAATTAAAAATTGTTTGAAATGGCAAAGAGGTTCATGACTATCTTCAGCGTGTGCTTGCTATTGTAGATTTTATGGACTTCTACTTCTTTAACATATGTGTTACTGATTATAAAAGATAGACAAAGAGGACTTTGGACTTTTTATTGTTCACTTTTATTGTTTTGCTTACTAATATTTTTTGCATAATCTACTATTTATGAGGCTATTTCTGTGTATTTTGTGCTTATTGAATGTTGCTCTGACTTTAATATAGTTGTTATTGGAGTGAAATCAAAGAAATTGTTATCCTTCTCTTTTTTCTTTATTGTGATGCACAAGGGGAACTTTGTTTGATTTAGTTTTATGCTTTTCAACTATATATCGAAATGCAGAGTTGAATCATCTTCAAGTATAAGTTTTGGATGCTATTTTTTGACTTAGTAGGTGATTTGTAGTTCATTTTCTTCATTTTGCACTTTCAATCGATCTAAAATTGTATTTATGAGGTTTTAGTACATGCAATCTATTGGAATTTACACTGTGGTGACTTGGAAGTTTTGGAATGTGAAGTTGTCAGTCCATTCATCATTGTAGTGAATAAAAATAAGCAATTGCTACATTTCCTATAAGTGAAATATGTATTAGAAACTAAATGTAACTTTGCTTGATCTGATTCTATGCTTTTCAATTGTATATAGAAATGCAAAGTTGAATCATCTTCAAGTATAAGTTTTGGATAATGTTGTTTGACTTGGTATGTGATTTATAGTTCATTTTCTTTATTTTGCACTTTCAATTGATTTGAAATTGTATTTATGAGGTTTTGGTATATGCAATCTATTGGAATTTGAACTGTGGTGACTTGAAAGTTTTGGAATGTGAAGATATCAGTCCATTCGCCATTGTAGTTAATGAAAACAAGTAGTTGCTACATTTCCTATAAGTGAAATATATATTAGAAACCAAATGTAAATAGAAAGGATTCTAAAATCAATAAGGCATATATATTATTTTGGGATTTTTTTAAAAACTTGAAATGGATGTCCTTAAATTGTTTTTAGAAACCAAGCATAAACAAAAAGGATTCTAAAATGAAGCAAGCATATACATTATTTCTTGATTTTCCAAAGAACTTCAAACATATGTCCTTGAAATGTTTTAGAAACTAAATGTAAACAGAAAGGATTCTATAATGAAGTAAGCATGTAAAAAAAGTGTTTTGAAATATTTATCTCTGCACATACATTACTTTTTCATCTTCCAATGAACTTGACTCAGATATCATTGAATTTTATCAAAAATAAAAGCAAACTAAAAGGATTCTAAATTGAAATAATAAATCAATGCAGGTATTTTTTTAGAAGAAATCAAGGTTTATACACTATTTATGTCATTCATTATCTTCTATATCAATTAATTATAAAAAAATTGAAGAAAATAAAGATCTGGGTGGGTTTAAGAATAGATATAGGTTTAAGAAGATATCTTAGTTTGCATGCATTTAATGATTGTATAAAATGATGAATCTGAATGAGAATGCTTACCTTCAATTTTTTTTATTATTGTTTAATTTCTTCTTCTTTTCTTGGCTGTTGAAATCTTATTTTTTATTCTTTTTTTTTAAATTATGGTGATTTTTTTAAGTTTTAATAAGAGATTGATAATGATGGTTCATTTAAGGGAGGCAGAAATTGGTTTTGATTTGATGTAGAGTGATTGCAGGTGAATGAGGTGTTTTTGAGCTGAAAGAGAGGTTTTGCAGCTTAAGGTTCATGTTTTACAGCTAAAGGTTCATGATGGAAGCATGTTTTATAGCTGAGGAAGGAGATGAAAGCATGTTTTACAGCTAAAGGAGAAGAAGGGTAAGCGCGTAATTAAAATTGAAAAAGGGGGTAAGCACATAAATTTAGAAAACTTGGGGTATTTTCATTGTTTTGCCTCTCTTTTGGGATATTTATGAAAAAAACCCAAATTGGACTAGTTAGCCGAAAGTAGCCCCATCTATTATTTCTGGCAAATTATATTATGAAACTATCCATATTGCAATATGGACCAGAGATCCATTACACTATAGATTAAAAGTCCATCTTTTTTTTTTACAACTGAAAGATAACGCCTTCTTCTTCTTCTTGCTTCTGGCTGCACCTCCTAGTAGTCATCTGCAAAGTATGTTGCTGGCTATAATATTCTGCTTGGGTAAGCAGCCCATTCTTCCCACAGACATTTCTTCAGCTCAAATTTTCAAGGGTTCCTTTTCTAACATATAGTTCCCAAAGGGCCTGGACTGCTTTCTGAGTTGATCCCCAAAGTTGTTTTTCATAGGATATTGATGTTTTCCAGTGTCGTTCGCTATAGAGCTCAACCACATGTTGCCCATATGCTAACCAATCAACAGGAGCTACATTATTAGATTTCGCACAGTTAAAGACCAAGTATATATATATATAGACCAGTTAAAGACCATCTATATATATATGGCCTTGACTACTTTATGAGTTGATCCCCAAAGTAGAATGTCATGGGATATTGATGTTTTTTAGTGTCGTTCGCTATAGAGCTCAACCGCATGTTGCCCATGTGCTAACCAATCAATAGGAGCTACATTATTAGCTTCCGCATAGTTAAAGCCACAATTAAAGCCCAAGTGTGTGTGTGTATATATATATATATATAGTTGATTATGTTTTTTATTTAATGAATTTGAAGTATAGAGTTAATAAATTTATATATTGTGTTCAATAAATTTATAATTTTTTATTGATGAACCTATATAAAAATAATGAACTATTAAAAATAATAAACCTATAGTTGATAACTAATAATCCTTCATGATTTAATAAATGAATATACATGAATTAAGTAATGAACCTGAAGTGTTTTTTATTTATATTTCTATTTAATAAATTTATATTTATAAGGTTGATTACTTAACAATATTATTAATTTTATATCTTAATGTTAAATAAAAATTCATATTAATATTTATTTTAAATAGAAATAATTAATATTAAATATAAATATAAATATATTTGAAGAGTATGAACAAAGCATCAAGAAAAAGTGCTTTAAGACAACTTCTTCTCTAAGTAATGAATATGCAGTATTTGACTAATGAATTTGTAAGTGAAGATTAAAGAACCTGCAAATGAAGGTTAATAAATTTGCATTATTTAAGTAATGAAGTTGTATATTTTATCATATAAATATGTATTATTTAAGCAATGTACCTACATTATTTAACTAAAAAAAAAGTAAAAGTTTATTTATTATAATTAAAAATAAAAAATTAAATAATTTTTTAATGAATAAAAATTATATTTAACTAAAATCATGAATAACAAATTAAATATGAAAAATCATTTATTTTATTTTATTAATTACAGTTATTGAATTTAATTTTTTTTATTCATGATTTCAGTATCTTTTAAAATAAAAAAAAATGTAAAGATACAAATCATGCAATATTCTAATTTGATCAATTATAATGTACAATAGTTAAAATTAACAAAAAAAAAAACCACACACACACACAAAAGTATCTGCTTTGTTTTCAACTTTTGGTTTGGTTGTAAGAAGATGCATTGACAGACTCCAAAAGCATTAAAAGCATAAAAAAAAAAGTCAAGCGTGCTAAAAAATAGTATTTCACACATGTGAAGTTTTGTAGTCCATGTTGCAATGTGGATAGGGGTCCATGGTATAACAATTGCTTATTTCCTATCCAAAAAATGTCAAATATGGCCAAAGTGGCCATGTTTTTGTTCTTTCCTCCATTTTTGGTTAGAAAAAGGATATTTCCAATCAGGATCGAAGATAGAAGTTCCATATTTATTTTATTTTATTTATTTTAATTGGTTGTTATTTGATTTTATTTAATAAATATGTATTTATCAAATAAATGAGATAAATAAATAAAAATTGTTTGTTCTTTTATTTTTATCATGTACTCAACTTATGGTTATAAGACATTTGTTTTCTAAATACTAAAAATTCTTTACATAGAAAGGGGAGGCTCCAGACCTTTTAATTCTTTTTACTTTTTCTGATTTTAACCGATAGCCAAAAACATAGTCTTTCTTCTTTATTTTTTCACGTTCTTTTTAGTTATTTTCCATGAATTTTATCCATATAAACTAAAATTACATATAACAAAAACTTATAAACATCAAAAGTCATAGACTTTCAATTAACGTTGATATCATCTTCTAAGGGGAATCAATACTCCATCTCATTCTCATCTTCATCTCCTTTCTCTTTTATTTTGATTTTAATTTTATTTGTTTATTATATTTTATATTCTTTGTTTATTATTTTAAATCATTCACTAACTATTTTTCTTTGTTTATTTTTTGTTTCATGATGGATGGAGTTACATGATGAATATACAATGGAGGAATATCATCTATGGAGAAAATTCATAACCAAAGCTGTAGAATCAAGATTAGCCTTTTTTAGTTTACGTAGTTTTTCTTGTTATTTTGAATTTTTGGTATTATTTTAATTCTCTATATTTTTATTTTGGATTGTATTTAATTTTAATTTTTATTTGGTAGATTTTACAATAGCCCCAGTAGTGGGAATAGTGAAATCACATATTTTATAGTTAGTAATTAGGGTTTTACTTGGTAAATTCAATTAAAATTAATATGGCTTAAATTTTAATTATAGTTTTTAAATTCAATTAGATTTAGGAGAATATATTAGGGTTTTTTTTTGTGTTTGCCTTTATTTACATTTGGGCTTTTATTTGTTTTTCTTATTGTTTTAGCCCATCTTTGTTATTTAATTAATTTTAGTTTTAATAATTGGATTGGATTTTAGGCCCAATTAATTTAGTAATTTAATTAACTGTAGGCTTAATTAATTTAATTAGGAGTTTAGGATCATTTAATTAATAAGCCCATTAGTAATTAGGTTTAGATTTAATTAATTAAAATGAACTTTAGGTCCATAATTAATTAGATTTAGATGAGATTCTAAATTTAGGCCCACTTAGTTAATCTAGACATAAGCCAACTTAGGTTGATTAAAATTAATTGGACATAGCCCATTAAAATAAGCCTTTTTCAAAATAAGCCTTTTTCATAATTTATAGACTTAAGCTCACTTTAGAATTAAAAACATGTAGAATTATGCCCACTAATTTAAATACTTCCATAATTAGTAGACTTAGGTCTATTTTTAGAGAATCAAGTTCCCACCACTCATAAATTGTCATAGTTATTACTATTGGTGGTGACTCCTCATCTCCACACTATATCTTTGTTATATAGTAGTGTGTTCCTTAGAGTCTTGAACTCAAATAGTGTCGTGGTTACTCAAATAAGCCTTTTTCATAATTTATAGACTTAAACTCACTTTAGAATTAAAAACATGTAGAATTATGCCCACTAATTTAAATACTTTCATAATTGGTAGACTTAGGTCTATTTTTAGATAATCAAGTTCCCACCACTCATAAATTGTCATAATTATTACTATGGGTGGTGACTCCTCATCTCCATGCTATATCTTTGTTATATAGTAGTGTGTTCCTTAGAGTCTTAAACTCAAATAGTGTCGTGGTTACCAAAAATTTAAGGGTGTACTAAACCCCACCATCTATAGTGCTGACTCCACTTATGATAAGAGATAATGATTCTACTTGTGTTCTTTAGAATTATTTTATTAATTATTATTTTATTCTTGCATTCATTTTTTGTATGTCCCTATTAGCCAATGCTATTGGTTAATGATTCCTTGATTCCACTAGCTTCGTAGGATTCTAAATTGGCTAACCATCACTCTTAGCCTTTACTTAATCCAAGAATATATGTCAAGCTAATTTGACCATTGTCTGTAACCCAAGTCCTTAAAAGGGCACTTATTCTCAAGTGACCAAATTGGCCTGTAACCCAAGTCCTAAAGGGGAGCATCTTACTAAGGTAACCTTGACCTTTTTACTAGACCAAGCTCACGTAATGGCCTAATAACTTTCCCTAGAATTACCCAAAATGCTTGTGTATATTTTCATAAGATATTTCTATCTATAAAAGCTCAAGCACATACTTTAAAAGCCCATTTAGACTTATAAAGATTGGACTTTATTTTTATACCTAGAAATGTTGTTTCTATGCTTTTACTGCTTTAAGAGATTTTGCATGCGTGTCAGTTCTTGATATCCCCCATTGATACTAAGTCCAAGATAAAATCCTAAGAAAAGAGACTCACCATTAAATCATATATATGTGGAATAAGGTTGGAAGGACTTTTGTTGTTTATTCTTAACTTAGTTACTTAACCTTGCATAGCATGTGTATCATCCATACATGTATCTCATGCATCATACTAACACCTTGTTTTGCAATCATCATAGATTCATTTGAGTTTTCTTGTGTTTAGAAATGGAGAGGTGTCATACTGGAGAGAACCACTATAAGTCCAGATTTCATACCAAAAGAGATCTTTCACAGTTTAGAGAAGAGCCCCATTAATCCACTTTACCTAAAGGCACCACCAACCCCAACTAGTCATATAATTGAAGAGATGGAACAATATGAAGGAAATTAGACCTTGGAAAATGTCAAAAGTGCACTAATGGATGATATGATGGCTACGATGCAAGACCAACTAAGACAAGCTCTAACTAGGTTAATACCCCTTGTAGCAGAAATAGCACCTACCACTGCTACTATTTGACCAGTTATTGCCATTCCACCTGCTACTATTATCCCACATAATCTTGTTCCTGCTAATAATGATAATGTTACTATTATAACTATACTTGCTATGAAGTAAAAATTAAAGACATTGAAGATTACATGGTGGAAAAAGCAAAGAAAGAGTCATTTGAATTGGCTCAAGAATTGGGATCTAAGCAGATGTGAGCATTAACTCAAAAGATGTCCAAAATGGAAGTGTTGATGAGAGAACAAGGTATGTGCTATACATTTGACTTTGATGACATGATGTTAATTGAAGGGGACAAATTGCCAAATAAGTTTAAAATGCCTCAACTATAAAAATTTAATCATACCGGAGATCCAAGAATATAACTTACCAATATTCAACTGCCATAAGTATTACTAAAGTTCATTTATGAGTGGTCCCTAGGCTATTTGTGATGTCTTTGGAAGGCATAGTCGTGAACTAGTACAATGGGCTAGAGAAGTCCATTCAGGCCAATTGGAAAGTATTATGCACATCTTTTCTAAAGCAATATGATTAAAACACTAAGCTAGAGTTGTCCATTAAAGAATTGGAGTTGACTAAACAAAAGTTTAATTAATCATTATAGGACTTTTTAATAAGGTTCATGAACAATGCATGGCTAATGAAAAATAAGTTAGTTGAGAAGGATCAGGTGAGGATGACTGCTAGGAAAGTGTCATGTAATCTAGTTAAAAGATTGCAGATGATAAATTCTAAGACTTTTGTGGACCTGTATAATGATGGTTTACAAGCAAAAGAGATTACAAATAAGAAGAAGAAAAATAACATAAGAAATACAAAAGGAAAAAACTACCAAACTAGGGGCATGTAACAAGGCAACACTAGTCAAGTTACAAGTATCTACGTGATATAATAAAAAAGGAGATTCTCAAACTTTAACCAAACTTTGTCAAATGTCTTGGAACACTTAATGCAAAAGGGCTTACTTTAACCTTTACTTAATCTAAACCCACCAAACCCTTAAACACTCCACATTTAACTATATTCTCCTCAAAAATGAAATCCAAAACCTCATAGATGTTGAAAGAATCGCATACCCAGAAAAAAATTCAAATCCAAGCACAAAAAATAATCCATTCCCAAACTTTAATGTACCTCATCCAGATACAATGATGATCAACTCAAGAATTAGTAAAGAGGAAGTGCTAAATTTCTTCAAAGATAGAGATGTGAAACCCATTAAGAAATCTCCTAATGCCCTTAAGGATGTAAAGAATAGTAAGGAGGGACTAAGGATTTATTAGCATAACAAGGAAGAGGTGATCGAGGAAATCATTAAGGAAAAGCAAGAATAGCTATTGTGTTTGCCACCTAAAAGAAAACCACTATAAGACCTAGCATCTATAACTAAAAAAATAGTGTGAATGTTTTCTTTGAATAACATTTCAACTTCTTAATAACTTTTTTTATTTTAATGATCGATGATATGAATTTTAATTTTGCTTATTTATGTAATGTGCATCCTAATGGTAATGTACATTATGATATTAATTACATCTGCATGTTTGACATAAATTCAATTAAATTATATTCATTTATTTTGGGCATGAATGAAAATTCAAAGAACATTCATATATCACATGAAATAACTTATGAAGAGAGAAAATTTAAGGAAAAATAAAAAAGAGAGGATCCTTCTAATTAGAAAACCCATAAAAGGGTTAGTCAAGCAAAAAAAATTAAGAGAAAAATATTCAATTAGTAAATTCAAAAAGACTAGCTGATAATAGAAGATTGTATCATATGATTTAATGAATGTACTCATTTTTGCCCTAATAAATGAATAAAGTTAAATTTAAAATTTTTGATCAAATATTACATATTTGTCTTTATCATACTACATAAGCATCTGAATAGAAAGAAAAAATATAATTAAAGCTAAAGAAATCATTATTCTTATTATATTTTCTCCTCTTGTCACTCCTTTATTATTCTATTTACAATCCCCATGTCTTGAGAATCCAAGTGGCTTAATAACTTACATTATAACCCATTCCTTATAGCTATCATGAATCATGGCATCAGTATCAAACCTTATTTTCTACTTAAGAGTCTTTGAAGCAACAAATCTTCACCTTGTCTAGAAAATCCTGCCATAAGGGAAAGCCCTCGAAATTAGTAATGATAATGATGATGAACTAGGAAAGACCATATTGATGATAAAGAAATGAAGGTAAAAGCATGTAGCTTGAGCAAAGGAACATAATGATTATACACATCATTGGTTACATACTTTAACTTCCACCAAGAGCAAGTATTAGTGATTTCAATATCAAGAACTCCCTTTAGTTAGTTAATCCACTCCTCTACATCTTAAATGCATGAGATTACAACTAATGGGGTTAGTAAGTCAAAGGATTAATAGAAGCAATAAGCAAACTAAACTTCTTCTATAGCTAGATCTAAAAAAATTCAGTCTGCTAAGTTGAAAACCCATAAGGGTGGCTTAGACAAAAGTTAGGGCAAGCATGCTACATTGAAAACTCGAGAGGGAAGCTTAAGCAAAAAAAAAAAGAAAAAAGTAAAAGATCTTAGTTAAACATATGAAGAAAAAGACCGCCAAAAAAATGTTGATGAATCCAGTCAAAATGACAGGCATGAGATTGGTTTTATTCTTTAAGAATATTGATAATCTTAGTTTTACCATCTCCATAAAGGTAAACTATTACAAACCAAAGGCAAATTGCAACTCTAAGAGGTAAAATATGTTGAAGGCAAAATAGTAGTTCTGCATTCAAAAATTGAAATGTAAAAGTCAATACAAGGGTTCTAAGGGTATAAATAAGTAAACTACAAGCATACTAATGCATCAATTATCATCAAGTAAAAGTAGAAGCAAAAGAAAAGTTTTATAGTGTGTCAGTCAATCTTGAGCTCCAGTGTCAGGCCATGGACTCCATATGCCAACTTGGTCATATGCTTAAGGGCCATGTCAGAAGAAGTACCAACAATAAAGTGCCCAACATTCAAATCTACAAGCTACTGATGAAGTGCTTTATTCTTACACTCCAAGCTGCTAGCATAACTCTGAACAGTAGTAAGAGTCATGCATACATTTGCATATACTTATTGTAAAACACTTACTCGTTGGATGTTTGTAAACTACATAGTAAATAGTCTTTGAGATAAGGAAATGCCATACAAGTACTCTGCCTATGTGCAAGGGACCTAAAATGTAAATCTTACTAACATTAGCAATTATTATTATAGTTTATATAGGTAAATGGTCAACAATACTCACATGTAAAACATATAAAGGAGTGAAGATAAGAGGGGTGAGCTATCAAGGTGAACTTGATGCTCAATGGGACTTTGGAATATAAGAACCTAATAAATCATAGACCTATATAACAAAGAGATATCATTAATAGTAATACTCGTAAAAGCCTCATCCCGGGTAATGTCAAGAGGCTAGATAGGAGGCTCAAACTCGACATCCATCACCAAAGCCTCATATGGAATATCACTTGGATCTTTAACAAGACAAGAACCTACTCAGATAAACTGTGAAAGAAAAAGATAGTTAATAACATGAAGAGTAATAAAACAAAGAGTGATGACAAGCACACCTTAAATGGATCAATAAGAATTTACTCCAAGAGATAATCTTAAATGTACCTCTAATAGCTACAAGAACGCTTAAGCAAAGATAAAGCATCATATCCCTTAAGAGCCTCTCTCAACTCTTGACTAGTAAAAGCAAAACTCCTACATCAAGACTGGTATAGGGTGTAGAATGTAGCATACCAACAATACACTTTTTGGCCTAAAAAAGGGAAGAATGCACTCAAAAGTTGAAAGAATGCGCTCTGGAACCTCTTTAATCATGAAACAAAACCTCTTACTCTTAAACCTTTTTTGCATGAAAGCCCTTTGTCATAGCATCAATGGAAATGATAAAGACAACTCAACCCTAGGCCACAACCTCAATGGTAGAGTATTATAACTCTTGTGGTCAAAAACATCATCACCGCAATAAAAAGGGAAGAGTGCAAAGAAAAAATTTACATTCTAACAAAAATTTCTTCTTATAAATAGACCCAACCAACTTATAGTATTTCATGCAGGAAAAATAAAAGAGAACAAAGAAGGAGAAAAGAACTAACATAAGAACAAGAACTGGTAAGATAGCAAAATGCCAATCACTTATTAGAATATCACCCCACGTGGCAAAAACCTTGACAAATACTCAAGGGAAGTAACACAACTCCATCTCCTTAGATACGGGAATAAAGAAAATTCAAAAATGAAACTAAATTCATCCACCTTATAAGATCATTTGTGAAAGCTTATCTCATGAACTTTAATCTTAATGCTTCTCTTTTATTAGCCTCACAGAATTTAAATGTCTAGTTAATAGCTTTGTTTTGAGAGTTTTTAGACTCTAACCAATCTAATGCTCGCTTTAAACCCAAACGAGGGGAAGAATATGTGAAAATAAAATTTATGCACCAAAAGCAAAAATTGCTTGGATTTTATAGTATCAAATTAGGCTTTTGAATAATAAATGCATATCTAATATACTCTAATGCTCAAAATGAGTATGAGTACAAAATCCCTTAATGGTATCCACGCTAAGCAACACAAGAAACGTAGGGGAATACTAAAAGGAGAATTAAAATAAGACCAACCATAAAAAAGGACTTCTAATCTACTTCAATACTAAAAAATGAGTAAGAGTATCAACGTAAACCATATGGTGGCATCCATGTTAAGTAATATGAGAAAGGTGAGGGAATACTAGAGAAAGACCATGTCAAAAGCTACTTTATTTACTCCATTACTCTAAAAAGAGTATGAGTATCCAAAGGACCTTTCCAACAATATCCACATTAAGAAATATAAGAAAGGTAAGGGAATACTTGGATAAAGAAGTAAAAGACATTAATAACTCAAAGACTATTTTGATACTTATAATTTGATCCATTTATGTCCAATTCCCAAAAGTTTTGTCTAGCAAGTTCTTCCTGAATTTAGCTATGAAAGTAAGCTCTTCACTTGGCAAAATGATACACTTTCAACATAAGATGGTTAATAATACCTCTAATTTTGTAAATTGTAAATAAATGATAGTCATGAAAATTAAAATTAGTGAGATTCATTAAGTACATGCTACCTCGTGATAAAGTGATGACGTTTCTTATGAATTTTCAAAATCATAATGTACTATTTGTACAATTATCATGCTGAAACTAACTTCAATAAGTCTTCAGGAATTTTAAATCTAGAAGAAGATGCACCCAACTTGTTTAGTCAGTCAGTAGAGAAATTCAAATCATTTAGCAAAAATTCAAAGCAATCAACACAAAAATTCAAAGTTAGTCAACAAAAATTCCAATCAGTCAGCACAAAGAATTCAAGCATACAAATCAAATAGCCAAAAATCAATAATCATGAGCAGTTATGGACTACAGCATCAAAAGTGAGCAACATAAGGGTTTCGGCTAATCACGAGCAATTATGGACTATAAATTGGCCTAAAGAAAAAAAGACAAAATTCAGCCAAAAGGCCAAATTGGCCTAAAGAAAAGAAATATATATATATAAAAAGGAAAAGGGCCGAATGTGACATAAATTGGCCTAGTTGGCCAAAAGTGGCCACATCTCTTGTTTTCAATCCAACAAATGTCAAATTTGGCCAAAGTGGCCATGTTTTGGTTCTTTCCTTTATTTCCAGATGGAAATAGACATCCCATCTCGTATTTATTTTATTTTATTTTATTTATTTTAATTTCCTATTATTTGAGTTTTATTTGATAAATATGTATTTATCAAATAAATGAGATAAATAAATAAAAATTATTTATTTTTTTATTTTTATCTTGTACTCAACTTAGGGTTACAAGACATTTATTTCAATTCTTTTCTCTACTTCTTCTGATTTTTTAGCTGTGATAAAAACACAATCCTACTTCTTTATTTTTTTACATTATTTTTATTTTTTTCATGAATCCAATCTAAATAAACTAAAATCACAAACAATAAAAACTCAGAAACATCAAAAGTCACAAACTTTCTATCAATAATAATCTCATCTTCTGAAGGGAATCAATATTGCATCTCATTCTCATCATCATCTCCTTTCTCTTTTATTTTGATTTTAATTTTATTTGTTTATTTTATTTGATTTTCTTTGTTTAATATTTTAAATCATTCACTAACTTTTTTTTTGTTTATTTTTTTCATGATGGATGGAGTTACATGGTGAATATATAATGGAGGAATATCATCCATATAGAAAATTCATAACCAAAGCCATAGAATCAAGATTAGCCTTTTTTAGTTTACATAGTTTTTCTTGTTATTTTGTATTTTTGGTATTATTTTAATTCTTTGTATTTTTATTTTGGGTTGTATTTAATTTTTATTTTAATTTGGTAAATTTTGTAATACCCCAGTAGTGGAAATAATGAAATCACATATTTTATTTTCTATTTGATGAATTGGTTAGTAATTAGGGTTTCAATTAAAATTAAAGTAGCTTAGATTTAATTAGGTTTTTTTAAAATCAATTAGATTTAGGAGAATAGATTAGGGTTTTTTTAATTTGTTTATTTTTATTTATATTTGGGCTTTTTTTAATTGTTTTAGGCCCATTTTTGTAATTTAATTAATTTTAGTGCTAATAATTGGATTGAATTTTAGGTCCAATTAATTTAATAGGTTAATAGTTTAATTAATTGTAGGCTTAATTAATTTAATTAGGAGTTTAGGCCTATTTAATTAGTAAGCCCATTAGTAATTAGGTTTAGATTTAATTAATTAAAATGAATTTTAGATCCATAATTAATTAGATTTAGATTAGTGTAGACACCCGATTCGATCGACCCATAATAAGAGGTGAACTATGGGTACTCGGTTTGATTGGCCCACGATGAAGCCCAGTGATGAGAACTTGCAGAGCTTCAATGCAAGAGAAAGACATGCAATCTTATTGAAAATGAACTTAAGAGCTTAGACCCTAAAATTCAAGCCTAAACCTCTGCAAAACAAGACCTAAACCCATAAAAAATGAGTCTAAGCCTAAGCCCACTTTGGCCCAAAGGCCTAATTCAAGGCCAGGGCTAGAAAGGCAATGCCTCATCAAAGAGGCACTACCTTTATGGTAGTGACCTCAATTAGGTAATGCCTCATTAAAAAGGCACTGCCCTTGTAACAACCACTTACCTCTGCATTAAATGTAAAGGTGACAATAGTGGTCAAATTGATGGGCCCACCTTCTACTGAAATTGAGCCTATTGTGTAAAGAGAAAGTTTTTGGGAAAAGATAAGAGCTAAAAAAATGTAATGATAAGAGTGAAAAGGAGGGCTATGGTCTAGGCATGGGATTTAACAAGAGGATTGGAGAGAGAAGAAGGGGGGTGGTTACCATTAGCAACTTTAGCAAACTTTTCAGTAGGAGAACAGAGAGAGAAGAGCTTTAAAGGCAAAAGGGAGACATTCTTGAGGAAAAAGGGAACACCTAGCTCAAAAAGTCCTTTTTTCAAGGGAGAAAAAGGTGACCTCTATCATTCAATTGGAGCTTTAGACCAAAAACAACTTCTGAGGGTCACTTATTTTGAAAAATAAGCTTCATAATTAGTAATAATCTTCATTTTTCTAAATCTTGAGTTGTAGAGTTATAAAACTCTTGCTAGCTTACTTGTTTTAGATTTACTACTTGCTTATTGTTATATTCATAGCGTGATCACTTAAATTATAAATATAGTCACTAATATTTAGTTATTTGCATGAGAAGTTATTTTGTATAAGGGTTAAGAGGTCTAAAACTTGTTACTTTGTTTGATTGTTGTGTGACACCTCTTCAAAGAGGCTCCACCCCTTAGTCTTAAGGTAAAATGAAATTGACTCTGTGTCTAGAGGTGATGCCTCATTGATGAGGTATTCGCCACATCAATAGTACTATGTACAATTCTATTTTGATACTCTTCATACGTTTTGCATGATTCATATTTCCCTATAACTTTATCTTTTCATCTCTTAGTTTTCTTTACATAATAATATCACTATCTTGTATAATTAATATTTAAGTATTTATTATGCCTACTTATGTTGATTTGATCCATGAATTAGCTTTGTAGTTTTGTGTGGTAGAATTCTTATTATTATGGGAAATTAATGTTTTCGATTACATATAGGAAAATGACTGGGTGACTCATGGTTACCAATTAGTTACTCTTCCTTGAAGATTTATAAAGTTAATTTCCCTTTTAATTGGTTTAATCTTAGTTTATTTTCAATTTATTTCCTATTTATTATCTTCTCTTTAGTTTATTTTTGGTTTATTTTCTGTATGTTACACTTTATTTGCATGAACAAAGGGGTTGTACTCATTTCTCCTTCCCTATTTCTTTGCATGAGTATTAATTATTTACTTTCACATTTGTAAATATTTAATATATATTTGCAATAAAATCTAGTGAATCACTTTTAAGCGCATGCAATTGAATTAATGTGTAAACCCAGACCTAAGCATAAAATTAGAAATTAATTGGAAACAATTACAACTTGCATGTTAATAAGGAAATAATTGAATAATTAAAGGTAATAAAATACAAAACACAAATAGAGGCCAACTGAAAGGTTAGGTGGGCATTCCAAAAGCCTATACCCAGTTTCTAAATCCTATCTCTAATGATGGCTTCTAAGAACCTCTGTGGAATCCAGTTGTTGTACAGTGTGTCTCAATTTTCATTCGGGTGGTGACTCCTTTTTTAATTTAAGCCTTAAGCATACTTTGTATTTCCAAGTAAGTTTTGGGCCCACTCAGTGACGTGGTCCTAAATGCTTGGGCGTGCATTAAACTCCATTGGGGATTAAGAAACTAATTCTAATGTTTTTTATTTTATCATTTTTAATTATTCTCTTATTTCCTTTGTATTTCTTTTGCATTCACTACACATTTTTTCACACAATGAGCACTAAAGTCCTAATTAACCCGATAATAATCATTATTTTGCTACCTACATTTCATTCAAACCTGGTGGTGGAATACTTTATTATTATCACTAATAGCATGTACTTATCCACATTGCATGGACCCTTATGTAGGAAGACATAAATGGAGGTATATCACTATGGGAGTCATAGCCTACTACTTGAGACTCAAGCTCATGTAATAACTTAGCAATTTCCCTTTGGTTTTTTCCCAAATGCATGCATTTTATGTCACATAGTGGATGTTGGGCTTCATGATACAAACGCAGCGAAAAAAATTAAAAATTTATCACGTTCCCAAACGTGGATCCATGTAATTTAACTACTTAATTAAATCTAAGGTTTCAAGAATCTCACCAAGACGCAGAAGAGGCAAGATTTTCAGGAAGGATGAGAGGAGGTTCACACCGGTGACACTTTACCTCAAGCCTTTTGCTTTGGTTGTTTGGATTTAGACATCTCCAAAAGGATGCATCCTCTATAGGTATCCACACGAACAGTCCTTCATAAAATGAATTAGAGTGTGTGCTAGCAACCTTCTTGATTGTCTCACAAATCAAGAACAAAAGAAAAAATATGTCTTTATTTTCTAAGAAGAAAGAAAACGAATTTGGAGGCAGGAAAAACAAGTGTGTTAAACCCTGGAGAATATAATATATTTATAGACTCCAAATTAGGGTTTCACCTACCAATGACCTTTTGGTAACTTCCATTTATTATATTCTGATTTTGTTTTAAAAAAAATCAGAAATAATATCTTATTTATTTATTTAAAATAACATTTATTTTAAATAAATAAATAAACAAATAAATAAATAAATAAAACACTTTAATTATTTATTTCCACAGAGTTTATTTTGGGCTTATTCTAAGTGTGTGACCTTGTAGGTTCACATAACATTGGCAGTGGGCCTAAATGCAGTGCGCCTAAATCTCCATTTAGGCCTACAAGTCATAAGTGGCCTCTAGCAAGACATTATAACTACCCAAGTCATGTGAAGTCAATAATCCAACATAACCTAATTACAGTGAATTTTATTGTCCCTTTATCACATGATATCCTAATTGAACATAAGGCATAGAATGTCATCCTTATATAGTTTAATATTATGACTTGATTCCAAGTATATTGAAAATGATAACTCTTTATCAATTCATTTCAGTATGGCCATGCATTTTCCTTCAGTCTATCCAATCAAGGGGCCCATAGATATCTTTCTCATATTAATGAGGGATAAATTCCTTCTGAATCACTCATATTCCTCACATAACTAATTTCATATCCAACAACATCCTATTTAATCATCCAGTTAAAGACAATGTTAGAATGTGTCAAAACATAAAATAGCTATGTAGAAATCCATGATGATTTCAAGGTCAAAGGATCAAAACAAAATTACTGTGATGAGAAATACTTATTATAATAATTTATATAGTATTTTCATAGTGGGTCAATCCAATACATGATCTCTCATTATGTACCTATGAGTTGACTTAATATCTCATATTCATGATTAGTAAAACATAACCATCAGTCAACTTCATACTAGCTTTAATACTTTAATATCTATATAATGAAAAAATGGCTAGGGATAATTAGAATAGTCTTCTCATTTTAATCTAAGGGTTTTACTATCAAGTCACATACTTGATGGCCTTAGTAAGAATTAACCATTCATATAATTATCATAAGATCAAATGATAATGAAATACCTCTTTATTAATAAAATAAGAAAGTCAATACATAATCACAAATGATTAACCTAGTGCATATCATTAACAATGGATTCTTAAAATAAATCCTAAGCCCATTATAAATGGACCTTATCAAACTGGGCCCCTCATGCCCATTCAAGCCCTTTATAAATGGACCTTGTCAAGATGGACATTTTATGCCTATTTTTATCTTATAGACATTGACAAGTTGGCCCTTTAATGGTAAATCTTGGCCCATTAAGAATGGACTTTGGATTTGTATAAAGAATTCACTACTTATTTGAACTACCTGGAGAGCTTTCACATGTATGTCGGTCTTACCATCCCCTATTAATGATTAAGACCCAAACCAAAAATCCTAACATAAGAGACTCACCATTGAATGTGTGTGCGGGAGAAATAAGGGCAAAGATTATCATTTGAGAGATTTTTGTTCATCACTTTTTTATATGTAAATAATGTATGTTTATTTTCCTTTGTTTCAAAATAATAAAATAAAATGAATCTACATATCATGTATACACGTCATGCATAGTTCTAACCTATGGTGGTTACAAATATAGATTCACACTCCTCATCTACTTAGAAATGATCTGACTCGGGATGATTAGTTAGAACTCCTAAAGAAGTAACAATGGAAAGTTTTTATCTTGAAGCTTTTAAAGAGGAGTTAAAGAGAGAAATAGCTAAACAGACCTAAACAATCATGAGGGAAATGATGGCAGAGAAAATGGGGCCAGCCAAATAAAAAAAACCAGTAGTCCAGCCACCACCTTTTGATCTTGATGTTAAAACCTCTATAAAGCAACAAGTAGAAGATGATTAAGAAACTCCACTAGTATAACCAATAGCCTGACAAAATGTGGACATTTTTAAAATAGTAGAAAAGTTTGATTTGGCCAAGAACATGTCCAAGGTCATGGCCTAAATTTAGATGATGATTAAGGAAAAAGGGATTGACACCCTAATGGACTACACTAACCTCAATTTAGACAAGGATGATGATCCCTTGCCTTCGAAATTCAAGTTCCCAGACATGAAGAAGTATGTTGGGACTAATGACCCGCACTTGTATTTAAAGCAATATGTGACTTATATGAAGGCAAAAGGACTGACTAAAGCTCAAATAGTTCCCTATGTCCTTGGAGGGGGCTCCTATTCATTGGTATTATGCCTTCAAACCATATGTGCAAAGTGATTGGAAAGAGCTATGGACTACATCTGTGAACTAGTATGGTTTGAATGCTCAGATGCAAGTATCTATGAAAGACTTATAGAACACTAAACAGAGGTTTAATGAGTCTTTCACTGACTACTTGACAAGGTGGAGGGTAAAGTTAGCACAGATGAGACACCACCCTTCTAAACCCAATCAACTAATGATAGCAATCAAAGTTTATGTTCCTTTACTATCCAAGAAGCTGAAAGATCTTGGAATTTAAAATTTCAAAGAGTTGTATAGATTTAGGGTTCATAAAGAGTCTAACTTGGCTCAGGAAAAGAAATTCTTTGGTGGATGATTTGGGGGTAGAGAAGCGAGCGGATTAAGTAGTAATGTGTATATCAATGCCATCAGATAGCCATGAAGACTCTCTAACCTTGGTAGGCCACTCTCAAAAGTCTTATAGAAACTTATGGAAAAGAATCTCTTATAACCCTTACCCCCTAAACAACTTTACCAAACACCAACCTAAAGTTTTATTGTAAATTTCATCAATCCATTGGTCACAATACTAAAAATTATTCTTAATTGAAAATGAAATTCAAGACTTGATTGATTCAGGTAAAATCACTGACCCTAAGACCAGAAAATTGAACACCCAAAATAACCCTTTACCTAGCTACAGAAATGTTCCACCACCAAATGCACCCATTTTTATGAATAATACTAGCTTCATAGAAAAGCAAGTCATGAACTATTTTATGGATGTCGAACTGAGCCCACCAAAATTTGACCTTAAACCAAGTCCATCACAACCTAGCCACACTACACAAAATACACCTCAACTTTACCCATAACCTATTGAACCTATTGAATTATTAATTAAAGTTTTGTACATTTGGAGCTTTGATAATAAATGAGGACCTATAAAAGTGGAGATGTGGGATAATGATAAGGAGAGAGAGATTCAAGTTATTAAGAAGATTACTGAAAAAGGAAAAGGAAATGATGAAGCCCATCCAATGACTGAGATTGAAAAAGAAACTGAAATGAGAAGGTAAAAGAAAAAGGACCAAAGGAAGAATCAAAGAAATATGAAAAAGTTATGGCAAGCATATGGGAGTTGTTAATGAATTCTAGAAAACATTAGGAGGCTCTAGTTCAAGCCTTGGATCAAAGAAAGGACCCTAAGGCCTATACTCCTAACAAGACGGTAAGCTCCTTAATGGAAAGTCCCGAGGTGCTATTATGCTCACTAATGATGATTTGCCATTGGAAGGAAGGGTTCATTACAAAGCCTTGCTCATTAAGGCCAAAGTAAAAAGCAAATTAACCTAATGCATGATGGTGGATAATAGTTCCATGATAAATGTATGCCCTATTAAGATTTTGCCCAAAATGACCTGTTAAAAAGAGGATTAGAGAAAGAACATAATAGAACAGAATGGGCCACCTGAGTTTATGGAGCTAAAAGTCCTTATTTTGAAGTATGGAATTAGGTATTTTGGACTTGAGGATTCTAAAGATAAAGAAGAAGTTACAGTTGAAACTAAGAAGTAGGAATTTAAGGATGTTTTTGCTAAAGATAGAATTTGGTTATCCATACAAAGGAACTCCCAAGCCAATGATGCTAGCTAGAAAGATGGTTCTTAGGTTTGAAATTTTTATTGATTATATGGATGGGATCAAGGGGTCTACTACTGAAGAAGACATGGTTGAAAAACTTGTTTGCCCAACCTCAGAAGAGGACGTTGTTGTTGAGGAGATCAAAGCTACTGATGATTAAGAAAAGGAGTTGGATCTTGAAACCTTCATCTTGAATTCCATCACTGACATCTTTTATGATGTTTTTATTGTTTCTATTGCAAACTTGTTTGAAACTAATGATGTTTTTTTCTTAAAAATTGATGTAATGAAATCTAAATTTGCTTATTTATATGATGTGTTTCCTAATGGTTATTTTATTTGTGATAATCATTTCATGCATATATTTGACATTAATTTTGTGTAAACCACATCATTTAGTTTAGGCACATGTGATAACCCTAAAAACATACTAATGGCTTCTGACTTAATTTCTAAAGCGAGTGAAAGAATGAAAGAATTATTGAAAAGAAGACAAAAATTATTTGCTTGGGGATATAAGGATATACTTGGGATTGATAGGGAGATTGTAGAACATAGAATCCCTACATATCCCCATATCACACCAATTAAATAAAAACAAAGAAGGTTAAAGCCAGAATGGGCTATGTTGATCAAGCAAAAAGTTAAAAAGTAGCTAAAGGAAAAGTTCTTGGAGGTGGTAAAAGACACCTAATGGCTAGCAAATATTATCCTAGTCCTTAAAAAGGACAGAAGGGTTAAGATGTGCATGGATTACAGAGATTTAAATAAGGCATGCCCAACAGATGATTTTCCTTTACCACATATTGACACACTAGTTAGTAGTGCAGCTTCCAATGCCATGTACTCCTTAATGGATGGTTTCTCAAGATACAATCAGATAATGATAGTGGTAATGGATAAGCTAAAAACATCTTTCTTCACTGAGTAGGGACATATGGAGTCATCCGATGGATGCTCGTGGGGATAGCATCTCCAGCGCATACGATCCTAATGATAGCAGTGAATGTCAGCTCACCAAAAGGGAGGTGAAAGGTATGCGTGGTCTTGAAACACCTCTCCATCAAAGCATGTAGTGGCTGGTAGTTAATCTACCCTTGAGTATATGCCAGTGATAGAAAGAAGTCCTCGAATCCTATCTCCTGAATTCAGTTCTTGATATCGCTCATAAGCCCATCATACTAGACACAAGCATAGCTGAAGTTCCCCACACCTTTAAAAGTGTTCATCTCATGTTGAAAACAGACAAGTTAAAATTTACATAATTCAATTGAAATTAAATACATAGAAAATGTTAAGAATAGTCAGAGAGGCAATGCCTCACTGAAGAGGTGATGCCTCTATAAATTATTGGAGAACAATTGACTTTTTATCAAAAAGGCAATGCCTTTCCTCTATCAGGTGACGCCTGATCAATGAAGTGATCACCTCATCAAAGAGGCAATGCCTCTTCACGGCAAAAGAACACAAACATTTTTTAATTTCTTTGAATTTCTTCAATCTTTCAATTAAATCAAGTCCATTTTTATTTTTAAAGATAAAGGCATATTTCCTAATCATAACCTAATGATCATTTGTAGGAAAAAATTAAGTAAATTAGGTATTAACCTCTCCGAAGGCCAAGGCACAAATGTGCATGCCTAGACTTATGACGAGCAAAATCTTATCTCCAACTGTGAATCCAAGAGTCCAAAGAGGCTCTAGGGGTGGAGGCATTGAATCCCACTAGGGTGGAGCAGGCATTTGGGCATCCATTTTTAAAAAAAAAAAAAAGAATAAGCGAGGGAAAGGAAGAAGAATAGAAGAAAAGAAAAAAGAAAGACAAATAAAGGAAGAAAGGAAAGGACTTTTATAGTATATAAAAAAAAGAAGAAAACAATATTTTACAAAAAAATAAGAGAGAAAGGAAAAATATGGGGAGTTGAAAAGATGAAGTTTGATAGAAGAAAAATTCAACCTCTCAATTTTTATCGAACACTGAGGCGAACAGAGTGAATTTCCTAAAGTTTAATTGAAGAAAATTCAACCTCTCAATTTTTATTGCACACTGAGGTTGACAGCACAAATTTTTAAGGGATTCAACCTCTCAACTTTTATAGACCACCAATGATAATGGTGAAGATTTATTAAAGTTTGTTATAAGAAAGATTCAACCTTTTAGTTTTTGTCAAACACCGAGGTTGACGGCTTAAATTTTTAAGGAATTTAACCTCTTAATTTTTGTAGAACACTGAGGTTGTCGATGTGAAATTCCTAAAGTTTGATTTAAGAAAAATTTGACCTCTCGATTTTTAAGGAACATCAAAGCTGATGGCATGAATTTTTAAGGGATTGAACCTCTCAATTTTTTAGAACACTAAGGTTGATGGCATAAATTTCTTAAAGTTTGTTAGAAGAAACATTCGACCTCTCAATTTTTATTCAACACTGAAGCTGATGGCATGAATTTTTAAAGGATTTAACCTCTCAGTTTTTATAAAACATTGAAGCTGACGACGTGAATTTTAGAAAGTTTATTAAAAGATAGATTTGACCTTTCATTTTTTATCACACACCAAGGCTGACGATATGAATCTCGAAGAACTTGATCCCTAGCTGAAACTAAAACAAGAAGAATATCCTTTTATTTATTTATTACTCTCTTCTGCATGTGATTTTTTAAAAAAATTGTCATTGCCTGCATTTGGTTTTTTAAAAACCACGGGAAAAACTATAGACACCCAGTTCGATCAGCCCGTAATAGGGGGCGAACTATAGGTGCTTGGTTTGATCAACCCACAATAAAGCCCAATGATAAGAATGTGCAAATCTTGAATGTAAGAGAAAGACCTGAAATCTTCTTAAAAAGGGAATTTAGAGCTTAAACCCCAAAATTCAAGTCCAAACCATACAAAATAATACCTAAACCCATAAAAGTGAGCCCAAGCCCATTTTGGCCTAAAGGCCCAGTTCATGGCCAAGGCTAGAAAGCCAATGCCTCATTAAAGAGGTGCCGTCTTTATGGCAGTGACCTCAATATGGTGACACTTCTATAATAGCCACTTACCTCTATATTAAATGCAGAGTTGACAATGGTGGTTAAATTGGTGGGTCCACCTCCCACTAAAATTGAGCCTATTGCATGAGGAGAAAATTTTTAGGAAAAGAGAAGGGCTAAAAAAATGTAATGATGAGAGTGAAAAAGGAGGCTATAGTCTAGGCATGGGGTTTAAAAAGAGGATTGGAGAAAGACGAAGGGGGTCGTTACCATTAGCAACTTTAGTAAACTTTTCAAGAGCAGAACATGGAGAGAAGAGCTCTGAAGGAAAAGGGGAGACACTCTTGAGGAAAAAAAGGAAAACTTAGCTTCAAAAGTATTTTTTACAAGGGAGAAGAAGGTGACCTCTAGCATTCAAGTGGAGCTTTGGGCCAAAAACAACTTTTGAGGGCTAACTATTTTGGGAAACAAGCTTTATAATCAGTAATAATCTTTATTTTTCTAAATCTTGAGTTGTAGAGTTATAAAAGTCTTATTAGTTTACTTACTTATTTTACATTTACTACTTACTTCTTATTATATTCATGGTGTGATCACTTAAATTAATGAATATAATCACTAATATTTAGTTATTTGCATAAGAAGTTATTTTGCATAAGGGTTAAAAGGCCTGAAACTCGTTACTTAGTCTAATAGTTGGCGAACGCCTCTTCAAAGAGTTGTTGCCCCTTGGTCTCGAGGTGAAATGAAATCGCCTTTATGACTAAAGGTGACACCTCATTGATGAGGCGATTACCACATCAACAATACTATGTACAATTCTCTTTTAATACTCTTCATAGGTTTTGCATGATTCATATTTCCCTACAACTTTATTTTTTCATCTCTTAGTTTTCTTTACATAATCATTTCATCATCTTGTATAATTAATATTTAAGTATTTATCATGCCTATTTATGTTGATTTGATCCATGAATTAGCTTTTTAGTTTTGTGTGGTAGAATTCTCATTATTATGGGAAATTAATATTTTGGATTACATGCATGAAAGTGACTGGGTGACTTATGGTTACTAATTAGTTACTCTTCCTTGAAGATTTATAAAGTTTTTTTCCTTTTTAGTTGGTTTAATCTTAGTTTATTTTCAATTTATTTCCTATTTATTATTTTCTCTTTAGTTTATTTTTTGTTTATTTTTTGTATGTTACACTTTATTTGCATGAACAAAGGGGTTGTACTCATTTCTCCTTCCCCATTTCTTTGCATAAGTATTAATTATTTACTTTCATGTTTGTAAATATTTTATATATATTTACAATAAAATGAAGTGAATCACTTTTAAACGCATGCAATTGAATTAATATGCAAACCTGGACCTAAGCATAAAATTGGAAATTAATTAGAAACAATTACAACTTGCATGTTAATAAGGAAATAATTGGATAATTGAAGGTAATAAAATAAAAAAAAAACACAAATGGAGGCCAATTGAAAGTTTTAGTGGGCTTTCCAAAAGCCCATACCTAGTTTTTGAACCTGTTCTCAGATGACGGCTTCTAAGAACCTCCGTGGAATCCAATGTGTCCCAGTTTTCATCTGGGTGGTGACTCCTTCTCCGACTTAGGCCTTGAGCCTACTTTGTAATTCCTAGCAAGTTTCAGGCCCGCTCAGTGTTATGGTTGCTGAACACTTAGGCATGCATTAAACCCCGCCACCCATAATTAGATTCTAAACTTAGGCCCACTTAGTTAATTTAGACATAAACCAACTTAGGTTGATTAAAATTAATTAGACATGGCCCATTAAAATAAGCCTTTTTCATAATTTATAAACTTAAGCTCACTTTAGAATTAAAACATGCAGAATTAGGCCACAAATTTAAATACTTTCATAATTGGTAGACTTAGGCCCATTTTTAGAGTTAGACTTGGGCTCATTTAAATTAAAATTAAATAGAAATAGGGCCATTAGCTTTTAGGCTCACTTGTAAAATTAAAAATATGTACACTTAGCTCATTTAATTAAAAATGTTCTAGATTAGACTAACTTAGCGATTATGTGCTTGAATGATTGCATTGTTTATATGTTTTTCATAAGATTAGTTGCCTTGGAGTTTATTGTAAATAAGGGTTTAATATGAATTTCATATAAATAAAGGATAAAAGATTACTTAATAAAGTAATTCTAAAAGAACATAAGACTAAAAAAAGTTAGTATTCTGTACCCAGAATCCTCTCAGTGTGTAATATCCCGTGTTTTTAAATATTTTAATACTGCATCGGGATATACAGTGTTAATAATTTTTAAATATGATATTGATATTTTATAAGTTTTTGATTAATTAAAATTGATTTTTAATTATTTATTGTTATTTTAAGTGCTTTACGTAAAATTTTCCCGGGGACTTACATTTTCGGGGAAATTTTCACGTAAATAATTTTCTATTAATTATATTAAATAGATTTACGGACTTGCATGAACTCATACGTATTTTTAAATTACTAAATAAAGTCTATGTGTGTATATATTTATTTAATTAGGGTTTAATTTATTACCCTAATATTTTATTATTTGTTTATTAATTTTATTGTTATTTAATTATTTTTATTTATTATTAAATTTTAAAATATTAAATATTAAGTGTGTGGTGTGTGATTTTTCCCAAATATTTTATTAAAATTATTTTTTTTTTTCTTTTTTCTTTTTTCTTTTTCTTTTCTTTTTCTTTTTCTTTTCTTTTCTTTTCTTTTCTTTTCTTTTCTTCTTCTTCTTCTTCCTTCCCGAGCCCGACCCTCCTCCATCTTCCTCTCACCGCTGCTACTCCGATCATCGGCCGTCAGAGTGCCTCCCCTGCTTGTCGTCGTCTTCTCCAGCTGCTCCGCCGCCCCTAGCTTCCTTCCCTAGCGCCGGCTAGCTTCTTTTCCTCCATTTTTGGCCGAAAGTTGCATTTCTTCACACCTCGTGATTCCGGTCACCATTTTTGACACCACCAGTCTCTTTCTTCTCCTTGAGCTTCAGTGAGTGTGATTCTAGCTTTGATTTGAGCTGAAATGGTCTTGATTTACTTAGGTTTCGAATTCGGCCATTTTAGGGTTTTTTATTTTTTTTGAACTTTGAATTGTTTGATTCATGGAAAGTCCCTTAACAAATGTTGATCCTAGTAGCTTAATCTTCATGTGTGAATTTTTGTGGAATTTTTGGAGATTATTTTGATTTTTGGGTATTTTTGAATATTTTAATATTATTTTCTAATTTTCGGAAATTAATTAAATAAATTATGAAATTGTGTTTTATGATAAATATAGGTGTTGAAATGAATTATATAAATTTATTTGGAATTTTTATGAATTTCTATGTATTTATTTTGAATTATTTAAGTTTATGTAAGTTTGGAAAATTAGGGTTAAATGTGTTTTTATTTGAAATTAATTGGTTAATTGAGTTTAATTATTGATATTATTGATAAATATGTTGAGAAAATTAATTTTGGATAATTATACTATTTTTGGTGAATTTTTGAAGTAATTATAGTATATTTATATATATAAGGGTATTTTGGTAATTTTACACAAAATTGGCTAAAAATGTAATTTAATCAGTTTTAATAGTTATTTAAGGTATAAAAATGATTTCTACAAATTATTTAGTATTTTTAACTAATTAAAACTATTTTTCGTGAATTATTTTCAATTATATATATAATATACGATTTTACTAATAAAATGAGTTTTTATCGGTTTTTACTGTGTTTTAAGGCTAATTATGTAATTTCTATTTATAAAATGAATTTCTATGTTATAAGGGTATTTTTGGTATTTCTAAAATTGTTCTATGATTGTGGACCCTAGTCGGTAGACTGTAGTTTGGAGTCCGACCGAGGGGTTGTGGATGAGTGGTTGTGCCTATTTTTCGAAGTGTATTTCTTTGCAAGGTCGGCTCTACTCTTTGAGTAGAGATATGTCCGTTTTACAGGGGAGGTTCTGTCGAATTTTCAGTAGAATTGTTGTAAAACGTGATGTCCAGTCGAACCCTAATCCTGTTTATGTGTTTAATATTCTAGATTGAGTTCTAGGATTTTCTATTAGGTTTATTATGATTTCTATCGTTATTGTTTGTCTAGTTGCGCCAAGACCGAGGCCTAGTGGACCAGGCCCGTCTGACCCATCTCGTGGAGCGCACTAAGTGTGAGTTACTATATTATATATATATGTTTAGGGTGCATGATTTAGAAAAATATGTTTTATTTTGATTATCTATGCATGAATAATTCAATTATTACCTAAGTTTATTTTTAGTTTATTTTGATTTATTTCCTGTATATTTTGAATTATATACATGTTTTGTTAATAAATTATATTTAAAATGTTTTTAAATATATTTCTAGCTTAATTTATAATTTGATTGGATTTATTTGACATATATATACTCGAAATATACCTGGTTTACTTTTGGTATATTTCCAGTATATATATGGTTTATGTTACTATTTATTTCAAATTCATGCATCATTTAGTTGTGAATGAATGTTTTATATTTATTAATGAAGGATATCAATAGAACGTGCTACCTAGTGGGCAGCACTAGGACCGAGTACGTACCGGTGCGCTTATAGCATTTAGGCTATATTACTAACCTATTTGTGGATATTGATTATGATTATTTGATGTGTGAGATATGGTTTGGAGGTGTGATTGTTGGAGCTCGGTTGACCAAGTGTCTCGGGGCCAATCACACTGACAGTCAGACTGCTGGAGCTCGGTTGACTTAGTGTCTCAGGGCCAGTCTACTGTCCAAATGGAATAAGTGGATATATTTGGAATAAGTGAGTCTGTATGGCTAGAGTGTTGTCTAGCACTGTTTGAGGTTGCGATATTCTAGGGTTCTATGTGATCCTTCATAAACGATGATTTTCAATGAAATATATATAAAATGATTTTATTGCATCTGTGTATATTTGCCTGTATATATACATATTAGATATATACTGTTGACTGTATGCATTGTCATTTAGCATGCGTGTATATATGTTATAGTAATTCACTCAGTGAGGTCTGACTCCCCTCCGTTGACTAATTTTTTCAGGAGAGTCATCATCTTCAGACCTCAGTAGCAGGCCTGTACGCCAGATTTCTTCCGCCTCGCCTTCTTTGTGTAAACTGCTTGTCTGAGTCTTGGGTTTATTTTATCTAGACACTGCAGTAGTCATTAAATATTTATAAAGAGATGTCGTATTATATTTGAACTGGATTTGTATCAAAAGATTTATATATATGAAATGATGAGGATTTGATTTAAATCCAGTTAGTGCATATGCTATTATTATATTTATGATTTTTATTTCCGATGCATTATATATTGTTATTATTACTATTGCATGTTTATTTTTTTTAGGCTTGCTACGGGTTCCGGATTTGAAAGAATTCCCGTTCCCTAGCGCCGGTCATGGCCCCTGTTTTGGGTCGTGACACAGTGTGATGCTAACTCTCTTCTAGAGTATTGAGTTACCACCACTCATAATTGTCCTAATTTATTACTCTAGGTTACGACTCTTCGTCTCCACACTTTGTCTTTATAATATAGTAATGTGTTTTCTAAAGTCCTAAACTCAAACAGTCTCATGGTTACATAAAACTTGGGCATGCAAAGGTAAAATTGTTGAGATGCTTATATGGAAATAATAAATAAAGATAATTAATAACTAAATTAAATAGATAGAAATCAATTGAGATGAGGATAGAAATTAAGATGAAATTATGAATTAAGACATCAATTAAATGATAATAAATAATAAATAAGGAAATGCTTGGGCGTAGAGAAATAATATGGCAATGAAAATAAATAAATAAATAATCAATTATAATAAAAGAAATTAAGGCAAATAAATGATAAATTGAGTATAATATTGTAAATTAAGCATAAAATATAAAGAAAATGAGATTTGAGACAAAGAGAATAGGATTGTAGAGATTTAGAGATCTCAAATATTGAAATAAAGAAGAATAAAAAATAAATAAAGCACAAAATAAGTAGAGTTGGAAGTATAGATTGTAATTAAAGAAAAATTGGCAAATAAATGATAAGCTAAGCATAAAATAAATAGAAAATTAAATTGAGAATTGAGATAGTAATGAACAAATATGAACAAATATAAAGTAAATTATAAAATAAAAGATAAATAAACAATGTAAATTAGACATAAAGATGTAGAAATTGAGAAATTGAGAGTAGAGACAGTAATAAAGAATTATGAGCAATTAGTAATGAACAAATAAAAAGTAAATTATAAAATAAAAGATAAATAAAAAATATAAATTAGACATAAAAATGTAGAGATTGGGAGATTGAGAGTAGAGACAACAGTAAATAATTATGAGAAATTATAAAGTAAATAAAAGACAAATTAAAGGAAATTAATATTAAATAAACATAAATATATGAATTAAACATAAAAATGGAGAAAATGGAGAGCAGGAGTAGAGATTGAGATTAGGAGATTATTGATAATGAAAAATATAATATATGGACAATATATAAAATGCTTGAAAAATAAATTGCAATATTAATGCAAATGTATGCTTACACAAGCATAAAATAAATCCGAAGTGTATGCAATATGATGCAATTCCAAAATTCATGCAAGAATGGTAATGATGCATGTTGGGGTGCATGCAAAATGCATCTAAGAGGTCTAAAGATAATTCACAAACATGGTAGTGATATTCAAAAGGCAAATGATATGCATCAAGCACGTCAGAATGCATGAAATGAAAAAAAAATGCAAGAAATAGGGAAATTGGTTAGTAATAATAACCAATAAAAGGAGAAAATTTGGTTAGAGACCATAATAAAGTGATAAGACAAAAGAAAGTTGATTAGTAATTAAAAAAAAAGCATAAAAATGATGAATGATACCTTAGAATACACCAATTTAACCGATAATGATCAATTTATACTTCTAAGTAATCAAAATGAACATAAAGCAATAGATATGAAAAATAGACATTTAATAGACTTAAGACACTTAATATTCACAAAATATACTAAAAATATCACCAATTAATCAACAAAGCAAAGAATCATTAATTAGAATGCAAAGAAAAGCACCTAAATGACATAGATTTTTTAGAAGTACCAATTTAACCATTAAGGGTCAATTAGCATTCCTAAAATCACAAAATGCACAAATAGGCACATACATAATTACAAAATACATAACTTTCAATAATAAAAAATTAGACTCACAAATTATTACAAATTAATCAAAAATAACCAAAACAAGGATATGAATGTAAGAATCACAACAAGAGTCACAAAATTGAACACAAATGCACAAGTTTCCCTCAAAAAAAATACACAACAATACACATATAGTTCAAGATGCAAAATACAAAAATTAGGTCACTAAAATAAGACATAATCAATTCACAATCATCAAACAATAATTAAGAATACACAAGTAGCATTACAATGTTGATCATCAACCAAAAGCTCAATCAAAATGAAAGTAAATAAGCAAATGAAAAAGCTTTAACACCAAAGATGAGTATTAAAGAAAATATTTTAAAAATGAAAATAAATTAGAAAAATATTAAATTTGATCATCCTAGGACCTTTGAGACTCATTTAGATTATCTATAACCATCATAGAATGCATATAAGCCTCTAAGATCATCCTCAGAGTCATTTTAGAGTAAAAAATGCAAGTTTTCGAGGCTCAAACATGAATAGTTAGATTTACCACATGAACAGCTGGATTTTCCACTTCTTTAGCTGGTTTGAGGCCTCAATAGCCAAGATTGAAAGATGGATAGTCATTTTTGCCAAGAATAATCAATTTTGCAAAGAACAAGCAATTCTTGTTCAAAATACAAATTTTGAAGGCCCCAAACCTAAAAATAAAGACACAAATCAACCAAAAAGATGTTTTTAGAAATTTTTTGCCTTAGAATATGAGATTAAACTCACAAAAAATAAAGATTGAATTGAAGAAATGGAGATTGAAAGAAAATATGGTCGAATGAGCACTTGGTTGACTTTTGGTTATTGTGAGCTTATGTTTGATTTGATTGTTGTTTTTGGATTATAGAGGGATTATAAAGTGTTTGGGCAAGTTTTTAGGCTAAGAATTGGGTAAAGTTTGAGTAGAGAAAGGTGAGATAAAGAGGGTGGATGAGGAGAGTGTTTATTTTGGCATTATTTTGACTTATTTTTCTATTTTTCTCTCTTTTTTATTTCTTTTTCACACTAACTTTTTTTCTACATGAATTTTCTCTCCCTTCTCATAGGCTCTCCTCCCCAAAATGCTTCTTCAAACCTTTTATTTATAGAAAAAGGCTTAGTGACATAATTGTGTATAGTTCATAACTAAAAGAGGTATTATTTGAATATAAAAGGCAAAATTATATGCTAAAATCAATCCTTCTTGGAATATTCTAAAATTCTATTTTCTTAGTCACTACTACTAGGGATTTATGCATTATTTTATTACATGCATAGGACCTTATTTAACCACTAGAGGTCAAAAAATTAACTTTTTATCAAGTAGTCCAAACTGACACATTGTAATTTCAAAAGATAGTTTTAAATTGAAATTCAACTCTGAGAGCTCAATTTGATCTCCAAAAAGGTCTGTTGACTGAAGTTTAATTTTTCATCCCAAGGCTTCCTAAGGTTAAACCGAAGCTCCCAAACTAAAAACCTTTTTGAAAAATAAATAATACAAACACAAAAACAATCCTGTTTAGGAATTTACTAATTAACTCAATAAACAAAACTCAACATAGACTTTCACTCTCTCAATCATCAGAACCTCTTTCTCAGGGTTAGGTTTGGTGTTAAAAAGGTTCAGTTTGGTACTTTTGTAGGGTTTTAGTGTTTCAATTGGCTCTAGATTTATTTTTCAAGCATGATTCTTAATCAATCTCATTTGCTGGTGAGATATTTTTCTACTTTCATCATTGGCTTTCATGATTTTGAAAAATGACTCTAACACGTACACTTGCAGATTTCACATACCACCCTTTTACTTTACTTCACTATTGTTATTTGCTATAATATTGTTGTCATTTTAAAATTATTCCACTGTTCATTATTCATGCTACATTTTATAGGATATCTCTATAAATAAGAACACTATGGGAGTACATTACATATTTTATAGTTTAATTAATTGAATTTACATCATATTGTATAAAGAATCTTGAATAACTCATCATTTCTTGTCCAATCTATTTCAACTAGCTCCCTTTCATTATCACATAATTAAAGTGCAATTTAATATTTGCAACACTTTAACATTTTCCATTAAAATACATCACCACAATATAATAAATTCCACTAAATTACCCATTTCCATGCTACAAACTCAACACACATCAAACATCCATTCTACCTCTTTGTTTTAGCAACACTCAAATTAAAATTCCATTGTCCATTCATCATGGCTTCATTAACACTTCAATTATAATTTATACCTTCCACCATCACAACCAAATTACTATGATTATATATAATCATATCTACAATATATATATATATATATATATATATATATATATATATATACACACACACACACATACATACCTATAAATTGTTTCTCAGGACATCTAAAAATGACATATGGGGCAATTATTATGTATCCTTAATCATGATAAAATACAATTCTGATGGTACTCAAGTGAGCAGGATAACCTCTAGCACATCATTCCCTCTAAAAATTTCTCAATACATGTAACACAAACCCCATGACAACTAGCTTTTCCATTAATTTCCACCACCTCCAATCTCCTCATTTCTATGCAAGTCAAAAGATGCTACTATGTTGTTGCTTGGTTATTTTTTTACCTATAATTATTATCATCTTCATTATTTATGTCTTTGTATAGGTCAGTGGCAATCAATATCTCCAAAATGTGCTGCCCATTCTTAATCTACAATGTTGATATGAATCCAAGCAGCAAGTCCAAAATATTAAAAAACTAAAAAAGGCCCAATAACAATATCTACTGTGAAGAAGCTTTAAGAGACCTTAATTGGATTGAATCAATGTATTTAAAATGCCCAAAAATAAAAAATTATAATCCAAATGATTGAAGGGCAAAGAGGCTCAAATGATAATGAAAAACTTATCAAAACAAGGTTAAAACACGTATGGAAGCATCAATATATTTGTAGTCATTAAAGAGTTTGCACTAAGGAATAACCTGTATCAAAATTAAGGGACAAGTTTTTACTGTGATAGCAGCCCTAAAGGTTAAATGTTTGAATAGGAACTTAATTTGAACTTTCCTTGAGAGCGTGTGTTGGGGTTCAAATGATCGAGTGTTGATTTTGCATCTCACATGTATCATAACTCTTTAGCTACCAGGGCCATGGTTGCTCAAATTCATTATTCCGCATTAAACATCCTCATTGTTGCTATTTGTACTATCATCATTTATTACTATTGCATCTCACACAGAGTTACTCATATTTTCTTGTACTACATCCAATTCCCTTCTCCAAGTAGGCATTGCTCCTATATAGTTTTTTGTATGTTTCTCGTGTACCCCCAATGACATCACTTTCCCTTCTTCATTGATGATGGATTTAAACCCACCATTTTCAATATAACACTTTAGTTAACTAACAATTAAGTTTAGAGTTTTTCCAATTACTATTAATAATAAACAAATTAAATTATACACTTTTCCTAGTGCTAAAACAATAAAAGAATCAAAGTTTGTGCCTTAATTTTAAAAGTTTGACCTTACTAGCCTTTTTTCCTCTTTGAATTTACTTTACTGGCCTTCCATTGTTAGCTATGTAAAATACAATGAAATTAAAAGGTTTTTTAATTTTGGAAAATATTCATAATTTTTCTTTTCAGGTTTTCTTTTCATTTTCCTTATTTTTCAATTTTTCATTTTTCAAAATAGAAAATAAAAAATCAATTTATTTATTATTTTTCATTTTGCAATATTTTATATTCTCATAATTCTTTAATGAAATTTATTATAATAATTTTTTATTTAATAATAATAATCATTGTGATTCGTACGATAATATTTAACTTTAAATTTATTTATTTTATAAAAATTTTAAAAAATATTATAACTAAACAATAACTCCTTTTTTTATTTTTTTTTAATTCTAAAAAAATGGCCTTATTCTCGCAATCCAGATTTACCATTTTTTATTACTTCCATGCGGTCGAGGTATCCATCTTTTTTAGATATTTTTACAAAAATACCCCATTTTTAATTGTTATGAACAAAAATGTCCCAAGTTTTCATTTTTTTACAAATCTACCCCCCTCTTTTTACATGTGTTTCCTTCGCATTTTCAAAATTATCCCCTGTTACTGTAGTCTTCAAAGATGTTTGTTCACTGTTGTTTCTTCTTCTTCCTTTACGTTTCTTCTTTTTTTCATTTTCTTCAAGTTTTAATTTTTAAGTTGGTTTTTTTTTCTTTTTTTTGATGGTAACTGATACTTAGTGGTGTGGAAAGTAACTGCCATTTTGTTTTGGTGTTTATTTCTTATAAGAATTTTATAGTTAACACAAAATCACAAAATCATAACCTTGTGAAACAAAGAGAATGAAGTGCAAAGAAGAAAAAAGGTGTAGGAGTAAAAATGGTGAAGAAGACAATATGCAGGAGTGAAAAAAGAATGGACATGGAAAGAAGGATAATGGTGGTATTTAGGGTAGGAAGAAAAGGGGTTTTGAGGGTGTAAATATTGATGTTGATAGGGGGAAGAAGAAGATGAAAAAGGATGTTGATGAAGGATCTGGTGTAAAAGTTATTACTTTAAAGGTATTTATTTATTTATTTTATTTTTTGGTTTAGGTCTTATTTCATTTTAGTTTCTGATTATATTTTTTTTAGGACTAAGAGCCTTTCTTGAAAAGCGATGAGTATTTTAAAGCTAAGGTTGCTTGCACTTTATCATATGGTGTTCTTAATTTGATTAAACAAGTTTTAAATAAAATTAGGTCTTTTTCGTGAAACATGTTTTGGTTTTTTTTAGATTTACCAAAATTTAAAGTTTAATGCTAGTTGATTCATTCTCTTTTGTTAAAAGAATTGAAGCAACCCAATTTATATGAGTGTTATTTTGATGTTTTCGGAAAGAGATTAAAATTTGGGATGGATGAATTTGCGTTAGTTACTGGGTTAAGGTATGTTGGTAACTCTATGTTGTCAACTATTTTTTTTAGAGGTGAATAGGTTGATTTTAAAATATTTTGATGGTTTGAAGAAAATAAACAAGCAGTATGTGCATGAGTGTTTATTGTCTAAACATTGGAATAATGATGAAGATGGTGTTAAGATTGCTTTGATTTAAGTTTTTTTTATGAGTTCTCCGATGGAGAAGATGGTGAGTAAGAGAACATTTGATATTGTTAAGTGTGGTTTTTGTAATGAGTATCATTAGGGGAAGGATGTATTTTACTTGACCATGGAATACTTGAAAGGGAATCTTTTTATGAGTGAAAATAGAAAGAAAAGTGATTGGACTTTTTACTGATTGAATGGCTTTCCCGATGCTGTTCAAATATGATTTTATGAATGTTATCCATTTGTGGTTGATAATATCTGTCTATAAAGTAGTTTAAAGAATCTGCTCATTCCTCGAACTTTGAATTGGACTTGTAAATCAAATTTGAGTTATAAGGTGTTGCAACGCTTAATTTTCAAGGAACCACTGAGTAAAGTAAATTTTATTTTGGTTATTTAATTTTTTAAAGTTTATTTTTTATTTTTTTATTATTATTTATTTTATTTTTATTTTTTTATAGTTGAAATTGAGGAATGTATCTCCTATTGAGGAAGAGTTGTCAAGGCTGGCTTTAGATGGTTTTTATGAAAAAGGCAAGGAAGAGTTTGGTGATTCTGGTGATGTGAAAAGTTCACCCAATTCTCATGACTTTGTAAAGGAATTAACTTTAAGACATGACTATCTAAGAAATGAATTTAATGATTTAAAGTTGTTTGTGTATAAAAAGTTAGATTATCTTTCTTCTTCAATGAAATTGGTTATGGCCAAACTGGAGGTTGAAAATATTGATTCAGATGATAATATTGTGTTTGTGTTAAAGAAAAAGAAAGATGATGATGAAAATGATAGAGGCGCTGCATCAAGTGTTGTTGGTCATTTTATTATGTTATGTTATTTTTTTATTTTTTATTTGCTATTTTGTTTACTTTTAGTTTCTGATGTCATTTTAAATTAGGTGGAAAAGGTGGAGGTGGTGGTGGTGATGGTGCTTCTTCTATTGGTTTAGGTGATAAAGAGAAGACCTCTGAAGAGAAAGAAAGTGAATGTAAAGGGAGTGAAGGTGGAGGGGATGGTGGGAATAAAGAAGCTCGTGATTTAGAGGTAGGAGATTCTATTAAGGTATATTGGATTTGATTATTTGTGAATCATTTTGGTTTTTTTTATTTTTGATACTATTTTTTCTATTTTAAGGGTGATAAATTGGTTGATGATAATGGTTCAAATTCTACTAACAAAGATAATTAAGATAAAGATGATGATTAAGTGCTGAAGAAGTCTAATGTGGTGTGTTATGTTTGTTTTGTTTTACTAATATATTATTTTTTTGGTTTTGTGTTAGTTATTAATTTTGCTTTTGAAATATTTTTTTATTTTTAGGTTGAAGATTTTATATTTGATGATGTTGATGAGGCTTTCAATGTTATTGATAATGTTGTAAAAGATGTTTTAAGTGGTGATGTTGTATGTTATTTTATTTTTAATTTTTGTGTGTTTTTCTATGGTTTATGTTTTTGTGGTTAAACATTAGTGTTTTTTTTAATTAGCTGTTGGAAAAAGTGTTTCTAAAGTAGGTGGTGCTATTGCTGGACAGATTATTAATTCGGCTATTGTGGTATTATCTTTGTTTTTTAAATTATGCATGATTTTTTTGGGTTGCCTTTTTTTTATGTTTGGTTTCTGATACTGTTTAATATATTCATGTTGATGATGACTTTGAGACTCCACCTTTTGATAAAAAGGAGCACAGACCTAGTTATGTCATGAAATCTCCTTTCGTTAATGAGTTTGATTTTTTAGGAGTTAGCGCATGGAGGAAGGACATAACTATTTTAAAAAATATACATCCTTTTAGTAAGGATATTGGAGAAGATTTAAAATATGAATCTCTCTCTAGCTTTGATGGTTGGATTGAGGCTGGGTTTAAGAAGAAAAACAAGTACGTTTTGGTTTTTTATTTGTTTGTTTATTTAGTTATTTATAAGTAGTTTATTAATTGTTTGCTTGTGTTTTTTAAATTTTTTAGGAAGAAGTTGTATTCTGATAAAGATAATTTGTTTATCCTAGTTTTTTATTTGAAGTTGATATAATTATAGCAAAGACATGGTTCTATACTCTAGATTCCTTTGGAAAGATGATGTCTTATTCTATAAGTTTTTTTTTTTTTGCAAGTTTTTAGTTTCAAAAACTGAACATAAAATGATTTCATACTATATATGAAACAAATGTTTGATATGTTGAATTTCTGTTTTGTAGCATATCGATGTTTTGTTTTATTATTTGGGGAAAAATGAGAAAGTGTGTTCTGATAGTTGTGTCAAATTGTATTCAGGCTTTATATAAGAATTTTTTTTTATCAAAGAACAATTATTATTCTCTAATTTCTATTGATCATAGTGTTGCAGAATAAATACTCAAGTATTACATGGCTAGTAACACTGCTTGGTATCTTGTTGATGATGTGTTATTTTCCATTCACATTGGTAAGGACAAACATTGGATTTTAAGGTGTTTGAACTTCAAGGATAGGTGTATTAATATTTATAATTCTTTGAGGTGTGTAAAGACTAATAAATTGGTGATGAAAGTTTTAGAATCTTATAGCATTTCTGCTTTCGTTGTTTTTTGAACTTCTTGATATGTCAAATCATAAAGATATTGATATGAATTCTAAAGCTTATGCCTCGAAGAAGGTTTTAGATCCCTTTGAAGTTGTGTCAGTTGATGATCTTCCTTCCTAAGAGAACAAGTGAGTTTTTTTCCTTTGTTTTAGTTTCATTTTATTGATTTTTCATTATTCTGATTTTTTTTAATTTTTTTTAGTGATTGTGGAGTATTTGCAATTGCATTTGCTGAGTACTTTCTTCATGGGTTGAAGATTCCTAAGAGCATTAATATAGATAAGATGAGAAGTCAGTACGCTATAAGTTTGTATGCCAATGGCATGATGAAGCAACGTGATGTAGTGGAAAGTGAATATGAATACCAAAAAAGATTGAATCCAAATGAAAAAGGGAAGAAAAAGGTTGATTTAGAATAGGTTGATTGATTAGATTATTTTTTTTGTGAACTGTTTGGTTATTTTATAAGGATTTTAAGGTGTCCTTGTTTGGTCATGAAAATGAATATTTGGGTTATTGAATTTATATTTGATGCTTGTTTATTGATGTTGGAGATAGTTGATTTTATACAATATTTTATTTTAAGTTTACTGTTGTTTTATTATTATTTTTTTAAGATTATGTCTATGGTGTTAAGTGATTTTTTTATTAAAAGATGTTTATTATTATTTCATGTTTATTATATTTGTATCGGAAACTTAATGTCAACCAAAAGTATTCAAAATATTTTGTGAAATTTAATGAAAAGTTTGGTTATTTCATGTAATGTACTGGCTGAATATAGTTTTGAAAATTATATACTTGAGCAAAGTTTGTACATTGTTTATATCATACAATATCTTCTATATCAATTAATTATTAAAAAATTGAAAAAAATGAAAATCTGGGTGGGTTTAAGAATAGATATAGGTTTATATGCATTCAATGATTGTATAAAATGATGAATCTGAATGAGAATGTTTATCTTTAATTTATTTTTTTTATTGTTATTCAATTTCTTCTTCTTTTCTTAGTTGTTAAAATCTTATTTTTTATTCTTTTTTTTTTAAATCATAATGATGTTTTTTTAAGTTTTAACAAAAGATTGATAACGGTGATTTATGTGAGAAAGGCAGAGTTTAATTTCGTTTTTTAGAGAAAAAATTGGTTTTAATTTGTTGTAGAGCAATTGAAGTGTTTTTAGCTAAAAGAGAGGTTTTGTAGATGAAGGTTCACGATGAAAGCATGTTTTATAGCTGAGTAAAGGGATAGAAGCGTGTTTTGCAGCAGAATAAAGAGAGGGATAGACACATAATTAAAATCAAAAAGGTAGTAAGCATGTAAATTTAAAAAATTTAAGATATTTTTATTATTTTACCTTTGTTTCACGGTGTTTAAGAAAAAAAAAAAATCCTCTTCTTTATTGAACTTGCGCCAAAAAGTGAAGGCAAAGGAAAATTTTATGAATAGTGAGACACCGTGTGTCATAGGCCCCATTATAAATTTAGATTTTCCTCATATCTGATCCTTTTTGCTTCCTTCATCACCACAATTATTAATTGGCAAGCATAGACAAACAAGACACCACAAACATAACCAATTTTTGGATTCTTTCTTTGTTCGTATGAACAATGGCTGTGAAATTGAATGGAATTGGTGTTAATTCAAACCTGCAGTTCAACCCATTTCCCAAGTTTAGTTTGACAACAATACAGTCTTTGAAGCCTCATGCAAAGCTCCTGAAGTCGTCATTTGTACATGGTGGTAGAAAAGTCCTCAACGTTTGCCAGTCTTCTTTTGTAGATGAGCAACAGGACATCTCATTCACTGAACCTGAAACCCACTTGATCGATGCTCTCATTGGGATTCAAGGCCGAGGAAAATCTGCATCTCCTCAGCAACTCCAGGTTTTTTTTTTTTTTAATCAAAAACCAATCATGGTTGGCACACTGTAAATTGACATTTGGAGAAAACTACGCATAATCATTTGGCTCTGACTCAGTGGCAATGAAGATGTATACTATTTTACAAATTTCATCCCATTTTATTCCAATTATGAAAAATTACATAAATAGCGTCTGAATTTCTATATTTTTGTTATTTTGGTGTTTGAATTATTTGTTTTTGAACATTTAAGTGTTTAAACCGACCAAAAAAAATTAAAATGGTGTTTCTAATAAGTTCTAATAATAATAACATAACAAAACTGGTCATATGCTGATTAGCTAGGTGTAAGATTTGATGGGTGAGTTCATTTTTAATATTTTTATGTGTGTATCGGATATAACGAACAAGTTTTTGCAGGATGTGGAGGGTGCAGTGAAAGTGTTAGAGGACTTAGAGGGGGTGCCTGATCCGGTACGTGATAAATTTTGCTAGCTATTTAGGTAACCTTTATATATAAAAAAAAAAAATGGTTCTTTTGTATGAAAATAATGCATATGCCAATCTAATTTTGTGAATTTCATGGTTCCTCTATCAACTGCAATATGTTGTTTTGCTTGCAAGTGCTTATGTATCTTTGAATAACTACAGACAAGCTCAAACTTAATTGAAGGTCGATGGCAATTGATGTTTACAACTAGACCAGGGACAGCATCACCAATTCAGGTTTGATTATACTCCTGCAAATTGTGATAGATACATTTTTTTAAGCTTCAGGACAGTAGCTAAAAATTTGAGAATGGCAACTTCTGTTTTCATTTTTAGCATGGTCCAATTCGTTTGGAACTGCATTATGTTACTTCTAGTTGTTTTAACCTGCTATTTGTGCTGAATTCGTTAATCTGTGGCGTGCAAATGCTTTCAGAGGACCTTTGTAGGTGTTGACTTCTTTAGTGTATTTCAAGAGATATACCTTCAGACAAATGATCCACGAGTATCTAATATTGTAAGATTCTCAGATGCCATAGTTGAGCTTAAAGTAGAGGTATAAGTTCACTCTCCATCCTTTCATCATTACAGGCTTTCAAAATTTCTGTATGTATGGGTTCAGAATTTTTGTTAAAATAATTGTGCTAGCTATGACAATTTTACTTATTTCATCATCTACGATTTGAATTTGATTACCATGCAGGTGAAGGCCGTATTGATTCATTCACCTTTGTTCTTCTTGCTCTTAAATTGTCATTTTTCATCTTCAAACAGGCAGCAGCAGCAACTGAAAATGGAAAAAGAATACTTTTCAGATTTGATAGAGCAGCATTTTCGTTTAAGTTTTTACCATTTAAGGTTCCATATCCAGTTCCATTTAGGCTTCTTGGTGACGAAGCTAAAGGCTGGTTGGATACCACATACCTGTCCCCATCTGGAAACCTTCGGATATCAAGAGGAAATAAGGTATATATGTACTTCATAACATTCAGCATATTGGTTGAGCCTTCTCTACATGCACATACAGAAAATATGGGCTGAGAGCTGTCATGTTCGCTAAAGATGTATGTCAATGTTACTATAGTGCAGGGCACCACATTTGTGCTACAAAAGAAAACTGAACCAAGGCAAAGATTACTTGCAGCAATTTCTACAGGAGTAAAAGTCAAAGAGGTGAAATTGAATAGAATATATGAATTATGCATTGAAGGATGTGTTATGCTGCTATCATGGCATGTGCATTGCCAATTAGTACTTTGCTATAATCTTCACAGGCAATTGATGAGTTCTTATCAGCAAATCAGCACATGGCTAAAGACAAGCTAGAACTCCTCGAGGGAGAGTGGCAAATGATATGGAGTTCACAGGTGACTCTGATGATATTGGCACAAAGATTCAAAATTACTTGGAAACGCCATTACGTTTGATTTAATAATGTGACCGTCACTAGGTTCTACCTTGTGCACTGCTTAAAAATTGCAGTTTTTTTTTTTTTTTTGGGTGCAGACAGAAACAGATAGTTGGATAGAAAACGCTGGCAATGGTCTTATGGGAAAGCAGGTATGCAAAGAAAGTTGTTGCATTTGTTTTAAATAGAAAATGGTAGAAACACATTGAGCAAAGATGAGCCTAATTGCAATAGCAAGATTAATCCTTTAGCCCCTTTCCACAAAGCAAGAACCCTTACCTACTAGGGACACATTTGATCATGTCACTTGACTTTTGACTTGCTCATTTTTTCTGGTCTTGCCTCTTAGATTGTTAAAAAGAATGGGGAGCTGAAGTTTTTGGTTGACATCTTATTCGGCCTTAGATTCTCCATGACTGGAACATGCGAGTAAGTTTTTCACTTCTTTTGTGAATATACATATAATTTACATGTATAAAGGGGTAGCCCTTAAAACATAACTAAAAAAAGTTGGCAAAAAAATTGTAAATGAGTTTTTACAAGATCCCCTGTTGCACCTAGTAAAATATGCCTTATTTGCAGGAAATTAGGCACCAACACATACAGTATCACAATGGATGATGCAGCAATAATTGGTGGACAGTATGGATTTCCCATAGAGATGGAAACCAAAATTAATCTAGAGCTGCTGTAAGAGTTGATATTGAATCTACTCCATGTACCATGATATATTGCTTGTCCTATCATTTATGTAATAATATGTCATAAACATTGCAGGTATACAGATGAAAAGATCAGAATAAGCAAGGGGTACAATGGTATTGATTTTGTGCATGTACGAACAGATGGAGGAGCACAAAAATGAGCTAATCAGATCTTAATAATAATCTAAGTTGTCCATCATCAAAACAATAGGAGCAGAGGAATGTGAAATTAAAACTGTATATTCTATATAAAAATATGATGATTGTTCTGGAATGCATTAAAGATAGCATAATTGCATATTCTGCTGATTGCCAGCGTTGTTGTTGTTGGTGCTGCTGCTGTTGTTGTTGTTGATGATGATGACTGTCCCTTCCTCTTATGACTCTCCATAAGATTGTGAAAGGAGAAAGTTTGAAGCGCTCCTATCTAATAATAGTCCCTTTTCTCTGCAGTTAAAAATTATATTATTGCATTTCTGAAAGAGTAGGAATTTTATGTTTGTTTGTGCGCCAATATTAACTGCCATGAAAAAGAAAGGAAAACACACACCAGATGCAATTCCAAACCAAAAACAAAACAAAAAGTTTTATCAAAGCATATATCAAATCAAGTTGGTATGCAAAAACAAAAATCATACTTCGCATCATGATGTTACAGAATCAGGTACACCAACAGCACAAGAGCAAAAACAGGTGCAGGCGTAAGTAAATGTAATGGCATGATCCTGAGGCCTACAATTACAATGCCCATATAATAGCAGATCCTTGAAATTATCAGTCACTTTTGGCTGTCATCTGCCTCAAGTCAGGAACATAAAAGATTTAAGCTCTTGCAGGATATCCAAATTCACGTAAAAACTTCCACAAATGTGTCACGCTGAGCAATTCAACCAAACAGAATCATGAATCCTGGCCCACCAATTGGAATTATGGTTACTTGGTCAAATATAAACCAAATATAAAATCAAGGTCTGAGAAACATAACACAGAACAAATTACTATGTATAGACTGAATCACCAATTAAATCATATAAGGTATAGAAAGTAAGGAAGTACTTTTCTTATCACATGTTCAGGTCGAATAAACAAAGTTCATCATACAAAGGGACACTGAACAGCGGCTGACAGCAGGTGCAAGGAAAGAGATGGCAGAAGTCACTTTCAAATATCAAACATACACACAAAAATAAATCCTTTACATATTAACATAATCAAATACGTATGTTAAATAAAAATTTATCCCTTATTTGGTTCAATTTCATCAAGAAATTTATTTCATTTTCAAATTTATTTTTATTTGAAATTCATTTGCAAATGAATTTTAAATTCATTTGAATCAAACGTATTTCATCAATAAGAATAGATTTAGTGTTAAGCAACTCCGCAAAATTAAAAAGTTAGAATTGGAAATGAATTTTACAAAGTTTTCATTTAAACCAGAGACACTTGGATTTGCAAATGAATCCATAAATTTTTGTAGAATAATTCATTTGAACCAAATATGCTCTCAGTGCGTTCTCACGCATGCAGGAATTCCAAGTCTTATAATACCCAAGAAAAACAACTACATGCAAGTAAATCAGTACGGATCTTGGTCATCAACAACCATAAACGAAATGCTGAACAATCTAAAAGTGTCAAGTCAAGACAGGATTTAAATATACCAACTCTTTTGCGAGTGAAAAGCAGTCTTAGGCTTGGTCATAGAGCACTTATCTCCAATCTATGCACAAGCAAGGAATGCTCAGGTAGGAGAACCACTGCCCTGCTGCTTCTCAAACCTATTACAATATGAAGCAGTAAAATTTCAACATCAAATCCTAAAATATGAAAATAAGAAAGTGCTAATCTCAACATCAAACCTATTACAATATGCATCAGCTAATATAGATGAGTCAATTGGCAAGAAATTATGAAAAGAAGGAATGGTAGTACCTAATTAAGATTGGCCTGACTTGCAAATGAGCATCGATATTTAGAGTAGCACCAACTTCTCATTATATTTCAGATGACATTCTCAAGGGAAACTGAGATTTAAGAAAATAATAATAAAGCCATTTTATCAACAGTAAGTTCAGCTCAATAAAAGCTTCAATATCATTGGTTATCAGTAAACAGTGTCAAAATGAAATTTCATTCACAACCTATAAACAAGCCAAAGTTGATACTGTTAAAATTATTTAAGAACAATCTTGTTAAGGAAACTAATGTCATATTTTTATAAGCACATATGAGCATTGATCTAACTTTTGCATGTTCATTCTCCCATTGAATGAAATTAAAATCAAAAGGGCATGTTTGTCCATGAAATAAGTTTAATTTCTGAAATTTTCATGAGGATGAAGCCAAATTATGCAATATTTTTGTCAAAGAATTACAATTTATGCTCTGAATTTCACATAATTTCACGTGGAATAAATGAGCTTGGTAAAAAAATAAAGATTATGTATTAAATATTCAGCCTTGAGAATAGTTCAAGCTTGAACACAATCTTTTTATTTTCTCCTACCAAGCTTGAACATGCAACTTGACAGTCAAAAGATTCCAGCCCAGGCACAGTTCTGAATGAGATCTCAAATTACCAAGCACAAATACAACCAGACTTTTTTCACCCCAAGACTGGCCATCATTCTTGATTTACCACTGTTAAGAGTCTTTTCATGTAGCAAATTTTCTCGCAGATCATAGGTTCTTGGAATTTCATAAAGCCTGACAGCCAAAACAAAAACTGCATCCATTATATACATATGCTGATACCACACCCAAACAATCTAACTCAAGAAAACTCAGTCCCCCCCAAGGTTAGATACTGGTTTAGCTGCAGCGTGCATGTCAATAACTCAACTGTTAAAATAACTGTTATTTGTACAGGCCCAAAATGGCCCATCCAATGAAAATGACCCTTGACTCCATGGACCGCCTGATTGGCCCATTTAGGCGGGGTTTGGTGCACCTAATCAAGCTGGAGGAGCTAACTGATTTACCACAATTAGGGGCTCTCACCATTAGGGTGTGCAACGGTGAAGCCAGTTGGTTTGGATGAAATTAGGATTGAAACCGATCGGTTTTAATGAGGAGAAAATTAAGGCCGAACCGAATCGATTTGAAAGATAAAACTGAAATTTCAAAAACTGAAATTGGTCGGGTCCGATTATATAGGAAATCGTTTTAGGTTCAGTTGGGCCCTTTTTTGGGCTTAAATACAAAAATAAATAAACTAAATATTCATTCCATTAATTATTTTGGGTCAAGCCCAATTAGTTACATTGTACAAAATACATTTGTAATTCTATAACTAACTTAGATACAAAAACAATAATAATCTGTAATTCTATAACTAACTTAGATACAAAAAAGAATAATCTATACTTAATACAAAAAATAATATGCAAGCAAATGCATTGCTATTCTGCATACAAAGAATTAAGCAGAAAAATTTGCTAGTTCAGGATTCTACCCTATGACTAGACATATACAAAACGCAAAATCTATGCAAAAACCCAAAAAATTACTGCAGAGGTCCCAAAAAATGAAACTATAGCATGTTGATAAAAAAGATTTGATGTTCACCTGCAGATTGAAGGAATAATACTACACAAAACCAAACTTATAATATAGAACAAGGGTACTTAACAAAAAAAAAAATAGGCAAAGGAGACTTAGGATGCTTATTTGTAGAAAGCATTTAGAATACGGCCATATTGCTAGCAACAAAGAAATAGCCACCTAGTCAAATAAGGCAAGTACTCTAACATGTTTAAAAAATGTAGGGTGGAAGCATTATCACTGCCAAAAAAAAAAAACACATTACAAGAGGCTCAGAATTGAGCATTTACACTTCACATCAAGAATGCAACCACATTTCTAATAACTAAACAAAAAAAATAAAGCCACTAAAGAAACTTAAGCATGCATCCATTGAAGATCATATAATCCTAGGGGTGGAAGCATCATCATTACCTATGTTCTATGCACACATATATAGTTACTGGAACAGCAACACAGACATAGGCACCTCAACCATTAAAAAGAGGCACTTCAGGCCAGGTTGGTCCCCAGATGGTACACACACAAAGCTTCCACTATTTTTTTTAAAAAAAAGGTAGGCAGACAGCTTTAGCAATTAAAATAGGCACATATTAAGAGAACAATAGAGTAACTATCATTAGAGAGCAATTCAACTAAGCTAAAGAAGGGTCACTGCCCTCTAGATTAAGATCTGTCAAAAAAACAGAAGAAAAGAATTAGAATTAATCAAACATTACATAAATATTATAAATAAGGGAAAATGATCAAATCTATCTTTAACTATATGCCAATTATCAATTTAATCCTAATTTTAAGGTTGTATCAATTCGCTCTCTAACTTTTTGAGTTTTTCCAAATCTATCCAAACGACATTGAGCTTATGACAGCAATGATGTGGCAATCTGACATGGCATAAAAAGTGGTTAACATGGGAAAAAAAATTAAAACTCACATGATCAATTATATCCTCAACTATAGACCAATTATCAAACCAATCTTAATTTCAAAGTCATTTCAATTTGCTCATCCAACTTTTCAAGTTGGACGAAATCTATCTAGATGTCAATAAGTTTGTGCTAAATAGTTACAATTGCCATCTTACGTGGTATAAGAGTGTCTAACATGGCAAAATTAAACTTCTTTAAAGTAGGTGCAAAATTAAACTTAAACTTCAGTCATACTTTTGGGTTTTTTATCTGATGCATATGTAATGGCTATAAAAAGGTCAAAATTTTATTCCTTTTTTTCTTTATACCATTCTTTCTAAAGTTTTCTTTAAAAGAATAAAGTGTACTATAAACAGTGTTAGTTTTTTTTTCATTGGGTTAAAAATTATAATTTTATTACCTCATAAGAACACTCACTTCTAATAATAATTAATTTCCTATACTTTTTTTCATTCATAACTCATGAAAGTTGTCACCCATTAAAAACAAAGTCAAAACCATTCATAGCTCATTTTAGATGTCTTCAAACGAGCTATGTTTCCACATTTGCATGTTATGATCTCATTATTCAAATTATATATTCTTATGTCTTGTGATTTTGATTTGGAAAATGATGAATTTTAGGTTTTTAATTTGTTTTGCCATGTCAGACACTTTTATTCCATATAATATAGCCATTCCAGCTATCTGGCACAAGCTTATTGACGTCTGGATGTATTTGGTACAACTTGAAAAGTTGGAGGAGCAAATTCAAATGACTTTGAAATTAGGATTAGTTTGATAACTAGTTTACAGTTGAAGATAGAATTGAGTTTTAAGTTTTAAGTTTTAAGTTTTGATATCACTAGTTCAGGTGAGTTTTAAGTTTTTTGTCATGTCAGCCACTTTTATGCCATGTTAGATAGCCACGTCATCTCTGTCACAAGCTTAATGTCGTTTGGATAGATTTGGAACAACTCAAAATGTTGGAGAAGCAAATTGATACAACTTTAGAATTAGGATCAGATTGATAATTGGCCTATAGTTCAAGATATATTTTATCATTTTCCTTATAAACAAATGCAAGTAATTGAAAATTTAAATTAAAAATGTGACCTTTTTCAAAAGCGTCCAAATCCTCTAGAGTTTCTTCCACCCCAATAGTTTGGTTTGGCATTCTAAGTTAATCCTATGAACATATGAAAGCTTCCACTATTTTTGGAGTCAATGAACTCCGAAAAGCATCAAGAACACTACCTCTAGTACTGAATGAAGACTCAAAAGCCACAATAGAAATAGGAATAGCTAAAACATTTCTAGCCATACAAGATAGAATTAGGAACCTCTCAAAATTCAATTTCCACCATTTGAGGATATCAAAAGTTCCATCATCTTTCAAAACAACCTCACTAAGATAAATTTCAAGGTCAGATCTTTTACTTCCACCCAAACTAGAATCAAAGTTATGCTTTTTGAATCTTTCTTTCATTAAAGACATAGTGTTTTCAAAAAGAGGTAATTAAGGTTCAGAAAGTTTCTGGCTAGATTGAGTATCAATAACAAACTCAGAGCTAGAAAAGGTGCCATAAGTTGACAAATAATCATCAAATAACCTATGGAGATCAGACTTCATATTCAAATACATGGTGCTTCCTAGGAATGGATCGTACTTTTGATGTATAGAGAATTCAACAAATTCAAGTTTATATCATGGATCAAGGATTGTAGTAAAAAAAATAACAAAGTTCATTTTTTTAGATCTCCCCAATATTTATCAAATTTCTACTTCATATTGTTGCCCAGGTTCTTAATAGACAGATCAGAAGATGATTGCATATCAACAAGCATGCAAATCAAATCATAAATTTTAGAAAATAAGCTATTTGCAGTCACATAATTTGAACCAAAAATTCTTAGTGTGATATTAAAGAAAAGCTTCAACATGTTAACCATTTGATTCATACACTGCCAATCAAGAAAGTTTGGGATATCAGCCCCTAAATTATGTTTAAAAGACGATTCAGTTTCTTTATATTTTTAAAAGTCCTCTCAAATAAACAGGCAGTTTTAAGCATTAAGTAGGTGGAGTTCCACCTAGTAGGGACATCAATGGACAATGAGCATTTGGACTTGATACCTAGCATATCAAATAGCTCTCTAAATTTCCTCAACCTAGCAGGTGAGTTTCTGATGTATCTAACCAACTCCCTTACCTTTTTAACAGAAGAATTAACTTTTTTCAACCAATCATTCACAATAAGGTTTAAGATGTGAACTATACATCTCATATAGAGGAATTTCAGTCTAACAGTAGAAGCACCCCAACTTAACATTTTCTTTCTAAAATACCCCACAGTAGTGTCATTAGAGGATGCATTATCCATTGTCATAAAGAACACATTTCTAATCCCTCACTCAATCAAATAATTCTTTAATGACTTAGAGATGTATTCCCCTTTATAAGAGGTAATAGGGACAAAACATATTATCTGTTTATGCAAATTTCACCCATCATCTATGTAGTGAGCAGTCACACATATATAATTGACTCTTTGAATTGATGTCCAAGAATTAGTAGTAATACTGATTCTTTGATAGTGACTTAAGGAAAATTTTAAGCTTTACCCTCTCATTAGAAAAAAATTCAAAAACAGTCCTTACTTATAGTCCACCTAAATTGTATCTTAAAGTAAGGACAAGCCACATACATGAATTTTTTAATCCCACCCCCTTCTATAAATTTAAATGGCAATTCATCAATAATTACCATTTGTGCAAGTGAATTTCTAATAGTTTCTTGCTCAAATTTCCAAGTCCCTAAGATAGCAAACTCAATATTTTCATATGCTCCCACCCCAGTAGGTTATAAAGTTAACAATGTCTGCCTAACATCCATAGAATGTGGAAATTTCAAACAATTCAAGATATGGTTTTTAGAGTGTGCATTATAGGTTGCAAAGCAATAGATACATTTACCCTTTATGACAATACCTTTATCGTCCTTAATTCTCTCAAAGTACTACCAAACTTTGGATTTCAGTTCAGTCTCCTTTCATTTTTTTAGTAGCAACTTAAGCTTAAGGCTCAGTCTGTGTCTGCTCAGCAGTAGGAACACTTAGGGCTTCCACCACCACCTCAGGGTTCGAACCAGTGGCATTCTTATTGCCACTAGTACTGGCCATCTCCATTATTGACATAAAATAGATAAAAGAATCATAATAAAAAAAATGAAGTGACTACTCAATACCTTTATATTGCCACTAAGGCAATATTAAGAATTTGGGATTGCAGTGAGTCAATAACTGCTTCCACCCATTTTATTTCAAAAGTTATAAAGTTATAACTTCATGTAAAAGCTTATGCTTTTACCCATTTTATTTTAAAAGTTATAAAGTTATAACTTCATGTAAAAGCTTATGCTTCCACCCCTTTATTTTTGTTATAACTTTAAACTTTCGTCACTAGGAACTTTAGAATTTTATATACTTACAACATAGGGCAAAGCAACAAAAAATATATATATATATTTACAAGTTATTAACATAAATCAATATTAACACAAACTCTTAAATAAATAAATATGAACAAAAATAACAGACAAAAATTGTGAACAAAATCCAATAATCTTTTCAAAAAATAACACATTTAATCTAAAAATTATTTACAATGTACAGATAAAAAAATAAAAAAAATTATTAAATTAAATAAAATATTTTTCTAACTAAAAATTAAAATAATTATAGATCTATAAACAGATACCTTTTTTGTTTACATCAATGTTAAACCAAAGAAAAAACACAATCAACAGTTAATAATTTTTTACAAATAATTACAAAAATTATCATCCAACATAGATCTATATAATATAACATATATACCACAAAAAAAAAATTATAAAAATCAAACAAAATTACATAAAATAAAAATTTATCACAAAGAAATACAAAACAATAACCATTGAGCATAGATCTAAACATATATATATATATCAAAAATAATTTACACATATCAAAAAAAATTTCAAAAAATAAAAATTTATCACAAATAAATACAAAAAAAAGGAGCAAACATAGATCTAAACATTATAACATATATACAACAAAAAATTTTACTTAGATAAAAAAATTCTAAAAATAACAAAAAAATTTATCATCGACGATAAATCTACAAATATAATATATATCAAAGGATATATTTTATCCAGATCAATAGAAATATACTCATATACTATATTTTTTAAAATATAAACTATATTTGTATAAAAAAAAATTTTATACAAATAACCATAAAAAAATTGCAAAAATATCAAAAAACGAATACAAGAAGGAGCAGATCTTCAATGTATTACCTATAAATAGATTGGCAATGGAAATGGCAATATGTTAAAAAAATCACTACGATTTCAAAAACATAAAAGGAGACTAAAATCGAGATTGAGAGAACAGAGAAGAGAAAGATGAAGAATAAGAGTTGTTAGGGTTTCTAAGGTTCAAATAGACAGAAGGGGTAGAGGAGTAGAAGAGCTGTTAGGTTAAAAAGAGAGGACAGTGGAAGTCTAGAAGAGAGAAAGCTCTAGAAGAACAACGGGAGAGAGGAAAAGAGATGTGGAAAATGAAAGAACTAGGGTTTTATGTGTGTGTGTGTGTATGCACTAACCCTAGTTCTAAATGACGTCGTTTAATTAAAGGACAATATCAAAAATTTCGGTAGGTTAGAGAATAAAATACCTCCCCTAACCCATCAACCAAAATTTGAATATCCTTTCAATCCTCACTCAAATCGAATAACCTCTCCACTTGGCAGCCGAACCAAACACAATTTTTGGGTCGGGTTGATTTGAAAATTCAAGTTTGGGCAGGTTTTGCTCACCCTTACTTACCATGTTATTAATTATGTAGGTTTTGATTTCATATTTTGTTTCTTTAATCTTGTTTTGGAAAGTTTATTTAATTATTTTTCTTTTTTTAGTAAGGTTTAGGGCTTATAAAAACCAAAGCTTATGTATTGTAAAACTCCTCTCCACATATTTTTACACAACTCAATATATCAATTTCTATTTATATCCTGATCCCAATGATCAAGTTTACCAGTGAAGAAAAACTCCTATTTGATTCATTTTAAATAAGTTAGAAGGGTCAAGATCTATTTCTTGCCCTTATCACCACCTTGAGCTGGTGATAAAACCTTGTTCTTCTACTCACCCTTCTATGATATTGTGACAGGCTTGCATGGACCCCTTTTAAACAATTAAAAGGTACTTGGGTCAAATCCTCCTTATTTTTTAGGCTGGACATCTTTTTAGCATGCTTATTAGGACCCTTATATGCCTGTGTAAACGAGATTACAAAGGAGAAACACTATGGTGAGCAAATCCAGTAAGAGGACTACCTCTATCAACAAGATTGATCTTCTAGTAGTCATCCTCAGGAAAGTGGCTAAAATGAACTCATGGATTTAAGGGACAAGTACAATCACGCTTTGCCACTAAAAAGATAGACCATCCTTGTCAAAGAAGATGTGGAGTTCCTCAAAGATGAAGTGTCAAGGGAGAACCACACTCTCTTTAACAATCTCATTGCCCAGATGTCAACAATCTTGACATTGATCTTAGAGAGAAATGAGTCACTCCAGATGCAATCCCATAAGTAATTGGAGGATATCAAGTCAATATGCACCGCATTGCGTCCATCCTCAAGAGTAAACAAAACATTGAGCTTCCTAGGTATTCCTTAGATACTCATAGGAATCATAATAATAATCTACAATATGGTAGTGTACAATTAATGAGAAGGCCAGATGACCAGGAAAGGCCTCCACTAGTTAATAAGCATAACTACCCAACCCGATCTGTTAACTACAACAATAATGGTTATCATAATCGAGCACAAGGTCATAACACTAATCAGACTGGCACCATTTTCATGTATGATGAATAAGGCCGAGTACTGAAATCGACCCCTGGTTAGGACTATAAGAAAATGAATAATTATGCACCTTATCATAATGAATATAAGTATGAATATCGACCACCCCTGACTGACTAGAGTCTTTTAAAAGAGACCCTAGAAAAAATGGGCATAGACTTTAAGCCCATCTCTAGGCCAATGTATAATATACCATATCCAAATTGTATAAATAAGTTGCATTCAATATAAAGTGCTAGAATTTGTATTAGTTTCGGATGAAGATAAGTACCAATCATCTACGAATATATAGCCCAATTCATAATACTATGTGGAAAGGCATCGACCAATGACTTTTGGAGGTTGAGACTCTTTGGCAATTCCCTTACCAAATTGGCCTTTATATGGTACACACACTTACCTTCCAATTCCATTACCTAATGGAAGGACCTAAAAGAAAAGTTCCATGTTGAGTTCTATAGGGCCAGGCCTGACATTTCCCTGGCTGATTTGGCAAGAATCACTCAGCTATTAGGGGAATCTGTGGAACAATATATGATGAGGTTCCATAAACTTCAAACACAGTGCCATTCGATCATTAATGAGGCTAAATGCATTCCTATGGTGGTTAGAGGTCTTAATTACTCAGTGAGAGAGCACTTTAAGGGACATTACTTTAGAGACCTCTTTGAGTTAACAACTCGAGCTGCAAGCTACAAAAAGGATGCTTAAGGAAAAGGACTAGAGTCGGGCTTCCTCCAAAGGAACTTACTTCTAGGATCCTCTTGAGGCAACAACTATAAATTGCAATTATAGGACTAATTCCAATGATGAGGCCATTAATGTGGCTGAATATTTAAGTTCCAAACTTAATGAATGTTAGGCCCTAAAAAGGCCGATAATGATGAAAGAAAATAAAAATAATCCCAAAGCAAATCAAATAACTAGGGAATATTCTTTTGATATCATTAAGGCCGATGACCTATTTGATGCACTGATTAAAGACAGCCAAATTAAACTATCCAATGGACATGTCATTCCTCCACCTGAGGATCAAGCTGAGAAAGAATAATGCAAGTGGCATAATTCTTAGAGACATACCACTAACAATTATGTTATTTTTAGGAATGGTATTCAAAAGGCCATTGAAGAAGGCAAATTGCTATCCCAAACAAGGAAAACCAGTGGCCATAAACATTGTATTGCTAAGGATACCATACAATATGATCTTTCCTAAGGATGTGAAAGTGCTTGGACCAAGAAGAGGGGAACCTTGGACACCTAATCGGCCTAAGGTGAGAGCTAAGCTCAAACTCCTAAAGGATGATAAGGGGGAGTGTTCAAAGGTGGACAGGGAAGTTATAGTCACCATGAAAAGGAGGTTACATGCCCCTACCTACCAACACCACTTCAAATATACCCCTAAAAAGTGCAACAGGTCACCAAGGAAGAAAGTGAGAGAATCCTCCTTCCGAGGAGATTCAAGGGGCAAAATAGCCTCATAACAGTCACTTAGAAAGAAAGGTCAAATTAACTCTCCCATTTGGCCAAGAGACTATCACAAGCATTATAGGTCACCTGTTGGTAATGGCCATTCACCAGTTAAACCTAATGCAAAAACATTCAAACCCAAGGCAACAGAGGAGTGGCAGAGGCATAAGCCTAAGACTAATATCTTCAAAAGGGTTTAATATCCCGATAAAGATAGGAAGGTCAACATGATCAAAAATTAGAAAGAAGGATAAAGAGGCTTTAGCAATCAACCAAGCAAGGTCATAAGGCCCCCACTACCAAGAGGAGGTTAAAGATAGAAAGGGAAAGTAGCAATGGGTCTCTAAGGATGGAAAGAGACAAGACCTCTAAGGAAAGGCATCATAAGAAAAGGGTGACAAATGACAAGGAGCTTATGGTCAGGAAGATGTACAATGGAAAGATTAACCCTGGAAAAAAGCCTAACTCTAACTTTAATCGACACAAGGAAGAGAAAGGAAAGGGCAAGGTACAGTGGTACTAGTCAGCCAAAGAGCGGAAGATCAAAGGGTGTAGTCTACCTCCTTCTTCACCAGAAAATAAGCCATCAAGGCCATAGGGTACTAAAATAAATGTGATTATTGTACCTAATGAATATAATGAAGGAATCAATTATGCAACTTAAATATTAGGAACATGTGTGTTTAGCACAAACCTAAGTAGAGTACAATTTTAAAATTTTTAACCCTTCATAATATGAAGAATTCCATTCCCAAGGATCTATTTTGCATGTTACACATAACTAAATAGCAAAACAATATATATGAACATCAAGCTAGGAAAAATTAAGTTTAAGAAAACTTACAAACTCTTAATTTAATGATGAATCAAATGATTAGCCTCCCAAGTGTTAGACCTCTAACTTGAAACACCAAAGCTTTGCCAATTACCTTCTTGCTTGATTAAGCTTAGTAGCAAGTGTCCTCTTTAAATGACCCTTAGAGATTAGCACTAACTTAATTCTTTTGCAATAACTAAAAAGTATATGTTTGGTATATGTTGTTTAATTTTGGTATATTTTCTTACTAAAATCTCTCCACATCTTCTCAAAGCAACAACTTACATTAATCTCATTAATGCAATTCTTTACCTATTTTATTTATATATCTTAGAACTCTTGTAAGGATATATGCGTAGAGAAAATTGAGTTAAGATAGATGTGCACAAATTGAACAAGTAATTAATTTTATTAACTACATCATTAGCAAGCCACCTTGCTTGGTAATAAGCAATTTGTGCAAATCATCTAACTAGTGCACAAAAAATGAAGTAGATATTTAATCAATACAACCTTATCTTACCCAAAGTCAACAATTGTCACATTATTATTAATTTAATTATTAATAATTTGATATCTCATATTAAATTTAATAATTTAATTAATAAAATATATTATTACTAATTTAATTATTAATAATTTAATATCTCATAATAAATTTAATAATTTAATTAATAACATATATTATTATTTTAATTATTAATAATTTAATATCTCATATTAAATTTAATAATTTAATTTAAATTAAATATCTCATATAAATTAAATATAAATTAATAAATAAACTCTTATTGGAATTAGATTTCATGATATGCTAGAATCATTGCTTAAAGTATAAATCTAATTCCATTAATCTTAACTAATTGATTGATTAAACTATTTAATCAATAATTAGAATAATTTAAATGGTGATTTGGCAAAACTCTTTTAGGCGTGACTTACTAGGTTCATGTCTAATTGGCAATGAGAATATAATATCAACTCTTGATATTATATGAAATTCTTTCAAGTCTAAATATGAAAATCCCAATTATACACATTTAGTTCTCATAAGTTGTGAGTGACCTCTAGCATCGATATCACAACTACCCAATTAGATATGAATGCATATATTAATTTACACAAACCTTTTTTTGTCATAATTACCGTGCACTAAAATCCCTTCATTAGAAAATCCTGATATAGCCTAGAGTCAAGGTTTAATCAAAATTTAATAGCTTTATCATATGACCTCATCTCAAGTATTGATTCTTGATAAAACATTATTAATACTAGAAACACTTTATAGCATTAAAAATCTTTCAAATTGTGTTATGTTTGTTCTGGCCAAGAACTTATTCATCAAGAACAAACTTCGATAGCATATGATCTTTCCCACTTCACTCTAGGCAAGGAATCCCTTCTTAGTTGAACACTCATCCCTACATTTAAATGACTAAAGCCACCACATGTCATATATCCATGTGTGAATAACATAAGTATGTAAGCAGTAATAAACTCTAACCACTCAAATGTTGATGACTATGTTACCTCATTTCAAAGGACTATATGCACCATTATGACATAGATTGTGATTGTTGATTATAAGTGAGTGTCCTTGCAAACCCAAATCTAACATCACTGTTCGATCCACCCATCACATGAGTATCCATATGTCTATTCTGATATCTTATATCGAGTACCATACAACTCACTACCTCCCACTATTAGTATCACATACTAATAAAGGAAAATAGATAAAGGTGATAGTCTAATTAATATTACCCAAATATTAATTATTTGACTATGAACAATTTATAACATTTGTACTAAATAAATCTATAACTCATATTATTAACTCTTGATAATAAATTTATTTAACATATTACTAAAGGGTAAATATTTCATATAAACAAACTCTTTATTTAAATGAATATCTTATTGCGTATGGATAATTTACAATGTTCTTATTTATTACAAGAATGACATTAGGGCATATCTATAATAACATATAAGCCCAAGGTTGGGCTAAAATCCACACTGGATGGGGATGTGATAGCACCTTATGAGTGTAAGATAAACAAGGGGCAAGGGCATCGTTCATAATCCCTCAGCTTGATCCCATTATGACAAAACATATTCAGTCATTATATATTAAGGCCAATTTTAACAATGTTGAGATCAAAAGGGTATTAGTACACAATGGTGCTAGTGTCAACATCTTACCCTTATGAACATTTAAGAAGATCAAGCTCAACATTAAAGATCTAGAGAGGACTAATGTCATAATGACTGACTTTGCTAGCCATGATTAGGCTCTAAAGGGCTTTATAGTCCTCAATGTGAAGGTAGGCAGACATGAACTGCCTAGGGTTTCTATGTGATGGACATGAAAACCAGTTACAATGTCCTCTTTGGCAGAGACTGGATACACTCTAATGCTTGTGTGCCCTCATATTTACATCAAATGCTCTTTATATGGATACCAAAGGGGAATATGGAGATCATTCGTGGAGATCCAAATCCATTTGGGGAAGAAGCCTTCCATGCAGAGGTCTACTGATGAGTGTAAGAATTGCATTATTTTAAGCACTCAATGTGTTAGGATTAAATGTCTTTTTAGTCGCATTTATGTGCTTTAAGTTCAATTTCTACTTAGTTACCTACATATTGCATGATTTGTGTGTTTATTTATTTCTAGTATTATTTGGTTTATTTTTAGTTAATTTTATGCATTTAGGAAGTCAAAGAACAGTGGAGGAAAGTTGCATATGAGTCATGGACATCCTAAAAAAGTCAAAAGAGCAATTAAAGATGAGCGAGCATATTTTTAGAAGAAAAAGGCTATGCACGGCCACATGACCTGCTAATGGTAGATACGAACTTTAATTTAATTACTAAAGTGTGAGGGAAATGAAGGAGATTTCACAAGACAATAAACCTAGGGCTAGAGGCTAGGGTTATATATATATGTGTAGCCTCTAGAAATAAAAGAGGGAGAAGGAGATTAGGTCATTTTTCTATTTTTCATATTACATTCTTCTTTTATCAAATTTAAAGAACAAGGTGTTTGTCTTGTTCATGATTTTTTTGAAGATTGAGCAAGAGAATTAAAGATTAATAGGCTCCTATTCCAGGGGGTTTCTCTTATGATTTTGGATATTGTTCATTCATATTTTGGATTAATAATAATGTCTATTTTCTTTATTTCTTCTTCTCTTTCTTTTATGATTAATATGAGTAGCTAAATTCTTTATTAGGGTTCTTGTTATAATTCAACCATGTGAATATTGCAATTAAATCTAAGTCATTAATCTGAATCCTTTGGTTGTTGTTGAACTTAATATCTTCATAGGATTGATCACCCTTTAATTAAATTCACATAATAAAACTGATTTGAGAGATAGGTTGAATTGGATTAGGCAATAACCTATTAAGTGTTTTCTTAGTTGAGAAATATTTAAGCGTCTAATATTGATTAAGGGTTGGAGCTTAAACTGGGTTAACTGAACACTTAGTATGCAAGACCTATAGATCTAAGGATGTGAAATTACTCGATTAATTATAGAAGTTATCTAGGAGGAATGTCTATGATTCTTTAGATACCCTCAAATTGGATTAAGGTTATGTATGGCTTAAGAGTAAATTAATCCTCAGTAACGGTTGAATTGGTAATAACAACCCTAGCACTTTAAATTGATTATTATTTCATTCAAATTCTTGAGTTTTATTTTAGTTTAATTCAAAATACCCTTTTTCATTTTTTAAACAAACCTACACAATTAGTATTATAGTAGTCAATCTACAATCTCTGTAGGATCGATATTTAATTACTACTCATACAGTTCCGTATACTTGCAAAAACACCATCAAGTTTTTAGCGATGTTGCCGAGATTGCCAAGATTGATATTGTTGAGAATTTTATGTTGTTTGATTTAAACTTTCTTTTTAATTTGAAAAGTGATATTGTGTGGTTTTTACAGAAACTTGTGTTAGTGTATGCACACAACACCTGGTGCAACTAGACAAGGAGCCCAGTTAATACCACTTGATTTAGAGCTTGAAAGAACTATTCATATATGTAGAAGATAAAATAAAGGTAGAATGAATAGAGGGAATGAAGACGCAAGGGATCCACCTTAGAACGGACAAGATAGGCCAAATGGCTAGAATGGGCAAAGAACTATGAGGGATTTTGTAAGTCCTAATGTTCAAGGTGATCAAACTTCAATTGTGAGGCTAACGGTAGCAATAAACAATTTTGAAATTAAACTCACCATGATCTAGATGATTCAGAACTCACAGTTCAATGGATTGCCACATGAGGATCCAATTGGTCATATGACTCAATTTTTGGAGTATTGTTCAACCTTATGAATGGAGTGCAACCAGAAGCAATTCAGCTTATCCTCTTTCCATTTTCTTTTATGGATAGAGTTAAGAGGTTATTCACTAGCTTGCCACCCAAGTTTATAAATATATGGCAAGAGCTTTACATAGCTTTCTTTAACAAGTACTTTCCACCAGCTAAAGTATTCAAATTAAAAACGAGATCAACTCTTTTTATTAAAAAGAGGAGGAGAGCTTTTACAAATGTTAGGATAAATTCAAGGATCTTCAGAGACAGTGTCCACCATAGTTAAGTCCTTTATAGGATTTGGTGCAATCTTTCTACAAAGGAGTCAGCCCTATAGTTAGAGTGAACATAGTGCCTCAGTTGGAGGAACTATCATGTCAGAGACTCCTGAAGATGCCCTAGAGATTTTTGAAGAGATGGCTAACACCCAAAGCCTATGGTCTAGTGAGAGGACTATTCCAAAGAGATAGGGAGCAATTGAAGTTGATAGCTTGATGATACTAAATGTAAAGTTAGATGCTTTAACTAAGAGAATGGACAAAATAAGCATTGATGCAATTTCTAATTTGTCTGCTTCTTATGAATTATGCCAGGGTGGACATCTAACTATTGAATGCCAAATGATGTAAGGACTGTCAATGGAGAATGTGAACAATTTCAAAGGATAACATAACCAAGTGCATGGAAATACCTACAATCCAAGTTGGAGAAATCATCCTAATTTTCTTGGAGTTATTAAGGAAATAACCAGTGAAGGCCACAAGCACCACCAGGTTTTAGGGGTCAGAATGCACAACATCACCAATCCAATTTTCAAGACAAGAGTTTATCTTCAGGGACTTCTTTAGAGAGCAAGATGGAGAAGTTCATGGATGTAATGTCTACAAAAATGAAATAACAAGATGAAGCAACAAAGAGGCTAAAAGGCATATTTGAGTAGATGTACCAAGACACTCAGCTCATGTTCAAGAATCACTCTTCTTCTATCCATTATTTAGAGGTGCAAATGGGGCAATTGGCAAACTCTTTGTTAATTAGGAATCAGGGTTCTTTGCCAAGCAACACCAAAAAAATCTAAGAGAGCAGTTAAAGGCTATCACCTTGAGAAGTGAAACATAAGTTCAAACCCCAAAAGCAACTCTAGAATATGAGAAAGAAAAGAAGAAGGAAAAGGAGAAAGAATAAGAGAATGAATGAGTCAAAGTGTAAGGAAAAGAAGACAAATACGAGGAACATGTCATTAAGAAATCAAAACCACTGCTTATGAAGACTTATGTACCTCCAGTTCCTTATCCATAAAGATTAAAGAAATAAGAGCATGATCAGCAATATGAAAAATTTTTGGAGAGGTTTAAGCCACTTCACATTAACATGCCTTTGGTGGAATGTCTTTTCCAAATTCCAAAGTATGCCAAGTTTTTTAAGGAGCTAATTTTCAATAAAAAGAAGTTGTAAGATTATAAGATAGTCACACTCACAAAGGAGTGTAGTGCAATCATCTCAAATAAACTTCCTTTGAAAAGAAAGCATCTAGGGAGTCTTACTATTTCATGTCCTATTAGAAGTTTAAAATTTCAAAGAGCTTTATGTGATTTAGGAGCTTTTATTAATCGTATGCATTTTTCTATTTACAAGAAATTAGGGCTAAGAGAAGCTAAACCTACAAGTATCAAATTGCAACTTATAGACAGGACAATGAAGGAAACAAAAGGTATAATGGAAGATGTACTAGTAAGGGCTAGGAAATTTATTTTTCCAGTTGATTTTGTAGTCCTCAACTTTGAAGAGGATGAGGAAGTTCCATTGATCCTTGGTATGCCTTTTCTTTACACTACTAGAGCAATTATTGATGTTTATGATGGAACTCTCACATTGAGAGTAGAAGATGAGAATTATATATTTAATATTTATCAAAGCATGAAATATCCTTATGATGAGGATTATTGTATACGAGTAGATGTAATTGATGAATGTGTGAGTGAAGTCCAATAAAGGTGGCTAGCAAAGTCAATGGAAAATGAGAATATTGAGAAGTGTTTACAAGTACAATTATACCAAGATAAAGTACACCTCAAACACTAATTCCCATAACTCACATGAAATTACCAAACAATGAACCCACACCACCTTCAACCATCAAACTACCAAAATTAGATTTGAAGCCTTTACCATAATATTTGAGGTACACTTTTATAGGAGAAGAGCAAACACTACCTATGGTCATCTCCTCTATACTGAGCAAAGAATAAGAGGATGTGCTAGTGGAGATGTTGAGAAGGAGAATAAAAGCAATTAGTTGGCAGATTTTTGACATAAGAGGTATCAATCCTTCTTATTGCATGCATAAGATCCTAATGAAGGATGGTCAAAAGCCAACCATTGAAAGGTAAAGGAGGCTCAATTTGAACATGCAAGAAATAGTGAAGAAAGAAGTAGTCAAACTTCTTAATGCAGGGATCATCTATTCAATCTCAGACAGTTCATGGGTGACTATGATTCAGTGTGTACCAAAGAAAGGTGGTATAACAATTATGAAAAATGAGGAAGGGGATTTCATTCCTACAAGAGTTGTAAGTGGATAGAGAGTGTGCATCGATTACTAAAAGTTGAATGCATCCATAAGAAAATACCACTTCCCTTTACTATTTATTAATCAGATGTTGGAGCAGATAATAGGACATGCCTTTTATTATTTTCTATATGGATACTCATGGTACAATCAAATTGCAATAGCTTCAGAATATCAAGAGAATGCCACTTCTACATATCCTAATGTCACATGTGCATACAAGAGGATGCCATTTGGATTATGTAATGCTCTTGTGACATTCTAAAGATGTATGATGGCTATATTTGCAGATTTGGTAGAGGAGATCATGGATGTTTTCATGGATGATTTTTTAATCTATAGAAACTCATTTGAAGGATGTTTGTGCAATTTGGAGCAAGTTTTAGCATGCTATAGGGAGACAAATTTGGTGCTAAATTAGGAAAATTGCCATTTCATGGTAGGTGAAGGGATTGTTCTTGGGCATAAAATTTCAACTTAAGGAATTCAAGTTGACAAAGCAAAGGTGGAGGCAATTGAGAAGCTGCAGTACCCCACAAATGTGAAGGGAGTCAGGAGTTTTCTTGGTCATACAGGCATCTATAGGTGGTCAATCAAGGATTTTTCAAATATCTCAAAACCCCTTTGTAAGTTACTTGAAAAAGATTCACCTTTTGATTTTACTAATGAGTGTAAATTGGCTTTTGACAAGTTAAAAGAAGCCTTTATCTCAGCTCCTATAGTAATGGCACCAGATTAGAGCCTACCATTTGAATTGATATGTGATGTGAGTGATCACGCAATAGGAGTTGTGCTTGGTCAAAGAAATGAGAAGAAATTGCATGTGATTTACTATATAAGTCGGACATTAACTGATACAGAGATGAATTATGCTAATATAGAGAAGGACATGCTAGTTGTTATTTTTTCTTTTGATAAGTTCATATCCTACCTCCTTTGCTCTAAAGTGGTTGTCTATACAGACCATGCAGCATTGAAGTACCTTATGAACAAGAAAGATTCCAAACCAAGGCTCCTCATATGGGTGCTTTTATTGTAAGAATTTGATATTAAGATTAGAGACAAGAAAGGTTCTAAGAATGTAGTAGTTGATCATTTGTCAAGGCTAGATTCAGATCAAGAGAAGAAGGACAATCAAGAGCCTATCAAAGAATTATTTCTAGATAAGATGCTTTTGGCCATATCTTACATAAGTGCGCCATGGTTTTCGAATATAGCAAATTTCCTGTCAAGTGGAATATTACTAAAAGAGTTCAATTCTCAGTAAAAGAAAAAGTTATTTTATGACTCTAAATTCTATATTTAGGATGAGCCATTTTTGTGAAGATTGTGCAATGATGGAATGGCAAGGAGATGTGTAGCAATGGAAGAAGTTAGGTCAATTTTGTATCATTGTCATGGGAATGTCAATGATGGACATTATGAAGCACAGAGGATGGCTACTAAAGTTCTTGAAGCAAGATTCTTTTAGCCTACACTTTTTAAAGATGCAAAAGATTTTATAATGAGTTATGATGCTTGTCAAAAGAGTGGTAACATTTTGAAGAAGGATGAAATGGTTCAATTAGGAATTCTAGAGGTTGAAATATTTGATGTATGGGGCATTGACTTCTTGGGGCCATTTCCTTTATCTGAGGGGAACAAGTATATTCTTGTTTGTGTTGACTATGTTTCCAAATGGGTAGAATCTCAAGCATGTTCAGTGAATGATGCAAGAGTTGTTTATTTAAGAAGTTTCTCTCTCAATTCAATATGCCTAGAGTGATCATAAGTGATAGGGAACACATTTTTATAATAAGAACATGGAGACGTTATTGGCCAGATATGGGGTAAAGCACAGAGTAGCTACACCTTATCACCCTTAAACAAGTGGACAAGTTGAAGTGAGTAATAGGGAGTTGAAGAAGATCTTAGAAAGAACAATGAGCAAGTGAAGAAAAGAATGGGCAAAGAAGCTAGATGATGCTTTGTGGGCATACAGAATAGCTTACAAAACACCATTGGGATGTCTCCTTTTAGGTTAGACTATGGCAAAGTATGACATCTTCTTATTTAACTTGAGCACAAAGCTTATTGGGTGGTGAAGGCCTTGAATTTTGATTTTATGAAGGCAACTGAGAAGAGATTACTTCAAATGAGTCACCTTGAGGAGATTAGAGAGACTGCCTATGAGAATTCAAGGATTTACAAAGAACACACAAAGAGGTAGCATGATGCGAGAGTTAGAGTGAAAACTTTCAAGGAAGGAGATCAAGTATTATTATTTAACTCAAGGCTTATTTTATTCCCTGGAAAGTTGAAGAGTAGAAGGCAAGACCATTTACAATGACTCATTAATATCCTCATGGAGCTGTGGAATTATGTAACACAATTGGAGACACATTCAAAGTGAATGGACAAAGGTTGAAGCTTTACCATGGTGGAAAAATTAATGAATTCTATCAAGCTTCATGCTTAAAGGAATCAAATAATTATGAACAAGGTGGTATAGCTCATGGACCCTTAAAAGAGCACTTCTTGGGGGCTCAACCAAGATTGTTTTTATTTTTGTTTTATTTTATTTCAGTTATTTTATGTTATTGTAAATTAATGTTATTGAAATGTTTGTTTTTTTTATCAATTTTAGGAAGTGAAAGAAAGGTTAGAGCTCTTAAAGAGGTTTTGTAAGTTTAATTTATACAGAATGTTATTTCGTGTGAAGTACAAGTCATGATTGTGATGCATTGCGTGAATATTTGTTTATTATGTGCTTAATTTAGCAAATTTTTCATGAAAAAAAATGCATGCACAGGTCATGCGGCCATGCACAAATTGTGCACAATCATGCAGGTTATGAGCAGAATCATGCTTGTACAGGTCGCATGACCATGTAGGATTTTGGCATAATCCTATGAGTTACAGTGTCGAATTTTGGTATCAGGTTGCACGGCCGTGCAACGCTGATTTTCAATTTTTTTTAAAAGATGCAAATTTCATTTTGTGTGAACTTTTTCCACTTCCCCATACTTCCCACTTTACCCAATTCCCACTACCTTACCTCTCCTAAATAAACCCCCATCTTCTCACCTCTTCCTTACAACTCATTCTCTACATTGTCTCCATTCTCTACACCCTCTTCCACTACCCAAATTCTCTCAAGTCTTTATCTTCAAAAAATTCACCATGGAGAGAGATCAAAGGAAGAAAAGTATAGCAAGGAAGAAGACCAATCCTCCTTCTAAAAGAACTAGACATGGTGGAGCTTCCAATAATCTAGGTGGTGCTAGCGAAGAACATAGGGTAAAACCTTTCCCTACTTAAATTCAATTTAAGCATGGTGAGCATAAGAATAAATTTGAAAAGATGATGAATAGGAAAATTATGGCAAATAGGTATTTGAGTGCTACATTTTTAATTAAAATTAGGTAACTAGAGGACATTAATGCGTATGCCAATAGGATGGGGTGGAATGACTTTATTTTGATTCAAAACCCTTCTTATGCCATACCCATTACTGAGTTTCTCTCTTCTATTGAATTCAATGTCTATACTCTTATACATAATTTTCATTTAGGGAATGATGAGCATAGTTTAGGCTTGTTTGAACTTAATGTTGTATTTCATTTTCCTAAAAATCAAGATGCTAATGTAGCATATGATAGGCATGAGTTTTGGAGACAGTTAACTAGGGAAAGGGGAGTATTTTATGAGGCTATATTAGTAAAAGAATCTAGGATTCAATCACCCACTTTGAAATATCTTCATAGGCTTATGGCTAATTATTTATTTCCAAGGAAAGAGTGAGACTCCGTAGTCACCACTACCAAGCTTAATGTTTTGTATTGCATGGTTAATGATAAAAAGCTTGATGTGTGTTATGCCATAGCTGGGAAACCGAAAGATGTTGCTGTAAAAGCAACTAGGACTATCAAAGTGGGAGGATTAATCACTGCCATAGCTAAGTACCTAGACTTTGACATTCAAAACATGCCCTTTGAGAAAGTAGCGGGTCATCACTTTATTAACACTAGCATGATGGAAGCTATAGGTTTGGATGGAATTGACCATACGAGAGAGCTTTCTTATCCAACCCACACCCCTATAAGCTCAAGAAGAAGAAGAGGAAGATGCTTCAATTAATGATGTCATGGAGAGGCTAGATAACTTGGAGTTGCAAGTTGGAGTCATAGACCTAAATATAGGAGAACTAAATTCTGAAGTTGTAAGAATGGGATGCACTTCAAGGAAAATGAATTGCACACTAAACATGATCAATCACAACCTTAGTGCCTATTTCAGCTCGCAGAATTTTGTCCCACCACCATTCCCACATGATAAAGAGATAAAGGAACAAGACTCCTCATCCAAGGAAGAAGGTGAAGAGTGAAGACTTTGCTTTGTTTTTAATGATGTTTAGTTCTAGCTTGAACAATGTATTTCTATATTTTTTTGTTTTTAGCGTTTTTTAATTTTATGTTTTGAGGAATAATATGTTCTCATGTCTTATGTTTTATGTTGATGTTTTAGGATGTTAAAGTTTGCTTTTATTTAAGTTGTCATTATTAAGAATTTTAATATTATTAATGTTAGTTGTTTTTATTTCAATTTGATTTCTCTCTTACATTGTTGCAATATTAGTATATATATGCTTGTCCTATGCAAAGTGATGGAAACATATCAAATTAAGAGCATAAAAAAGCATCAATGCAAGTTTGCTTCAAGCCAAAATTTTGATTTTTTTAGAAATAGCTGGCACGATCGTGCATCTTTTGCACACAGCCGTGCATAAAACATTATCAGAATTCTACAAAAGCAGGTCACATGGTCATACATCTTTTTCACATGGCCATGAGACATGATGACTATTGACAGCACAAAAATTTATTTTTGATGTCATATGCTCATGCAATGAGGACATTGCACTTTTTATGTGTGTGGGAGGAATTAATGTTGCCAAAATTTTAAATTTTTCAATTTCTTTTAAATTTGAATTTTTTTTATTTATTTTTTTAATTTTTGAAATTCTTTTAATTTGGTTTCCTATTTTCTTTTGAGTTTTTATTTTTGACTTTTAATTCAAGTTTTCTTATTCAAATAGGATTTTAAGTGAGTAGAAATTCCTATTTAATTTAGGAAAATTTTGATGATTTTATTTTTTCCTTTAATTTTTAAATTTATTTCTTTTCCTTTTTGCTTTAGGAATAGAATTTCTTGTACCCTCTTTTCTTATTTAAACCCTAGTTTTCTTTTCTTTTCTTTTCTTTTTGTTCTTGTTATTTTTATTCTCATTATTTTATGTTGTTTTATTTTTATGAAGTTTAACATTGTTGTGATGACTAGAACAAATACACAATTTCAAGGAAGGAGGCATAATGATGGCAAAGGTAAGCTCAAGGACATGAGTAACGAATATGAAGCTTTCTTTGCGATTTATTCTAAAGAGGAAGGAAAAAATTTATGCTCCTTAATCAAGAGAAATTTCAATAAGTTGAATTACTTTGATGATGAGGTCCTTTTGAACATGGGAATTAAGGGAACCATAAATGTGCTTTGCAATAAGTTGGGATGGTCTAAATTGGCTACAACCCAATATAAGGTATTCTTTAAGCTAACTATAGAATTTTACACTACATTTAATATTCTAGATGCAAATCAAGGGGTCTTCTCATGTAGGTTCTTTGGGAAAGAGTACTATTTTTATTATGCAATCATGTCTAAAATATTTAGTTTTCCTCAAGGAGGTGTTTGTTAACCTCTATTAGGTTATAATATGAGTATTTTTGGCATAAAATCACTAGAGGTGATAGAGTTTGTGAGGGTCAAGTGATGACTAGTGGTTTAATCAAAGATCACTCATATTTAATCATGCATAAATTCATGACACACATAATTTTTGGAAGAAAAGATAGCACTAGAGTTTCTCCTGATGAACTATTTATATTGTGGTGTTTGAAGACTAACATAAAATTATGTAGTACATACTTTGTTTTGTGTTCTATATGGCATGTTATGCAGGCTAGAAAGGCATTATTGTCAATGGGACATATTGTCACTGGTTTGGCATTGTATTTTGCTTCATTCAAATTCACCAAACATCAATTGGAGCCTTTGGAAGCTAAATCCCTAGATGAAGATTAACTTTATGTGAACTAAAATCATCACAAAGTATAATGAATTTCATAATGTCACTTCAAGGAGATGCTATTTGTTTCATTAAGTGGCAATGCAACATGGTGAAGTTCCTTTGCCTCCTAATTCAATGGAGGAAGAAACTAATGAAAGTGACAACCAAGCAAGGAAGAGAGGGAAGACCGAAAATTAGAGTGATGAAATCATGGAAAAGATTAAGGAGCTAATGGACAGATCCGACAATAGGATTAGGAATATGATCATGGACTTGTTCAATGACATGGATAAATTTGAGAGGCATTGTGAATGAAGGGCCACAAGGTTGTAGCACTAAATTGATGAAATCTTTCACATACTCCCTTAAAGTAAAAGGTCTAAGATGGTTAATGAGGCAGCAAAAGCTATTGTTGTGACACCTTTAACTTCCCCACTAAGTGCATCAGATTAAGGGGAGTCATTGTTCTTTAATTTTATTTGTGTCATTTTATTTTATTTTTTTTTTGTATGTTTGAGTGTTTGTTTTACTTTAAGATTCATACATGTTTTAATTTAATGCTTATATTGTTCATGCATTGCTCTCACATTTGAATTTTTGCAACATATAAACATATAGAGTCTTATTCATCAATTTTAGTTTTTTCAAAGAAATTCTTTAAGGTTCCCTTAATGATTTGTTTAGGCTTTTAAATTAGAAGAGCAATTTATGGTTAGGAATTTTAAATTTTAATGAACTTAATACCTACTTTGCTATTGAATAAATGAATTTAGATGCTTGATATTTAAGAAAAGTGTTTGTGAGTAGGAATTTAAGGCTGCTTTAAAGTGGTTAAGTGCTCATATGTTTGGTTTATTTTCTTTTTTTTTAAAAAAAAAAAAGCAATCAATAAAGCAATGAGTTGGAGAGTAAAACACACTCGTTTAGAAAAAGAGTAAGAAAAATCTTTCATATTCTCCTTCTACTCCAATGCTCTTTTCAAGAGTAAGAGTATCCAAAGGACCCTTTGGAGGTATTCACACTAAGTAATACAAGAAAGGTGGGGAATAATAAAATTGGAAAGACATTGATTCCATTTTTCTTAAGTGTAAATTGTTTGCTTTCATGATTTCAATAGAAAAGTATGCTCTTCACATGGTAACAATATATTCTTGACCTTAAGTTGATATTTTAATTTTGAGTTTTTAAGCTTTTTATTAAAGGAAGATTAAGGTAGTTAGTCAAGTTACAACTAGTCGATGAGCATGATTCTTTAGGTGTATAAGTGTATTTAAGCTTTGCTTGAGGACTAAAAAACATTCAAGTGTAAGGGAATTTGATGAGTGTAAGAATTGCATTATTTTAAGAACTCAATGTATTAGGATTAAATGTCTTTTTAGTGGCATTTGTGTGCTTTATGTTTGGTTTTTACTTAGTTAAGTACTTATTGCATGATTTGTGTGTTTATTTATTTCTAGTATTATTTGGTTTATTTTTTGTTAATTTTGTGCATTTAGGAAGTCAAAGAACAGTGGAGGAAAGTTGCATAGGAGTCATGGACGTCATAGAAGAGTCAAAGTAGCAATTAAAGCTGAGTGAGCATATTTTTGGAAGAAAAAGGCTATACATCGCTACGCAGAAAATGTGCACGGCCACACGACCTACTGATGGTAGATACGAACTTCAATTTAATTGTTGAAGTATGAGGGACATGAAGGGGATTTCATAAGGCAATAAACCTAAGGCTGGAGGCTAGGGTTTTATATATATATGTAGCCTCCAGAAATAAAAGAGGGAGAAGGAGATTAAGTCATTTTTCTATTTTTCATATTACATTCTTCTTTTATCAAATTTAGAGAATAAGGGTGTTTGGCTTGTTCATGATTATTTTGAAGATTAAGCAAGAGAATTAAAGATTAATAGGCTATTATTCCAAGGGGTTTCTCTTGTGATTTTGGATATTGTTCATTCATATTTTGGATTAATAATGATGTCTATTTTCTTTATTTCTTCATCTCTTTCCTTTATGATTAACATGAGTAGCTAAATTCTTTGTTAGGGTTCTCGTTATAATTCAACCATGTGAATATTGCAATTAAACCTAAGTCATTAACCTAAATCCTTTGGTTGTTATTGAACTTAATGTCTTCATAGGATTGATCACCCTTTGATTGAATTCACAGAATAAAACCAATTTAAGAGATAGGTTGAATTGGATTAGGCAATAACCTATTAGGTGCTTTCTTAGTTAAGAAACATTTAAGCCTCTAATATTGATTAGGGGTTAGTGCTTAAACTAGTTTAATTAAACACTTAGTATGTGAGAGCTATAAATCTAAGGATGTCAAATTACTTGGTTAGTTATAGAAGTTGTCTAGGAGGAACGTCTATAATTCTTTAGATACCCTCAAATTGGATTAAGGTTAGGTATGGCTTAGGAGTTAATTAATCCTTAGTATTTTTTGAATTGGTAATAAGAACCCTATCACTTTAAATTGATTGCTATTTCATTCAAATTCTTATGTTTTATTTTAGTTTAATTCAAAATACCCTATTTTGTTATTTAAACAAACCTACACAATTAGTATTATAGTAGTTAGTCTACAATCTTTGTGGGATCAATATTCAATTACTATTTGTATGATTTCGTATACTTTCAGAAACACCATCATCTGTCTAGGGTTTCTATATGATGGATGTGAAAACCAGTTACAACGTCCTCTTTGGCAGAGACTGGATACACTCCAATGCTTGTGTACCCTCCTCTTTACATCAAATGCTCTTCATATGGATGCCAAAGGGGGATATGGAGATCATTCATGGAGATCCTAATCCATTGGGGGAAGAGGCCTTCCATGCAGAGGCTATAATGTACCTACCTTACTTTATTGGCTTCAGGAAATGCCCCAAGCCAAGTATTGCACTGTATTAGCTTATAGTCATCAAAACAAGGGAAGTAGGATAATATGTGATAATTGAAGATGTTAATGATGTTGCAAACCTCTTTAGGCAATAAACAAGTTCAATTGGCTGAATGCATCTTCAAGGAGGAAGAACAAAATCCTATAGGTAGATTAAAGGTAGGGGACATTCATATGTCTATCAACAAGCTAGGGAATGACCTCATACAAACCCCTGATATGCTAAAAAAAATCAACCTAGGGACTGAGGCCAATAAACAACCAATTTACATCAACTCCAAGCTTAGTCCAAAATTTGAAGGAAGACATGTTCAACTATTAACTAAATACAAAGACTACTATGCCTGGACGTATAAAGAAATGCCAAGCTTAGATTGACAGTTAGTGGAACATGAGCTGCCCATTAAACCAGGTTATTAGCCTCACATCTAGCTCCCCAAACGAATATCTCAAGATGTGGAAAAACTTGTGGCTTATGAAATTAAAAAGCTAACCAAAGCTAGGTTCATTAAGAAAGCCTAGTATACCCAATGGCTTTCAAACATCATGCCTATGGTAAAGAAAAATGAAAAAATAAGGGCGTATATTGATTTTAAAAACTTGAACCTCATAACTCCAAAAGACGAATACCTGATGCCGATGACCGATATGCTCATCAATGCCACCTCTAGCCACTATATTCTTAGTCTGATGGATGGTTATTCAGTCTACAATCAAATAAAGATTAAGGAAACTGACATAAACAATATGGATTTAAAATGTCTGAGTGCCTTGGGGAGTTATGAATGGGTGGTTATGTCATTTAGTCTTAAGAACACAGGGCAACTTACCAATGGGTAATGCATGAAATCTTTGACTCATTAATCGGAGACTTTATAAAAGTATATATTGATGATGTGATCATTAAATCCAAGGTTGATGAGCAACATTTAGAGCATTTAACTAAAACATTAAAAAGGATGAGGCTCCATCGACTAAAAATGAACCCTCTCAAATGTGCCTTTGGGTGTCAACAACTCATTTTTTAGGATTCTTGGTGCACCATAGGGGGTTAGAGGTAGATGCCAACAAGGCAAAGGCAATCATTCAAGCTGCACCTCCTAAGTAAAAAAAAAAAAGATGTAGAGGTAAAAAGAGTCCTAGAGTGGGGGTGAATAGGACTATCAAAAAAAATGAGAAATTAAAATAATTATTTGCAAGAATTGAATGGAAGTTGAGAAGGAAGAATGAAGGACATAAAGATTTAAGGAGTTCAGATTCAGCAATAATCCTACGACTCCACCTAACTTATCTCCAAGTTAGGATTTTTAATTATGCAAAATCTTATTCACAATATTATGATTACACAATATTTTTATGGCTCACTCTTACAACCTTACAACTTGAGTTTTTAAGGCTCACTCAAAACCAAATCCCAACTGTTTCAATGGACAACACTTAAATCAATTCCTCTAGAAATAAATCTCCCTTCCCTTCTAATCTATCCCAAGATTTAAGATGAAGAGAAATTCTATTTCTAACACCTAACACACAACCAACTCTCACAAGAGTTATACAAACAAAGAATTGTTTAAGAAAATTTAGTAGCTCAATTGAATAATTAAGAGAGAATGAATGATAAACAATTTTCTTTTTTTTTCAATTGAAATATAAAGAGTGTTTATATAGACAAACACTTAAAAATATGGTTTTTAGGTGTATTAAAAAGTCTCTAACATCTATAATTAATTTTTGAATCATCTTGGACTTAATTTTGTCAAAACACCGCTCACGGGTGAACAATGCTCATAAGGAGCAACAATAATAGTCATTGCATTCAAATATGTCCATTTAGAGCTATCAGGACTACCCTCACAAGCTACTCATGAGTGAATAGTGCTCGTGACTCTTGCTCTTGAGCGGCATTATCCCTTTGCTCAAAATGAACACTAAAAGGGGATATCTCCTAACTAGCTCATGAGATGCTCATGAACGAGACTAAAGACAATCGAATCATCCTAATATTTCTTTATAAAACTTGTAGATAATTTTCTTATCTTTCTATATAACTTTGAATCACCTAAATTTAACATCTATAGCTTAAGATATTGATGAAATACTAAGAGATATGTAACCTAAAATGAAAGTTGCATATGTTGAGTTCAACTCAAGATTTACATACACAAATGAGCTTGAATTTTGAAAAGTAAGCTCAATTAAAAAAGCTTAAGATGTCTACTTCAAAATTTAAGAAGATCATTTTCTCATTATAAAGCTCTAAAGATATATAAAAGCCTTCTTGAATCTCAGAGGTCAAATTAACCCAAAAGCATAACTTATCAATTCAGGTTGTGAGGTAACTCGTGGCAGCTCCAGATGCTTTAAGTATAATATTGAGATATTATACCTTGCCAAAATATAGTATAATGATATTATTTCATATTTCCAAACTTGAACTGATAATTATGATACAAAAGTTCCTACACACTTTAGTTGAAATCATTAGAATCAAAACTGTTTGTCAAAGTCCAAAATTAGGAGTTTGATCATGCAAATGGTCAAAAAGAGGTTAATTGGTTAGATAAATTGTAATATCCTGTGTTTTTAAAATATTTTTACACTGTACCGGGATATACAGTGTCAATAATTTTTGTATATATATTACGATATTTTTATGAGTTGATATGTATTTTAAACCTATTTTAATTACTGTCTATTATTTTCAGTATTTTACGTAAAATTTTCCCCGGACTTGCATTTTCGGGGAAATTTTCACGTAAACAATGTATTATTAATTATTTTAAATGTATTTGCGGACTTGCATGAACTCATACATATTTTTAAATTATTAAATAAAGCCTGTGTGTGTATATTTATTTAATTAGGGTTTATTATTACCCTAATATTTTATTATTTATTTATTATTATTTAATTATTTTATTTATTATTAAATTATTAAAATTTATTATTTTATTATTATTTATTTATTAATATTTAATTATTTTATTTTATTTTATTTTTTTCTTTTTTTTTCCTTTTTCTTTCTTTTTCTTTTTCTTTTTCTTTCCTTTTTCTTTCTTTTTCTTTTTCTTCTTCTTCTTCCCTTCTCTCCCGCGCCCGACGCCCGACCACCATCCCTCACCGTCTGCAACTCCGGCCACCTACCGTCGGTGTGCCTCTCGGCTTGCCACCGCTGTTCCCAGCCATCCTCCGCCGCCTCCAGCCCCTTTCCCCGGCGCCGGCAGCTTCATTTCTTTCTCTTTTGGCCGAAATCTTCCCTTCGCCGTTTCTCCCTCCTCCGGCCATCGTTTTCGACACTGCCTGTCTCTTTCTTCTCCTTGAGCTCCGGTGAGTGTGATTCTAGCTTTGGTTTGAGCTAAAATGGTTTAGATTTGCTTAGGTTTCGATTTTTCCAATTCGGTCATATTAGGGTTTTCGATTTTTTTGAGCTTCGAATTGGATGAATCATGGAAACTCCCTTCACAAATGTTGTTCCTAGTAGCTTAATCTACATGTATGAATTTTTGTAGAATTTTTGGAGGTTTTTTGGATTTTTGGGTATTTTTGAATATTTTAATATTATTTTCTAATTTTCGGAAATTAATTATTTAAATTATGAAATTTGAGTTTATGGTTAAATTAGGTGTTGAAATGAATTATAGGAATTTATTTGGAATTTTTATGAATTTCTAAGTATTTATTTTGAATTATTGAAGTTTATGGAATTTTGGAAAAATTAGGTTAAATGTGTTTTTATTTGAATTAAATTGGTTAATTGAATTTAAATATTAATATTATTAATAAATATGTTGAGAAAATTAATTTTGGGTAATTGTATGATTTTTGGTGAATTTTTGAAGTAATTTAAGTATATTTATATATATATGGGTATTTTGGTAATTTTACCCTAAATTGTCTAAAAATGTAATTTAATTGGTTTTAATATTTATTTAAGGTATAAAAATGATTTCTACAAAATATTTGGTATTTTTAACTAATTAAAACTATTTTTCGTGAATTATTTTCAATTATATATATAATATACGGTTTTTCTAATAAAATGAGTTTTAATTGGTTTTTATAGTGTTTCAAGGTCAATTATGTAATTTTTATCTATAAAATGTATTTCTGTGATTTAAGGATATTTTTGGTATATCTGGAATTATTCTTTGTTTGTGGATCCCGGTCGACAGATTGTAGTCTGGAGTCCGACCGAGGGGTTGTGGATTTTTGTTGAGCTTGTATTTCGAAGTGTGTTTCTTTGCAGGGTCGGCTCTACTCTTTTGAGTAGAGAGATGTCCATTTTACAGGGGAGGTTCTACCGAATTTTCGATAGAATTCTCGTAAAACGTGATATCCAGTCGAACCCTAATTTTCGATTCTGTGTTTAATACTTTAGATTGAATTCTAGGATTTCTATTAGGGTTACTCTGATATCGGTTATTTATTTCTTGTTTAGTTGCGCCGAGACCGAGGGCTAGTGGACCAGGCCTGTCGGACCTGTCTCGTGGAGCGCATTAGGTGAGTTACTATACTATATATATATGCTTAGGATGCATGATTTAGAAATATATGTTTTATTTTAATTAAAATGCATAAATAATGTGATTTGTATTTAAGTATATTTTTTGTTTATTTTTGGTATATAATAAACTATATACATGTTTTATTAATAAAATATATTTAAAATGTTTTTAAATATATTTTTAATTTAATTTATGATTTGATTAGATTTATTTGGCATATATATATATATACTCAAAATATACCTGGTTTATGTTTGGTATATTTCCGGTATATATATGGTTTATATTGTTGTTTTATTTAAATTCATGCATCATTAATTGTGAATGAATGTTTTTTTTACTTAATGATGAAGGATATCAATAGAACGTGCTACCTAGTGGGCAGCACTAGGACCGAGTACGTACCGGTACGCCTATAGTATTTAGGCTATATACTAACTTATTTGTGGATATTGATTTGATATGATTATTGATATGTGTGAGATGTGGTTTGTGGGTGTGATTGCTGGAGCTCGGTTGACCAAGTGTCTCGGGGCCAATCACACTGGCAGTCAAACTGCTGGAGCTCAGTTGACTTAGTGTCTCGGGGCCAGTCTACTGTCCAAATGGATTAAGTGGATATATTTGGAATAAGTGAGCCTGTGTGGCTAGAGTGTTGTTAACACTATTTTCTGAGGTTGCGATATTCTAGGGTTCTATGTGATCCTTCATAAATTGGGATTTTTCAGTAAAATATATAAAAATGATTTTTCTGCATCTGTATGAATTTGCCTGTATATATACATATTATATATATACTGTTGACTGTATGCATTATCACTTAGTGTGTATGTATATATATTATAGTAATTCACTCAGTGAGGTCTGACTCCCCTCCGTTGACTATTTTTCAGGAGAGTCAACTTCCTCATACCTCAGTAGCAGGTCGATACGCCGGATTTCTTCCGCCCCGGCTTCTTTATGTAAATTGTCTACTTGAGTCTTATTTATTTTATCTAGACACTGCAGTAGTTGTGAATTACAGTATTGGATTTCATTTTATTTTAAAGAGATGTATTATATTGAAACTGGATTTATATTAAAAAGATCATATATTTATCAGTTGGGATTTTGATTAAATCCAGTGATGTGGATAATATTATGATATTATGATTTTTATTTTCACTGCATATAATATTATTATTGTTATCATTGCATGTTTATTTTATTTTTAGGCTTGCTACGGGTTCCGGATTCGAAAGAATTCCCGTTCCCTAGCGCCGGTCATGGCCCCGGTTTTGGATCGTGACATAAATTATCTCATAAGGTTTATATCCAATGCCACAGGCTGATTAAGAATTTGGTCACATAAAACTCAAAGACAAAAAGGACTTCGTATAGACAACCGAGCACCAATATGCCTTTGATTAGGTTAAGGCATATCTATCAAACTCCTTGGTTATGATTGCACCTAGGCCAAATTATCCTTTAATACTTTACATTTTGGCCATAAAAGCCTCTATGGGAAGTTTGCTTGCTCAAGAATGAGATGGCTTTGAAAGATCAGTGTATTACCTCAGTCAGAATCTAACGGATACGAAAATAAGATATTCCCTAATCAAGAAGCTTGGCTTATGCTAATATTTCATATGCTTCAAACTGAGGTACTACAACCTGCCTACTATGGTGTGGGTGGTTAGTCAGACCAATGTGATCAAATACATACTTTTAAGGCCATTCCTTATAAATCGACTTAGAAAATGGGCAGTGGCATTATCAGAATTCACCTTGCAGTATGTTCCTTAAAAGGCAGTCAAGGGTCAAGTGCTAGCCAATTTCTTAGCCGATCACCCTACCTTAAAGATCCTTGTTGATGTCTGTGAGGCAAAAGGGTGGCAAGCCTAGTTCAACGAGTCGAGGTCCTTATTAGGCTCAGGGGCAGGTGTGGTTCTGAAATCGCCCCATGGAATTAAGATCAAGCTCTCTTTCTTATTGGACTTTGTGTTCACCAACAATCGGGTCAAATACGAAGCACTAGTTATAACATTAGAAATATTAGCAAAACTCAGAGTGCAAAATGTGGATAATTTTGGAGACTCAATGCTAGTTGTGAAATAGGTTTCTATTGAATACAAGTGTGAATCAGCCATAATGGAGGTATATTGCAATAAACTTCAACACATGATGAAAGGATTCATAACTACCCAATTGTCTTATATGGAGAGGGGGTCTAATGGTTGCTTTTATCAACCTGAGGCCGATTAGTGATCGAAGGTTAAAGAATATCTTAAAAATCCCTCCCCATTGGCCAAACACTAAACTAGAGTGTTGTCTACAAAGATGGTGTTATTAGATAGTGAGCTATAGTGGTAATTAGTGTCAAATAAGCTTCTAAAATGTATTGGCCCCAAGGAAGCAATGCTTTTCATGGCTAAGGCCCATAAAGGGTTGGCAAGGGCTCATTAAGGAGTCAAGAAGATGAAGTGGTTGATAAGGAAATATGGATACTTTTAGTCGATGATGGAGAAAGATTGCAATGATTATGTTAGAGGATACGAAGCCTGCCAAACATATGGACTGATCCAATATATCCCAACAAAGGACTTACACTCCATTGTTAAGCCTTGGTCATTCAAGCACAGTGGTGTCTTTCTTCCCCTAAATTTTTATTATCTAGAGGCATAGATTCTTCCACTTCTCTTGAATCTTTTTCATTTGGGCACCACAGGCTTGTGTTTGCTCCACCTACTTTTTTTAGGCTGCTAGGAATTTAGTCAGGTCATCCTATTTTTTCTTCAAAGCTAACTCCAATTCCACAACTTCCTTTTATCAGTTTCTCTAGGGTTGGGCCAGACTTTAGGATGACCTGCCGCTCTTTTCTGATGACTTCCATGATCGAGATTACCTCCTTATCCAATTTCTATTTCTTGACATCTTTCTCGGTAAGGCTCGTCAAGAATTTGTCTACAACCCGATAGTTATCAATGAGGGTGGGCAGAGTCTTATGAAGATTTGCAATTAGGAACTTTTGGTCAATTATGACATCTAAACATGATTGAGCATTATCATGTAGATATTTTAGCAGTCTAACAACCCGATTATAGTTGTTGTCATTAATAAAGAATTAGGCCTTCCTTTTGAAGATCTCTAATAAGTCTTTGAGCTTCTACTTCACCTCCTTGGAAATTTGATCCTCCAAGTCAGCCATAATGTTAGTAACAATATCAACCTCCTCATGATCAGATGAAGCATGTCCCCCTTCAGCTTCATATTCATTAAGTTGAGCCTCGACCTCATCAAAAAAGGTGAACAGCAAACCCTACACAAGAGACTGATAATAATATTACCAAAGAATGAGTTGATGATTTCAATATCAAAAAGTACTTGATCAAGTGCTCAAGGTGTTGCAATGGTAGGAGGTGGAGAGGCCGACCTTTTTGGACTATTAACAGGAGAAACCTCAAATGAAGGCTTAGAAGTTCTTCTTTCATGGAAATAGCAATAGGAGTGGATAGTTGGGCCAGCTATATTGAATAGAGCTTATGGAATATCTGGAGATTGATCCACATAAGAACAAGAGCATATGTCAAGATCAGTCACCTCAAGGTAGTCAGTGCAAGTCTTTTAAAAAGGAATATGTGAGCTATGGCCCTTTTCATTAATATGAACTAGATTTATTCCTAATAATCCCAAACATGTTTCCTTCTTTGTTTGTACTGGCTTTGCTAGTTCATAGGCTGCCCTAGTTCAATAAAAGTAACCAAGGAGTTTCTCCCCTAGCTGTAGCCTTGGCCGATGGACGAAAGTTAGCGTTTGGCCCTTTCATCTTAAGACAATTTTATAGAGGCATGCATCACTTAGTGCCTGATAAGGATAGGGACGATTGCAAGTCAGGGCCTATGCCGATATGAATTGCTTAAGTTTGGTTCTTAGCATACTTATAAGATATCATGCGTTGGTCACCAAAGTCAGACTTCAAGTCTTTAGGATGTTATGCTCCCTAGATTTCTTCTTTTAAGTGCAAATACTCCTCATTTTGAGAATTCTTTCATTTTTTATACAATACCTAAGACCGACAGGATATGCTATACTACCTATTTATCCCTACAAGTTTTGGTCCTTCATGGCTATTCGAGGAAAGCTTCTATCATTGTAAGTACAACTATCGAGACCAAGATAAAATGCGAAGGAGGATGGTAGAAGTTAAGGTCAAACTTTTATAGGAATATAAAATTAGTAGTTATGCCTTATAAAAGAAATATTGTACTGGGATGTATCTGCCTTAAGCAAAGGATTAATCTCTTCACCATAGCGTTAGAAGACGAACAGGGAAGCCAAATCTAGCAACGTGATCATCATCAACCCTCCTCTAAACATAAACACATTACTAGATTGAGACCAAAAAAGTGACATGGCCGATAACAAAGGTTTTTTTATTGGTACCTTGGTTTAGAAAAGTGAAGTACGTCATAAATTCTAATTTCCTTCCACAGCGAAGAAAATGTGGCCTCAGTACGAGTATGCCATACTAAAAACTCCTTAGTAGGACTCAGCCAAGACTCTTACCATGTTATTAATTAGGCAAGTTTTGATTTCATATTATGTTTCCTTGTTTAGCAAGGTTTAGGGCTTATGAAAACCAAAGTTTATGTATTGTTATGGCATTAATTATGGACAGCTAATGAAGAAAACTAAAACTGCTCCCCTCTTTTGCTCTCTTCAACTTATTTTTCTTAATAAATATTATTATTTCTCCTTATTTTAAAATAGGGAGAATTGTTATTTCCCTCTGTATTTTGACCTATTACACTACTTCATGCTGACATTTAAAAAAATATTTATTTATCCCTGACATTTGCAATAATTCACACTCATTAGTCCTTCTATGAGGGATGAAATAGTACATGAATTGCAAGTGTCAGAGATGAATATATCAAAAATAAAGTAGTGTAATAGGTCAAAACATAAGGCAAATAGCAATTTTTCCTTTAAAATAAGGCATATTAGTGCCAAAATTCACATTTTTGATTTTTTGCAATTATATACGTAACTTTAAAAGTTGGCAAAACTAACCCAATTTGCCTTCTTATTTACAAATACAACACAATTGCAATTTAGTCAAAATTGATTTTTGAGCAGTTCACATGGAAACAAAGGTGGACTAACTCACCTTCAAGTGGAACCCCTGCCACCTTCTTTTTTAAAGCTCAAAGAGGATTAAATTAAATCAGATGCCAAAGCATCAAAAATAATAGCAGGAGGGACTAAATCCCAACAATAAAGACCAAAAAAAGAACTCGACACCCTTGCTAACAAATGGGCAACGTTGTTTGTTGACCTTGGCACAAATGACACTGAATAATTAACTAAGTCATTAATAATAAACCTACAATCCTCTATAATTAAACCAAGACAAGAACAATCATAAACAAAGGATTGCAGCAGCTGGACTACACCTAAAGCATCATATTCAATCAAGACATTCCTTAATCCCAAATCTTTAATCCAGCTCAATGTCTCCTTCAAACACAAAGCTTCTGCCATTAAAGCCTCCCCACCATGAGCCTGCACAACAGCAGAAATAAAAACACCTTGGTGATCTTGAATAACCATTCCTAAACTTCTTCTATACTCATTCAAGAATAGTGTAGCGTCAACATTACATTTCCAAAAACCAACAAGAGGCTTAGTCCATCTAGCAACACAATCCCTCCCCACACTCACCATAGGCTTTAGAATAATTTGTTGAGCAAGAGTCCATTGGCCTAGCTAGAATAAAGATCTCTGAATGACTTGGATAGGAGAAAAGGAAGAGCCACCTTATTTTTTTTTTTTTACCACTGCCACCTTATTTAAACCTAATTAAATGGTTAAAACTGTGTGTTTTAATTACAGACCTCCTCTTGTTTTTCTTTTAATGAAAAATAGGTAATTGTTATACCATGGACCCATGTTCACATTGCAACATGGACTAAAAAATTTTACATGTGTGAAATACTATTTTTTTAGCACACTTGATTTTTTTTTTCACACTTTTGGAGTCTATCAGTGCATCTTCTTGCAACCAAACCAAAAGTTAAAAACAAAATAAATTCTTGTGTTTTTTTTTTATTTTAACTATTTTACATTATAATTGATCAAATTAGAATATTAGTGCATATTTTTAATCTCAACTTTTTTTTTTGTTTTTTTTATTCTAAAAAGATACTAAAATCATGAATAAAAAATTAAATTCAATTACTACAATTAATAAAATAAAAAGAAAAATAATTTTTGATATTTAATTTTTTATTCATGATTTTAGTTAAATAAAATTTTTATTCATTAAAAATTATTTAATTATTTATTTTTTAATTATAATAAATAAACTTTTACTTTTTTTTTAATTTTAGTTAAATAATGTAGGTACATTACTTAAATAATATAGGTTTATAAGATAAAATATGTAGTTTCATTACTTAAATAATGCAAATCCATTAACCTTCACGTACATGTTCATTGACTTTCACTTACAGATTTTTTAATTTTCACCTACAGATTCATTAGTCGAATACTATAGATTCATTATTTAGATTATGGAAGTCCATTAGTTATCCACTATAAATTCAACATTTTTTCTTGATATACATAACTCATAAATAATATTTAGAAAAGAATTACAATCAATCAATTCCACCTACATATAAAGATTTGGTTTTAGACCCATTGTAACCATTTCAACCACATATTTGGTGGATGCATATAGTAGTGTTTACTACAAACATATTATTATTTACTAATATATATATATATGAAAATTATTTAATATTTTATTTTTTAATTATAATAAATAAAATTTTACTTTTATTTTTTATTTTAGTTAAATAATATAGCTTTGTTACTTAAATAATGTATGATCATAAGATAAAACAAGTAGGGTCATTACTTAAATAATGCATGTTCATTGACCTTTATCTACTAGTTCATTAATCTCTTCCTACGTTTTCATTGATTTTTTCACCTGCAGTTTTATTGACCTTTCAACTGGAAGGTTCATTGATCTTTACATATATATTCATTGACCTTCACATGCATGTTCATTTACCTTTACTTGCAGATTTATTAATATTTTCCTTTCAATCTCATTAAAAATTTTAAAAATATTTTTTATTTTATTAGTTACAGTGGTTGAATGTAATTTTTTATTCATAACTTTAATCAACATAAAATCTTTATTCATTAAAAATTTTTTATTCTTTTATTTTTCAATTATAATAAATAAACTTTTACTTATATTTTTTATTTTTAGTTAAATAAAATAGGTTTATTACTTAAATAATGTATATTCATAAAACATGTAGAGTTATTATTTAAATAATAAAAAGTCATTAACTCTCACTTACATGTTCATTGAACCTGAGGTGAAGATCAATAAACTTATAGGTTTTCACTTGTATGTTTATTGACCTTCATCTACAAGTTCATTCATTTTCACCTGCAAGTTCATTTATCTTCACATATAAATTCACATTCAATCTCATTAAAAAAATAAAGTATTTTTTATTTATCAAAAAATTATTTTGTCATCATCTGAGGCAGAGATACATTGATCGAAATTCCCAGTTTCTATTTCTGATATTGAGGCTAAAGAACTACGAGTAGGAACACCAATATGTTCCATTCCGATGCTTCAACATCTGAACATCCATTTTCAAAAGCTAAAAGAAAATGTAGTATGATTTACATAGAAAAATACCTCTATATTGAGTAGATAGTATACTATATTGCAATCATTTATCATTCATTATAGTTTCTTATAATAATACTGATGTGTGGTTAGATTGCTAAAAAAAAAATAATACTGATACATGGTTAGCTTAAAGTAACATAAAACTTGAAAATTTTCTACAAGACACTACAGAATATGCATATAATCTCCACTTCTTATTGTGTGGTTTAGGTATATATATATGAAATGAAAATTATTTAATATTTTATTTTTAATTATAATAAATAGAGTTTTAATTGTATTTTTATTTTAGATAATGTAAATTTATTACTTCAAAAATGTATGTTTATAAGATAAAATATGTAAAGTCATTATTTAAAAAATACATATTCACTGACATTCACCTACAGATTTATTGATTTTTATCTGCATGTTCATTGATATTTACATGTATGTTCATTGACCTTTGAATATATAGTTTCATTGATATTCACCTGCAGGTTCATTGACCTTCACCTACAGATTCATTAATATTCACTTATAGATTCATTAATATTTTACTTTCAATCTCATTAAAAAATATTTTTTATTTATCAAAAAAATTATTTTTTCTTTTTATTTTATTAATTACAGTGGTTTACTTTAATTTTTTATTCATGATTTTAGTCAAAATAAAAAATTTTATTCATTGAAAAATTATTTAATTTTTTATTTTTAATTATAATAAATTGAGTTTAAATTACTTATATTTTTATTTTAGTTAAATATTGTAGATTTCTTCCTTAAATAATATAGATTTATGAGATAAATATATAGGTTCAAACAAAGAATATATTAAAATTATAATGAAACCTCCAATAAATAAGAAATGAATATTTTCATTATAACTAATGAATATATATGCACAAACTAATGATTTTAAAGTTATATCTTTAAAAAAACTAATGCTACAATAGTAGTCAATAACAGTATTGCAACAATTTGATAAGAGATGTCTTTATATATTAATCTTTATGATGATTTTCTTTTTTCCCTTGATTTTGTTTTGTAACCCATGTATTTCGACATTCTGAAATTTTACTTTTGAGTACACTTCTACTGTAAGAAGACTTCTACAATTAGAACTACTTTGTAGAAACATATCATTTACCTCAGCCTGCTCTAAGTCTCAAACTTCCAAGCAAATCTGCTAAAGTTTATATTCGTAAATTCATTTTATTTTTAAGGCATGTTGCTGGGTGCTTCGATAATGGTGGAAGTAGAGGAAAGAAGCAACATTTCAGCAGCATTTCATCAACAAATGCAGACAAAAACAACAGCAGCAACAAGAAATGAAAAAGAAAAGAGAAACAAGGCGAAGAAAGTTACAGCAATAGTAGCAAAGCAATAAGAATCTTATCAATGACAGACTCAAATTGATGGAGAAAAGGAACATCAAGAGGAAAAGGATCAAATTAATGAGAAGACAAACAATAATAATAATAAAATGGTGATGAAGAAAAAGAAGAAGAATGATGAGCCTGAAGACAGTAGCAATGATAAGAGAAAGCGTTAAAAAAAGAAAGCATTAAAAAAAGAGGAAGTCTTTTTAAGTTTCACATGATTCATATTACAATATATTCAGAAGTCCATGATATAATTTGCAAAAAAGAGAAAAACGCCTATAACAAACAACAGGCCCACTAATTAGACATCAATCTGCTATAACTCTCGCCCAGTCGATCACGCTCCAAAAGCAAAATAACTTCAGAAGGAGGCTGCTCTAACCGATAGAATCCAATCGGCATATCCCGAGCATAGTTCGCCAAGAAGTCTGCAGCATGATTGGTTGCTCTGAAAACATGCTTCACCTAAACTTCCCAAGCACGCTCCGTTAGCCCAACAATTGCTTGGATTAAATGACACACATCAGCACTAATTAAACCTCCTCTTGTTTAATTACACATATCAGCACATTTTTTCTCAGAAGATTTCAGAGCAACGCAAGCTTCCCTCGCACATCAATCTGAGCTACATCCCCTTTTTGAAACCACTTGATACAAACTTTAAGCCTATTGCTAAGTTCACTCACTAATTCCAAGTTTCCCTGCCAAAACACAAAAGTACCAAAATTCAAATTAAACAAACCAAACAAATTATTGTAGTAATTAAACATATTACAATATAACAAACTGCAGAAATTAAAAACCTTGCGGTCAAACTTCTTCATTTTGGGCCTCTCATTAACCAATGGTTCGATTTCGTCTTTTGTAAAATCAATTGGCTCACCCTCAGAACCCTCAGTGCTACCCATATCACCACCAGCACTAGGCGCCCCTGTAACATCCTGTCGTTTGTTAACAGAACCAAATAGTTTCCTTTCGGCAGCACCAATTCTTCCTAACACCAATCCTTCTACACTTATCTAACGGTACACCACCATAACTGCCGGCACCACCACCATCCTTCTACAAAACCAATGATCAATCAATGAAAAGAAACTAAAAGAGCAATTTACTTCCCATCAAAATGCAACAAATTGAGAACCCAAAAATGACAAGTAAAATAACACATTTGAAAACAGATAAGAGGAGGTAATTGGGTTAAGAAGAAAATTTGATTTAATCCCAAATGAAATGAACAGAACTTCAAGAGGAGCATGATTTAGGTTAAAAAACGGTGTAGGAGGGGGTATGTGGTTAAAACACACCTTTTTGAACATTTAACTAGGGTTAGATAAGGAGGCAGTAGGTCCCACTTAGTTGGAGGTGAGTTAGTCCACCTCACCTTCCAAGTATATTGTTTAGTAATCAATTTTGACCAAATTGCAATTGTGCTGTTATTGCAAACAAAATGACAAATTGGGCTAGTTTTGTCAACTTTTAAAGTTAGGTATATAATTGCAAAAGTTGTGATTTTTTGCACCAATATGCCTTAAAATACATAAATAAATAAGTGTTGTCATGGAGGACACCAAGGAACAAACATATTGCTCCCCTGGATCATACCATATTTTGCATAGACATGCAGCATTACATCAACACAAAGATTTTAGGTAAACTATCGAGTCCAAGAAACAAAGTAACTACCAATTGCAACTCATCGCAATTCTTAAATCACTGTCATCCCTGTCATCCTGCATCATGAGTAAATGGTTTGACACATAAACTACAAAACCTTGCAGATTGGTACATAATCATTTGAAGAATCAAAAATTGCAATAAATTCTTGTCATAGAAGTTACTATGTCATTGATTTTATAAATCAATTTTCTACCTATCTGTTTAGAGAATAGCATCACTTAGTAAACCTGTACGCTTTACTATCAAGCATTAATTCCTAAACAAGCTAAGGTCCTTCAACTTGAAGCTAATGAACTAGAACTTTGTTACACAATAATTGCTTCGGGAAAGCAAAATCACAAAAATGGGTAAAATTTCCCTAGCAATTTTTTCCTCCTCCAACTAGTATGTACCTAGCACCAGCCTCAAATATCGCACATGCAAAATACCATAATGAGCAAAGAGATGCCCCAAAGGAGAGTTGTACTTAAATTGACATCTGCTGCATAAATACTAATTTCGATCAATTAAAGATTACAATTTTTAGGCAACTAAATATCTCTCTTTATGGTCCACAATGGAACATTCATTACAAAACAACTGGTCTACCGCCTCACCTAAGGTAAGGAACTAGATGGAAACAATAGATCTGCAACTTAATATACATAGAAATCAATAATCAAATAGATTCAAACAGGTAGAAACCACTAACCTTCATTTTGGAGAAAGAAGTTCTTGCTCACAGCTGTTAAAAATCCATGGATGAATCGCCACAAAGAACATTAATGATAAAAAATGATAATAGTGTGTAGAAGAGAAATTGCTTGATAAATGAATACAAAAATGCAGATAGAAATAAAAATGAAAAACACAATCAGATGCATGCAGAAAAACCAGAAACAGCATCCCCATCTGCAATCGCGAATTAAGATCATTAAAAACATTCAATAATAAAGATGCTAGTAATCAAGAATATCATCTAAATAGAAGAAATATCAAATACACGACAGTTTAAAACATTAGCAAAAAGAAAACCAAGTACACCATAATTAAAGATTTAGCTTAATATTCAAGGCTCTATGTAAACATAAAAAGATATAAAATACTACATACAGATTTATGCTTTAAACAGAATGAACCTTGATACAAAGGTCTCATCCCCAAATATCCCTATCAAGATAAGCACCAGAAAAAGATAAACCTAAAAGCTACTCCTAAATTTGTTAGGACGAAGTAGGAAAAGAAACAGATAACATTTTAGTTCCTCCTTGATTTTCCCCCTCGACTAACAAAACATAAAAGCACAAAGAAAGAAAGAAAAATACTAATCTACATAAATGGCCGTCAATTCATAGTGCATAGAGATAATTCAAAGTATTCCATTTATTCAGAGAAGAGACTTACAATAACACGGGACAATTAGATTAGTCACCGCTGCCAATGCTCTTCTCTAAATTCAATTCTTCATCCTTGTGAATCATCCTTCTCAATAGCCATCCTATCCAATTTATCACTCGAATCATCATTCTTTGGTAACTCCTCCACTTTCACAATTATTTTTTCCATTACAACATCATTCTTCCTTTCTTCACCTTTCGCTTCATCCTCCTTTACAATCACTTCATCTTTCACTAAAAAGTCATTTCCAGCTATTTTATTCTTAATTTCATCGCCCTTGGCGATTTCCCCATGACTAGCTACACTTTCGTCCATACAAATATCATGATTCTCTTTAATATCATTGCTGATATTTCCACCAACATAATCCATCACCTCATTATTCTCATCCCCAGTAACGCCAATATCTGATCCTCCATCACTCTCATTATCATCGTTCTCAGAAACATTTTCCACAACTTCCTCATTAACATCTTCGGTCACAGCCACAACACCGCTAGTTTGACCTTGTTGCCTCTCCAGGAATTGCATCCTCCTCCTTAAATCACCCAACTCTCTCTCCATCAGAAACAACCTCTCTTTCAAAGTCAAATTCTCTTCTTCCAGTTGCGCTATATGGGTATCCTGATCATCAACCCTATTCTCCAAAACATTATTGTAACTATGATCTCCACCACCGACACCTCCATAAGTGGGATAAATCATCTCAAACCTACTCAAATCATGATCCAGTCTTCTCTCCACCTCAACATGCTCTTCAACATCACTCTCACTAGAACCATTTCCCTCCTCATCCTCATCGTCATCATGAAGATCAGCATCATTACCAGGTGATCTCAACCTAATCAATCCCTTCATAGATCCATATCCATCAACACCCCATTCCTCTTTTGCCATATCACCCAGTACCTCCCTGGAAGGGGAAAATATAGGGGTAGGCAAGACAGCAGGAGTAACAGGACAAGGAGACACCAAAGAAGCAATACCACCAGCTTTCTTGGCACGAATAATGAAAGATGAAGTGTTGCGAGGGGCATAAGGAGCGAAGAACCTATTATTATTGTTGTTGAATTTTTTCTTCGGATGATAGTACTTTCGAGCTTTCATTCGGTTCTGGGTTTGGAGGTCATTAAGACTAGGAGGTTTGTAACCGCCACCGCCGCCGGAAATGGTCAAATTAGGGTTATTAGGCTGCATTTTTTCCATTCTTCTCTGCTCTTTGTTGTTGACATTTTTGCCTTTCCAGTTGGTTCTAGGCTTTGATGGGATAAAGCTGTTGTTGCTACTGTTAGTGTTAATGATATTTTTATTATTATTACTGTTGTTGAACTTCAAGGTCTGTGGTTGCTGTTGCTGCTGCTGCCATGGCTTATAGCTTCTTTGATTCATCATCATCAAAGGAGGATGAAAAGGCTGACTCATCATCTGCTGCGGCTGAGACTGAACGGCGTTCAACACCTGCTGGGGCGGCGGAGGAGCGGCGGACTGAACCAAAACAGCGGGATTCTGGTTTAATTGAACCGGAGGAGGATTCAGTACCTGATTTTGACTAATCACCAGTGGTTGGCTCATCATCTGCTGCGGTGGTTGAGTCATCATCGGCTGTGCTTGATCGTTCATTACCCTGTATCTACAAACCCTAGAAAATTATTACGCTAACTAAAAAAAAAAAAAATTCAAATCCAAAACCAAACAAAACGAATCTAAGAACACGAAATTTCAAACAAACAATCTTCTGATTTATGGATCGATCTTAATATTCCGATTGATTTGTTTTTGAAGATCTGGAAATTTCTAATGATAATTTTTTCATATTTTTTTTTTGGGTTCGTCGGTTTCAGTAGTTAATTTTTTGTTTTTTCAACAAAACCGTTTTTTTTTTTTTTTTTTTGTTAATGGAAAAAAACGTTAGATCGTATTTATAGGGGGAAGAAGGGTAGGGCGGCTGTTGTTGGATTCCTTTTCATCGCGACAGAGTGGAACATTAACGTGTGATGTGAAATCCACGTGTCCACTCCTTGCTTTTTCCGACGCTGCAATTAGGGTTTGGGCAGTAGAATAAGGTTTTTTCAGTATGTATTTCAAGATTCTAGCCTGTACCACTTGTATTAAATTTTATAATATATTTTATAATATATTAATTAATTATTTTTTATAAATTTTATCATTAAATATAATATGTATCTTACGAAAAGATAATTTTTATAAATATTACTATATTAAGTGTAATATATCTAATATAAATAAAAAAATTTTATCAATTTATATATTTGTTTCTTGTGTTTTTACTTTTTAATAGTAAAAGTAGATATACAAACAAGTTGAACTGTTTGTGTTCGTTTGATAAAAGTTCGTTCGATCATATATATATATATGAAAGTCGTTTAATAAACGAACTGAACTGAAATTATATAAAACTTAACTCATAAAATATATGAGTCAATTCGTAATTTTAATGCTTAATAATTTGAATGTATATATATAATATATAAATTTTTATTGTAAAAAAATTTTAAAAATATATTATTAGAATAAAATCATAATTTTTATAAAATATATTATATTTTATTTAGTAAATAATTTATTTTAAAATTTTCAATGTATAATTATAATTTATTATTTGTATTTTTTAAAATTTTTTAAACTTATTTAAACTTGTGAATACCAAATCATTTAGCAAATTTAGCTCGATTATAAACAAATCAAGTCCGAACTAATTAAAATTCGGCTCGATTACACCTGTAATAAAAGGTATGTATTAATATTTAAAATATTTTTAATATAAAAATTTAACTTAAAAAGTAATAATATATTTAATTTATATATTATTCTATTTGGCTTTTCAAAATATATAGTCCATTTGCAGTTTTATGTGTAGCATATAGTTATTATTAAACTTGTATAAACTAATTAAAATTCATATATATAATTTATTGAATATTATTTGTACCCATACATATATTTTTACAAACATAACTAAATACGGTTAGATTAATTGTTATTTAATTATAAATGTTGATATATATTATAAATTATATATATTAATATATATTTATTTATTTTTTGTTTCATTAGTAGGATACATATAATGTGTACAGTGGTACGTGACTTATTTTATTTATATTTATATAAAATTAGAAACAGATACATATATTATTAGAATTTTTAACTAATATGATTATTTATATTATTTAATTTGTAATAATGATTATTTCGAAATTTAGAAAAATTGATCCACGAAAAAAATGGTAACATGAATTAGTCCAAGTTCAGGATTTCAGTCCAAATCAAATCTCTTTTACTTTTAAAAATCTTAGAGCTTGAACCTAAGATCTGAAAATCTAACCACAATTAGGTCGAGAGCCCCAGAGACTTCATTGCTTCATCGAAGTCACATTCACCTCTTCTGTCGGGTATACCTCTCCTTGAGACGATTGCATGTAGATATATAGCAGGTGGTATTTTTGAAATTTAAAAATATGAACACTGTTATATGATTTTTATTTTAAACCTTATTCCAATCTTTTCAGTTAACTTTAATACATTTTTTCACCTAAAACTAATTTGTTGTTAGTGTAAATCCTTATATTAGTTTTTTATTTAATTTTATGGAATTTATTAGTATTTAACTAGGTTTTGTTTAATTTTTAGTTTATAATTAGTGTTTTATTAGGATTATAGGTATTTTGTTTAGTTTTATTTCTCTTTTATTTCCTATTAAATTTAGATTTTTTTAATGTATTTTTTAAAAAAAATTTCAATCATAGAGTGTACAAGATTCAAGCCACAATTTACAGAGCTGAATTAAAAGTTTAGAGCGATTTACCCTTGATTGCATTCAGTAAATTGATGTATGAAATATTCTTGTAATTTAAGTGTTGACCGGGAATCAAATCTAAAGTCTATTTCATTCCCATTAATTTAATTTAGGTTGATTTGAGTAGATATTTTTTTAATTTGTTTAATTAATTATTGCAATTTAATTTGATTCTGCTAGCTAGAGAAGATTCATTTACAATTAGTACTTACTACTCTTTTCTTGTGAGACGATGTTCTACTTATCATTGTATTACTTGTCACAATCCGTACATTTACAGAATTGTGCTAACAAGTTTTTGGCATTATTATCGGAGATCAACATTACTAATAGTAATCATTTTTTTTGTTTTTGTTAGATTAGTATTTTGTCTTTTTTTTTTATTATTTTAATTTGTTTTGTATTCTTTTTAGAGTTTTTTGTTTGCTATAGATAAATAATTTTTCATGGATAATGATGAATTTTTTGTTATCAATTTTTGAAGTCTAATGCATGTGATCCTATATAATGTCGAACATTTGTCATTTAATTATTGTCCATCTTATTTTAAAGTTTGTAATTAGTGTGGATAGAACCACAATGCGAGATATTGCTCATATTATTCGTATTCACTTCCACTCTCATTACAACCCATCTTGGAGCAATTGTGTAGATCACTCTTAGAGTCACCAATGAGAGACTAAGTCAAATCATGAGGCAATGTTGGAAAGCCTCATTCAAATGCAAACAAAGAAGTCTATGCAACAAGAACCTTTACAAGTCAATTACTATGAGCAAAATCTTTATGAATTTTACAACAAGAAGATTCCATGCCTTCCTTTGAGATCAAGTTAAAGCAATTCATGTTAAAAAATTGTTGAGAGGATGGGTTCATAAAATGAAACTCTAATAAGGATCAACTTACAATTAGAGCAAATTGCAGAAAATCAAAATGCATACTTTCAAAAGTTTCAAATGTGTGTGTACCCATAGATTGCTCAAAGCACAAGAAAAAAGTGTATGGAATGATGAAATCACTTTAAGTTTGGATGATAAAATCAATTTTGAGTTGTGTCATGATGAATAAGAAGAGATGATCACAAGGAGATCAAGGACGTCTCGAAGTACAAGAATTATTTTATAGACATTAAGAACGATGAGGTACAAAGTTACTCAATTTTACATTGAATTGGATGATAAAATTCTAACAATCCTTCAAGCTACATGGGCGGAAGATGAGTAATAAGTAACAACGCATATTTTTCATGACCTATTACTGATATATATGAAAAATCCATTAAAAAGTTAGATCGTTTGAGATCATATATGTTCCTTGCATTTTATAAGTAATTCTATTAAGAAGATTCCTTTGCGAAGTCTTCCTATTCCCTATTATTGTTTTCATGTTTGATGAATTCTTTTTATAGTTCTATGTTTGTTTTTATCATGTTTCTAAATAACTAAATTTTAGCATGTTTATTCATGAAAATATTGTTTGTTGCACGTAATGCCTTTATGATTTTAGTTTATATGCAAGACCTGAGAAAGCATGTAAATTGAAAAAGTAAACAATATTAGGAATTGAATGAAATGACAAATCATTCTTTCGAAAGTAAAATAATTTATCAAATTCTATAAAACTTTAAGCATTATTGAGAATTTAATTAATGACGATAAGGATATTCATTAATAATTTCAATAATAGGTGATTATAACTCGAGAGAACATAATTTATCACCTTAAGGTTCCTTTACCAATCATAAATTCACAATTGAAATTCGAAAATTTTGATTGCTGAACTAACTTAAAATATTTTGACAAAAAATTGAACTGTATCTAATTTTAATTTTAAAGAAAATCTTATATCAAGAATTAAATCAGATTTAAATGAAAAAATATCTCAGACCAGGTTAAGTCCTTTAGTTTCAACTTAACTGTACTCTCTACTACTGTAGAGTTCACCCTCATTGTTAAAACTGTTTTCGGATTTCAATGTTAAATGACTAAATTTCAAAAAAAGATAAAAAGAAAAACGTACATGAATAAAGTCAGAAGACTGTGCCGCTCAGCATATTAAAATGGACTATTGTTTCAAATTTCAACTAGTTGCAGATAAATAGAAGAATAATCCGGCAGATAAAGATGAAATTGAAGAATCGGCTTCAATAGAGAACATCTAACAATTTTCCTAGTCAGCATTACCAGATCGATGGTATTTCGGTTTACTTGGCTAGTTTTTAACACAAAAACACTAGTTTACATATACATATACACAAGCAAATTTAAAATTACCATCAAAATTGTTTATCTACAATAATAATAATAATCAATCAGTGATGATCTTGTTAGCTGAAGCTGATGCCGGAGCGGTAGCTAACACAAACAACTGGCCATCTAAACAAGGCCCCCGGCTGCTTATATGAAATGGTGATGCCAGTTAAAACACCTGTAAACAGAAAAAAGATAAAAAGTAAAAAGAACTTCCACGATTGATGAATGAAGCAAAGCAAACACACAAGGAAGGTTAACTTCACCCAGTGTTGCACATAACAACAGGCACATTGAAGCACAATTTTCAATGTACTATGATGAAGCAAGCAACACTCTATGGGCACATTAATTATGCACATTGAAGTAGCAACTGGGACTACAAATAAATGATTATGTGATGTAATTAAAAGAGCAAATCAAATAAAGATGGTCATACAAGTTCAAATCTGTAGAAAACTCTGGCACTCTTCAGATAAGGAGCTAATACATAATTTCACCGACAGGTACTTAGTACTAGAATTAAATCTTCCTCAAGTATGTAAATAAACATATTAGGCAGGCATGGCAGATATTTATGTGCCAAGATATAAAAAATAATAGCATCTGTGAATTGGTACATTACTCTTCACCTGGTTAAAATGCGAGTATTAACTAAACTTGTAATACATTTGCTATATTACCAAAAAAAAAAAAAAAGACATGGACAATGGAGGAGGGAAAAAAGAGAACACGAGAATACTTACAGGAGTAAAAAATACATCATCATATCCCGGTGTTGGCATTATTCCCAGCAAGAATGAGAGAGATTTCCAACCCTCTGCTGAATGCTTGGTTGAACATGAGCCTGGTTTGGAATGTTGATACAAATGGGAACCATGAAAATAGCGCGATTGGGATAAAGATAAGCATCCCCATCCGCAGCATCATACAGACGAGCAATTGAGCGGATGGATTTCCATAATCAAGCTTCTTTATCAAAGGCTTCCAAGCAGCAGCAATCTGAAGTTAAAAATTAGGTTCTAGTATCAAACACTGTAGTTGATGAATACATATAACACTTGAAGCAGACGCTTACTATGGAAAATAAACAGAAAAACATCAATTAAGACTTTTTATCTCTTCTCCCTTTCTCAATTTCAAACCACTAAAACTATATATATATTTTTTTTCATCTTTTGATGTGTGATATAACTCTTCAAAGTCTTTAATTTATTATTCTTCTGAAGTGAATGTTAGCTCAGTCTCGGGGACAGTCCCATTATATATGAACGACAGAGAATACAGCAAGCAGCCACCCACACTCATGTCAACATTCTGCTTGTAGGGGCAGGCCATGCATAAAAGTAATGATGCATTAAAGGACGTCCTTTCACCCACCAATTATGCAAAAAAGAAATGATCTTTCACATTACATCAGCAATTCGTGAAGAACCTAGAGATAGTTTTTCTAGTAAGTCCCATCGATCAGTTCAGTTTTTCCAAACAGACCAATTTTTCCTAATTTAAAAAACAAAATTGAACCAACCACAGTCAACTGACTTTTCAAACGATTAAAAAGAGAAGAAAACTGTGTGTTTGGATGTTTGAATGTATGACCTCAAGTACCAAAATAGTATCAAAATAAACTCGTATCCCACCAAGCCACATGTATTTTGTTGTATATTTGGATACTATATATATATATAGTAATTTTTAATAAGTCCACAGGCCTCGAGAGTGTTAACTCACGTACACACATGTGGACTTGTATATATAGTAATTGTTAACTAGTCTTATAAGCCACTTACTTCATTGCTTTGGAAACACTCCCCTCAAGTATAACTGGGCTTGGATAGTTACACTTGCCAAACACAAACGGGCCACACCAAACGACTCAAATAGGGTCTCAAATGGGCCGCACACGACTCACATGGTTCATATCAAACGGACCGCACACGACTCACATGGGTCGTATCAACTCAAATGGGCCACACCAACAACTCAAACGAATCACCAACAGGCCACACCCAACTCAAGGTCTTAAACACAAGACTAGGACCACTGCTCTAATACCATGTTAACAAGTCCATGGGCCTCGAGAGTGTTAACCCATTATAACCCATGCACACAAACATGTGGACTTATAAATGGGGTCAAGCACATGTAACACCAAACCAATTGGATTATGTTAAGGATCAATCTACACCACTTATAAACCACTTTATTGCTTTGCACTTTCCCCAATGTGGGATATATTCTCCAATAGTAATAAATTTCAAATTTTTCAGTCTAAACCAAAGTTTTCTGGTTCTTTCAAACAGCAACGCAACCAAACTGAACAAAACCAAAATTTTCAGTTTTTCGGTCTGGTTCAGTTGCTGCTCAGCCCTATTGAAAGACATGAAAAATGATGTCAATATAAGGCAATTCAGATGAAGTGCACTCACAGATAAAATTCCCCATCCAGTAGGTATAAATGCCAAGATGCAAGCAAAAATGTCTGCAATTGATAAGTTTGTGAACACAACGGCAACAGCTAAACCAGCCAATGCCAACAAGAAGGAGACCCCTTGGATGAAGCGCAACAGAAGTTGGAAATTGACAGAGATCTTCTGACTGAAAGTGAATACCTGTCAAACCAAAGTTTAAGAATTTGATTCAAATTTCGAACCATATGTCAACCCAGTCACAAAATCAGAGCCTAACAGTTGGGGGGTTCAGAATTCAAGCTGTTGCACCTTGAAAAGAAGTATAAGAACAGCTAAGACGATCCATGAAAAGCCATACACCTACATGAATATCAAATGACAACTTCTAAGTTATATTTTTGTACTGTGAGGAAACAGAAATAACAGACGAGCAAAACGGTGCAGTATTCTATCTGGCCTGTACTCATGCAAGAGGTAATAGCATGCTTCCCTTAAAGGAAGTGACTAGACCAAGAGAAGGAAAACTAAAACATTAACTGCAGCAAGGAAATGACATCTATTATAAGCAGAGTTGTTACCGATAACGATGTATCATTTCCCTGGATATCTAGTTTGTACACAATGCCATACTGGAAAATAAAGAATCTTAGGCTCAGAATGGTCTCTAGTATCCGCCCACCCAAAGTTCGAATGTGTGCCTGTAAAGCAAAATTTTGAAAGCATAAACATTAGACAAGGTAAATAGATAACAACAATGATAAAGAGACAAAGAAACCAAAACAAATACAAAAATAAAAACAGAACCACATATGGATTTGCATGGTAACAAAGGGTTTAGGTTGTCCCAGGGCCTGGACATTGGGAATTCTAATTGACAACCTATATTCAAATCCCACTAAGATAACAAATACCTGCAAGTTTAGCTCAAGCCCCAGCAAGTTAGTTTAAGGTCCAAATGTAGGATATTTGCCATGTTGATGTATGAGCAATGTGCTAGTATGACAAATGATAATTCATCTTTCAATTCATAGATGAACGAACCTTTATAATAAATTAAAAAATTACTTGGAGTTGAGCCAAGAATTAAATAGGTATTGTTACTGGGCTAGGATGTTCATTTGGGAAGAATCTAGGATGAAGCTGTAGAGTTCTTGACCAGTGGAGTCAAGTGGAGAAGGCATTACTTGAGAGGAAAGCAAAGAAAGGAGTCTTTCCAAAGGTTCAACAAAATGAAAAAAGAAAACCTTAAAGGAGGACTTCCAACTATAATGGTTCTCTAAGATTAGGCCACCACACAAGAGTAGGGAGGGTTACCATGCTAATGAGATTCCTATGTCCCTTTTCCTTTTTCCAACCCAAGTGACAATCCCTCTCAATGCTAGACAAACATTTTTTCCAGAAACTACTAGGAAAAAAAAAAAAATCATTTTAAAACTTAAAAGAGATAGCCATCACCAAGGCACTTATATATTAGCTACTTAAGTGCCCACCAAGGCGTCTTGCCCAAGGAAAAGGTACAGGCAAGCATCTCATTTACAAACTTCCTCAAATTGGTAAGATGCAATAATTTAGCAAGTAAGTTTTGGCTACAGACCTCAAAAAGTTGAGCAGTACTTATGCTCCTCTCTCTCTCTCTCTCTCTCTTTCTCTCTCTCTCTTTGCGCCCACTCTTCATAATAACATTAATATTCTTGTCTTTCACTATTATTTCACAGTTTTAGCTGTTGCAGCTGTGGGATTCCATGATCTGTACATGTTCCTCTAAAATTTTGTTGGGATGAATTTTTAAAATAAATAGCGAACACTGTACATTGAACTGTTAAGGAAAGAGATCCTAATAGGAAATGATACATTAAATTTCAGATATTAGTTGAAATTGGTGTATTAATTTCACCCTGAAAGAAGTGCTGTTCATTAATATTCTTGTCTTTCACTACTTATTTTCACAGTTTTAGCTGTTGCAGCTGTGGGATTCCATGATCTGTACATGTTCCTCTAAAATTTTGTTGGGATGAATTTTTAAAATAAATAGTGAACACTGTACATTGAACTGTTAAGGAAAGAGATCCTAATAGGAAATGATACATTAAATTTCAGATATTAGTTGAAATTGGTGTATTAATTTCACCCTGAAAGAAGTGCTGTTCATCAAACCTACGAGACCTAAAGCATGAGGCAAAATGAGGGATCTGAATAGTTAAGCTGTGACAGAAACAGCAATAATATTAATTGCTGCTAGAAGGGATGACACAGAATTGATCAGAATAGTAGAGTGGAAAGTCCATTTTAATGCTTATTATGGCCTAAAGAAATAAACAAAAAAGAAAGACTGACTACAGGAAAACAAGTCATACCAGCTCTTCATCCCACCAAGCTTCCCAGCTTTCTTCTCCCTTGACACCAATTCCTCCTCTGTAAAGAAGCCAATTTGTCCAATCCCTAAAGTCCTCGACCGTCCTAAAAATATGAAATGAAAGAATGCTCAACAAAAGGGAACAAAATTAAACCTCAATAAGTATCAGAAATAGCACCTACTTTTGCCATTCAAATCCAGATGGATTGAACAAATAGGGAGCAAAAAGCCAAGAAAGTGCCATAAGCCAACTGCTAACTGTAAGAAGAATGTAGGACAGTGCACCGCCCTCATTATATCCATATGCCAGGTACACCACCAGCAAAAGCACAACTTCTAGTCTGAATGGAACAGAAAAATTAGACAGTTACACCAGAAAAATACATCCATGACTATATATATTTATATATAAGAGGGTGAAAGAGAGAGAGGAGTACCCTTTGACAAAATGACTGCGGGAGTAGAGCCTATAGTTCTCAGAAAATTTAATATGGCGGACGACAAATCCCCTACCAGTGGCTTGGTACTGTTGATGAAAGACAATGTTTAACTGCATTTTACTTTAAGAGGCAAATAAATAGGGGGAAGGAAGGGAAATGAAAGATGGCATCAATACCCTTGCACCACCATGAAGAATGGTCCGACCAAAATAATGTGTTCTGGTGCCCAATGAAAATGTAAAGAAGACGGAGCAAAGCTGAAGCTGCATTGTTATGAAACTGACAACAGCCTGCATCAATCAACAAAAGATTACGAAGGAAAGAAGACTGAATTCTTAACAGCCGGCATTGGCAAGTAGATGCCAAAACATGCAAGCCAAAAAGAAAAACAAGTGTAGCATCATTGGAATGTCATTATACAAAATATCAAACATGTCATACAATTTGCTAGAAATGCTGAAAATTTCATAGCATAAACTGATGAACAAAACTGCGCAAGCCATGCAATAAATGAAATATATACACACACACAAACATATACTAGCGAACTGTGAATAAGCACCATTTGCTGGAAATAACAAAACATTTTGTAAATATATTTGTGATGCAGAAACATTCTAATGTGAGTCCTCAAAATGAAAGCAATCTAGCTTAGAAAATCTTTATCATATTAAAAAATTTTCAGCATTGGGCTGGAAAACTAAAAAAAAATGCATAATTTAATTAGTCAAAATACATGATCCATCACAATTCAACTACAACAGGAAGACATCTCACAAGTACAGCCATAATCGTTCAATATATTTAAATTCAGCACTCAAAATCAATAAAAATAAATACATAAGCACCAAAACACTGCATTTGTGCAAGAGTGTAACATGCCACAAAGAAGTAAAGAAATTTTAATTGAACATGTTCCAATACTATACTCAGAAAAACTTAGTAATAGGTTTATGTATAAACATGAATTCATTGAAAGTAACAATGTATATCATCCTTCCAGAACACATGCTAGGATAATCAAACATGTTCATTATAAACAGATAACTCAGAGCACTGTCCAGAAGAAACTCAAATGAATTCATAATAACCAATTTGCTGTGTACATGTCTAGGTGTTCAGAGATGACACAAATTTCAGGCAACAGTGAACTTCATATTACAATTTACAAACAAAATGTGGAGTGTTTGTTTTCAGACAACAGTCAGAAAAATACCGATGTTAATATACTGTCTTCATCCAACTAAAGAATATAAGCAAACCACATGCAGATCTCATGAAGATAAATAAAATATTAATACACCTCAGATACATTCCATAATTCAAGCAAAGAAAATGTAATTTAAAAAAAAAAAAAAACATTTATGTAATTCAAGCAAGACTCTGTAGAAAGGTGTTAACTCATAAGCAACGAAACAAAAGCAATATTGCCACCATGAAGGTGAACCATCATTTAGCATTTCAATAAAAAAAAAATGCAAATGTTAAATATCTATTTACCCTCAGAAAACCCTGCTCCAAGATGACGCCCAGAATCATTGGCACAGCAGTAAAAACACCAATCTGAAACAGAAACTGTGCATTTAGAGCAGCACTCAGAGCAGTGTTGTCCATTATATCAGATCTAGTTTGAATTTGTTCACCAACTCCAGAAAGTGCCTGAAAAAAAAAAAACAACTGCATAAGAGGAAAGTAATTGGGTCCACTTGCGCATGCAAAAAAAATTGTAGAATCTAGTGCACTAGCACTTGCACAGAGGCGGGTGAGAAAGAACAAGCTACCTGAGAGAATGAAAGGGCCAAAAAAGCAAAGACATAATAGCACAAACATTTACAGAGCAATAACAAGAAAAGTGAAGAAAATATTTCCATCTCAATGATAGAACACACTGCAATATTGTTTGCTCAGTCTGTGATGAACAAAATCAAAATCCTAGATTCAAAACTCTCGTCGCAGTAGATATAATGCAGTGTGGAAGGATGCATATCAATGGGCTTAGCATGACCCTCTAAAATATGAAATTTGACATTCAATACTTTCTTTTAAGCTACCATACCCATCCACAAGCAGAATGCATAAAATAACAATAACATTGCCAAGAAAACTGCAGAACAATAACATTGCCAAGAAAACTGCAGCCATATAATATAACTGCTTTTATGCATGTAAAGCATATGTAACAGGTTTAGTGAATATCCTTAAAATAATAAGGCTTACCAAATATAACTTCCCATAAAGGAAAAAGTACACCGTCAGAACTGTTAACTGCAAAAAGAATTTGAAAAGTAAACTAGTCAAAAATCACAGACAACTTGGCAAATCATCAAGCATCATGCAGTTTCCAACTAACTCTTACTTGCGCTTATTCTTTTTCCCTAATTTTTATCAATGAAAATTACTCAGAACTCAGTCACACAGGCTATTATATAGAATATATAGTTTTATGATTATCATGACATGAGGGCAACATATAGCTCTTTAGTCCATACTTACAACATGAGAAGTAAAGGATCCATATAATTAATTTAATGCAAAAAGCAGATGCAAAGGGAAGGCATGCAAAAAATGTACACTTCAAGAATAAGCATAAAAGTGAGGTATCAAATTGTGTACAACATAAGTGGCCATAAAAAGAACCATTTCCATCAATCAGATGAAATTAGCATGCCTGTTAGTAGCTTATACATGTCTCATTTTATCTATGATCACATGGACTAGCTGCTGGAAAACAATGTCAACCTTCAATTCTTCAACTATAATAAATTATATCATGTCCACAGTTAGAGTAATTACATACCATTGTACAAAAATAATATCCCACAGTAGTGAAGTAAAATGACAGCATTCTAAAGAAATCAAAAAGCTGCCCAAGCCTGTAAATGTCCCGACTAAGAACTTGCTCTCCATTGCCAGCTGCAACTTTCCCTTCAAACAAAGCAATTTGATTGAGACCCACATCTCGTCCTTTTCCAACCTGTAAATTGGTATCAAATATTCCAATTTAGATTCCTAGTATCAAACACAAACAAATGAAAATGAGAAAACATACCTGAATATACTCATGATGAGTAATATTCCCTTGACGCAAAGTTGAATTGAACCCTGCATGATGGTTAAGAGTCAGAACTATTCATTTTTTGAAAAATCAAAGTTGAATTGAACCCTGCATGATGGTTAAGAGTCAGAACTATTCATTTTTTGAAAAATTAAAAGAGATGCACATTCCAGAGTTTCTTAAATTGAAAGAATTAAGTATGATGTATGTAAGGACCACATACAAAGGAAATTAACTTCATAAATCACTCAAAACAAGATAGAGCAAGAGAGCAACAATAGTAAAATCTTAAAATTTATTATTGAAGACACTATGATGCATGGAAACTTCATCCAATCAACATTCCGTGTTTTGGAAATGGAAATTCCAAGAAACTTCTAGAAAATGTTTCAGGGCTGTTTCTGTAAATTATGAAAACTGAAACTAGTTTTGAATGAGAAAAACTTAAAACTGTTGGAAAAGGGAGAAAATCAATGATATTTTTAAAAAATCAATGCAATATTTTTTCTAATATTCTCTTTCTAATGATTTAATATGTAGTTGAATATTAATTAATTGTAATATTTTTTTGAATAAATAATATTTTGAATTTTTATATACAAACTTAATATTTATCCCCTGAGATTTTTTTAATATTTACATGTTCCCTCTAAGTTTCTTTTTCCTATGTCTTTTAATACAGTTCTGCCACATTTCTGTCCATGTTTTAGCATTTCCATCTCCATGCTACATGGTTGAGACACCAGCTGTGATTATTTTCTACCAGCTAGCTTCTAAAGTCTTGATTTACATAGGAGGCCACTAAGTTTTTGGTAGAATTTGCGAAGGTCAAAAAAGCTACTCATGTATGTTCCTGTTATCAGTATTGTTGAATTTCTTTTTTAGCAACAGCTTGATGTCAGACAGTTCAAATTTGAGTCTGGTCTCATTACCACAAAACTTGTTCTGAAGTTAGCTGAGCAAGGCAACCAAGCCTTTTTTTACAAAAAAAAAACTTCTTTTTTCCCTAATAAAGTATTTTCTTTTCTTGTCCTTAAAAAAAAAGTCTAAATCTAAAAAACCATCCTGAAAAAAAAAGCCACCTCTTTTCATATCAGTTAATTGTAAAGGAAAAATGTTAATCTATACTAACACACTGATGGCCAATCAAAACATATCTTGCTGAAAAATAATTCCTATCCCATAGTAACTTTTAAAACTAAAAAAAAAAATTCTTAACCTCTTCTGAAAGTTCATGTTTCCAATACATCAATGCTGGTTTACGTTTTAAACAAATGGACAGTAAATTCAAAATTTGACAAGTAGAATCCTTTAAAAATATTTATCAAAAGTTTGATAGCCAGTTTCTTTTCCTGAAAAAACTCCCAAAGAATGTCAAACCACCTTACTATCAATTAAATTAAGGACATGAACTATAAAAGATAGAGAGAGGGTAATATCATATTCTGAGACTTTAGAAAGCTACGAGATTTTCGTTGTAAGAGTTCCATTGTGGGATGGTGAATATTAATTCAGGATTGTAGAAGATCTAGTTCTTAGTTATGTTGTGTATTTTAGAGATTCAGAACTCAAAGACCAGAAAAATGCATTTTACTTAATAAAGTTACAAGAATACTGACATCTGTTTCAAGTTACTCTAGAGCATCAGATATCTGGACATAGCATTAGTTGCACAGTTTTGAGGTTGTCCGTGTACTTGAGAGAATTTTTGCTGATTCAATTGGTGCTAGGTAAGAAAAGGAGGAGCTGAGTTTATTTGGCATGGATGGCTTTTGAAATGGTTTATTAGCTCTACATCTTTTCACCATAATCATGTATACTAAAGTAAGAGAATCCATAAAACCAAACCCAATTAACTAGGGTAGGGATTGAGTTGAGTTGGAAAAGATATTGCTTTATAAACAACACTAAATCATTTTATTAGAAGTTGACTAAATTATTATTTATTAAAATAAAAATTTCAATTTTAATGCATTAAGTTTTGAAATAAATATAGGATTTAAAATAATATTACATAACAAAATTAGTATAAGCAAAGTTATGTACACACACACTATCGTAAACTACCACGGGCTTCACATATGAATAGAAAATTTCTTAGACTCGTGATAGTATATAAATTATTAAATATATATTTTTATAATAATAATAATAATAATATTATTATTATTATTATTAAAAACAATAAAAATATTATTTATTTGTATAACAATTCAATATTACAAATAGAGTTACAATTTATTGCAATTCTAACAAACTTCTATTTAAATAATTATATAGCATTCCTTCAACATTTCTTTAATAATGAATATTTTTCTCTATTCTAAAAATAATTTAATGTAAAAAATATTATTGCAATAATTAATCTTAAATTAATAAAAATTTATATTTTGTTAATAAAAATTTTAAAAATCTTATGTTAATTAAAATTTTTATTTATTAAATTAGAATTACATTTTAATTAATTTAACTTTTATTAGATAAAAAATAGTTAATATATTCATTATTTTATTAACCATAATAGAAGTTAACCTAAATAGAATAGGAAAATATTTTTTTTCAATCAAAATAGAATTATATTTTAAATAAATAAATTTTTATTAGATATAAAACAGAAGCTAACTTAATTTGAATAGGAAATGTATTTTCAATCAAATTAGAATTATATTTTTGTTAATTCCCCCCTCGGCGTCTTCTTCCCCCTTCTTACATGGAGAGAATAAAAGTTAACAAAAAAATTATAAGTAAAATAAATTTACACAGAAATGCAACAAATGCCTTCTGCAGTAGAGATGGTTAAGGTAATCAAAATGTATAATTTGGTCCAAGGATAGTGACACGAGCAATTTTTTTTTTCCTTGATGACAGCACATGGAAGTTTAAGAAGTGCCACCTCAATGTTAGTTTCAGCCGGAACTGGGTTGACAAGTTCAAGAGTTAACTTACTGATTCATAAGGGTTCAGGTAGGTTTCAGTTATAGAGGGTTTCAAGTTCACATCAGTCCTGGATTATTCCAGCCAGACCAGCTGGTCTGCTCCAAGTTTGGCAGCCATGATTAGAACAGTTGCACAGACAAAGCAAAACTTTCAATTTCTTTATAAGGTTGCTGCAGCCTGTTTCTGATAGAAACAAGATCATAAATGCTGGATTTGTGAACCATATGGGTGTCAGATTCAGGGTAACAGTATCAGACCAAATCAGCCCACATCAAACTGAAATGGCTGCTGCTACAGTAAATTTATGAGAACAATTCTCATTTAAATAATTAAATTTAGAAGTATATAGCTAAAGACTTTAGTAAAGAGTCTATTAATTTGGGAAGCTAAAAATTAACGGTCAGAAAAAGTAGGCAGAATTTGAAAAACAAAAGGAAAATGAGTTGTTCCCCAATCCCTTGTAATGTATCACTAGATAATGTATCAAGAGGCCAAGATCCTGTTACACATCAGCCAATACATTAATATGCTATCTATATTTAAAACGATGGCTAGAAATTGAGACATTCAATTTCTCTATGAGCTTGGCCAACGTGGAGCTCTCAGTGATAGAATAGGTTCATATCTTTCAATGTTCATTTACCAGCTAATTTCGAGATTTTTTTTTTTGTCAGTAGCCCATTGGGTTCATAAATACTACCAAATATTCTCGAGTTTTGGCATAATCCATACCATCTGATCTGAACTATATTGTAAGCTAACTAACCTAAGATTGTACTATATTGTAAGCTAACTAACCTAAGATTGTACATCTCTTCCTTTTCTATACAGGCAGCCAGGAGGAGGTTAGTGCAGTAGTGAATCCATGTGTACAAGTTATGTCTTTCATTTACCCATTTGTAGTCTCATTTTATTCAACATCACCCATAAACAACCCGGTTAAGAATTGGGAGGGAAAAAATAAAAAAGCATTCTTTGTGAAGTAATCATGCCTGCATAAATATCTTCACTAATGTTGATAACTCGAGAAGCCTTGCTCATACCACCCCGTGTTATATGGAAGACTCTATCAAAGACATCTGGATGACCATAATGCATACGGACTCTGCAATTCACATAATAGTCAAAATCAACTGTCCTGAACTTTATGATATGAATCCACCAATTCCATTGCATTAAAAAAAATGGGCTTACTTCAATGGATTAGAGAGAACACGCTGACCAAGAGTTACAAAGCTAGTCTCCTGATTTGACATAAAGGAAGCCAAGGAAGAGACACTGCAAACAAATAAGGCAAATTAATATAGATTCATAATAAAGGAGGGAAAAAAAAAATACAAGTCTTGACAAAAACATACCCTCCCGTGAAAACATGTTCTCTAACGCCAAGAATTGTTGGAGGATGAATACCATGATCATGATGAAATTCTTCCAGAAGATTTCTCATTTTCAAGGCTTCCTCAAAATAATTATCCTACAGTGATTACATTAATCATCATTAAAACCAGCATGATCTGTTAAAAAGAACATGAATATAGTTTAAATAATCACTATATAATGAAGTGTAGAAAATTAGAAGTCAATAATAACAAGGAAACTACTTATGAATCTCATAGCACTAACCAAGGGCATTCAAAGTTAGGAACAGTGAATAACCAACAGGAAAAAGATTTTATTTTCTTATATGTTTGATGTATTGAAAAAAGTTAAAACATCTAGGCAAACAATAGTTCTTTAGTAATCTCAAATGAACCAATAAACCCTCAGTTTCAAATAAATTATCAAGCTAAACAGGTTGAAACAGAATCAACTATATAGGAAATAGTTGTACACAGTCCTCTGAGTATGAATAAGTCATTCCATCCTAGATCTGATGGTTAGGTGGCCCAGATAGTAATGGGCCAGCTTGTAAGAAAATTGAAGAAGAGAAAAAAAGGGAAAAAAAAAAAAAGAAGGCACAGAATTCCTAAACACAGGTCAATGTGAAGCATAAATGCACAGCTCACAGTAACAGTGAAAAATTGTGTTTATTTGTAAGCTCAAATGAAACACTATATTTTAGTTAGATACTTTAGCTGGCGCAGCTAATAAGGAGACTGGTTAGTATATCTGGCAGGTAAACAGCAGAGGGTTCAAGGAAAAAAGCTAATGTATAATTGATGTTCCTATGTCAAGTGCTTGCTTACAACAAACTCCAAGTACCCTAGGACTACAGGCATTATTAGATGTATCACAGGAACCTATTTATAGCATGCACACATTTTGCAGTAATATATACATTTCATACAGAGATATATTTCAATCTTCCTGTTATCTTTTTCCAGTTCATGAGAACACAACTCAACTTCTTGGTAGGACTCTAGGAAAAGATGAATATAATTGATTATCATGTTATTAATTAACTTCAGAGCTGGCATTGTTAATAAACAAGAAAATCCTCATGAAAAAATTGATGCAGTAAATGGGAAAGACAATTCATTTATACTGAGTTCTTAATTTTGATGGTTTAGAGGCTGTTTACTTATAGAAAATTGAAGGTGTTTGCTGAAAACATTTTCCATAAAAATTGGAAAAAAATTAATAGGGTAGAAAACAATCAGTTGCCTGATTCATATCGATTGTCTGAACTGCATTTCCACGTGTAAATATAACTGCATGGTTTTGATTCTCAGGTTTTCCTTCTCCAAGTTTGGGGTTTCCAGGCAATTTTATAGAGTAAATTTCCTGCAAAAGAAATATCTAACATTAAATGAAAGAAAATTAAGAAAGTAACTCAAAATTCTAAGTGAACAGAAAAATTGAAATGGGCAAAGCATAGCTAACAGACATAGCATAGGCAAAGAAGGTTACCTTATTCATTAAAGAGAGAGAGAGATAATCAAACAGTGAAAACAAAACAACTAACCTCAATGCAATAGCCAACTATAACTTCAAGCAAGACAATTACACAGACAAGAAGAATTTTTAAAAAAACAATTCCAAAGGCTAATATACTAGCCACCACAGCTAAATCCATGAAAAGCACATGTAACAAAAATTCACTTCATTTTGATAACTTTCTACCAAGTTTACGACCCAGGCTAAATTATTAAAAAGCAATATTAATTTTTATTGCACTTCACTCAGGGTCATTTCATGACTTAGAGTTATTCATTTCTTCAAGTATGAACATTTTCCTAAACATTAAACAACATGGTCAATGGATGAAGTATACACCATCAAGTTTCTGAGGAAAAAAAAGTTTAAAGACTTGAGAGTCGTACACATAGTTTGGGAGTTTTAGTACGATAGGAAAAGAAATAAAACGAAAGTTTAAACAATTTTTATGTTTGGAAGTTTTAAATGATAGAAAAGGATAAGAGTATCTTAGTAATATTTTTAAAACATTTTTAATGTTAATGGAAGGATAATTCTTATTCCCTCAATTTTGAAAAAAAGAAAGAAAGTGGAATTTAAAGAAATAGCTAACTCCCTTCTTATCCTTTCCTATCCCACCTCATTAAGCTGCCAAACAAAGGGAAAACCCATATTCCTTAAAGTTATCCTTTTTTATCCCTCAATCCAAACCAGTTGTTAGAATTGTGGTCTAGGTTCTCTTTCATGTATATTTGAGCATCCTTCAGTAATTTCTAGGCCTTACAGAGAGTTATTTACATGGATATACAAATAACTAGCTGCTATTCAAAAATCTTGCAACTTTTGAATCAACTGAATTTTAGTAATTCCTGCCATTGCTGGAAAAAGATAGACGTAAGATTTTATCTCTCAATTTAAAATCTATTATTGATTTGAGAAACAAGAGATTCTAATTAGTTCAACACTTGTACTACTATTATAATGCTGTTTCATGACTTGAGTCACTCATCCATGACTTGAGTCACTCATCCATGACTTGAGCCAGAAACCTTCAAATGTTGCACCCAAATTTACTTTTTGTTTAAGATACCGAAGAAGACAAGAATGAGAAGTGACCTTGTCTTTTCCGTTGATATCAGCCTTCACAAGTTTCGAGTAAAATTCTCTTTGTACTTTGCCATCCTTCAGACTTTCAACGTCATCAATGAAAGCAACACGAAGAGCTTCATTTCTGCCAACAAAAGTGGATGAATAAATATCTTAACTACACGAATGGAATATAACCCAAGTTGTAAAAACACATTTATGTCACTTGCATATTGTTGAAAGGAAAGAGAGAAGAAAGTAAATGAGGTAGCTAACTCACCTTTGCATGAGCAATGCAATATCAGCTGCCTCAGGTTTTTGGTCCTCTTTCTGTTTCCCATATATTTGACATGTAACTACGTAAGTAAACTTCAGATCAGCCTGAGCTCGTGCCTGAGGAGACAACTCAAATCCTACAGTTTCAGTAGCATCACTGATTGCAGCTTCCACATCTGGCAACAACATGAAAGTTAATATGATTGATGACCCAAGGGACAAACAAAGCTGGGATATACAGAAGTCCTAACCTCCAGTTGTTGCTCTCTCCAAATAGTCTTGAAGCATAAGAGCTTTTCTATAGTACATCATCCCACGAACTGGAAATACAAGAATAATAATTCAGAATATCTAATTGTTCATATAAACAAACATTCATTTGGCTAACTGAATTTCTACAAGAAACTCAATGAGAAAATCGGCCAAAGTTAGTGAAACAAAACAAGTTGTATCCTCCACCATTCTCTTGTTATCAAATTTCAATCCAATACAATCAAAATGTCTCAAGAAAACAATAAAGCTCAAATACATGAATATTTTAAATCACTAATGGTTTTTATACATATACAAATACGTGCGAGTGTATGTGTCCCCTTTCAGTGGAAGAATTTCTGAAACAAATAACAATAATAAAGACAAGAAGAATAATTTTAAAGATACAGGTTTTTGTGGTACATTACGGTATGAAATTGCAGTGCTTTGATTGCAACCTGAAAAGCATATGCACATATAGCTGTACTGTACAAATAAGCAATAGCACCACAATGCAGGTAACAACTCTGACATAAAAATGCTCCCATGCATGTCGTTGCTTAGAATAGAACAACTGAAGACTGCAAACAATATGAACTCAGAACTTATGACCAAAGAACATGCATAAAGGAAATAATTACTCAAATGCAGTAACCAAATAACAATATGGATTTTGCTGTTTTTTCATATCTGCTATAAGAAGTTACCAGCACATAGGACAGTCAGAGAAAGGAATATAGATGTATAATAAATGCTACAGGAATTACAAATGAAAATAATGCTCAACAAATTTGAAATAAAAAAAGTTGGAAGAATCGTTTAGCTAACAGTAAACCAACAGAAAGAGAGACAGGCCATATACCTGTTCTGGCTAATGTTTGACCCCTGTAAGATGCCCAAAACCGTAGTTCAAGGATATCACTAGGAGTATCAAAGAGTTCTGTCTCCAAAGCATTTTCATCACGACCAATACGAGCAAGGAAGTTTTTCCACTCATCTGTGGTTGAATCCAAACAGAGTTCAGGCCATGAGCAGCAGAATAAGAATAAATTTCAAGCTACAATGCCAATTAGCCAAGAAAACTATATAAACCAAATATTAATAAAGAAAAAACTAAAAATCAAATCACACCAGCCAGGAATATGCACCCTTTTGTTATAAATGATGAAAATAAAGACTGACCAATTCTTTCTTGACATTGACTTCAAGTCTAAATAGATATATGGAGATATTTAGTGGTTGTTTACTTATAGAAAACTGTTTTCTATTTTCTAATTCCAATTTTCTTAAAAAATAATGTTTTCATATTCATGGAAAATTATAAAACTATGGAATTTGATGTTCATTTGTTAAATTTTAAAAACTTTTTCCCAATTTAAAACAAAATAACTCTTGTATAGTTTTACATTAAATTATGAGATAAGTTTATGTAATTAGTTTAATTTGAAAGACATAAAATATAAATATTAAAATAATAGATTTATAACAATATCAATTTAATTACAGATAAACATAAATATATAAAAGAGTTTATAACTCAAGTTCATTCCAAATTAAATAAAAAATATAAAGTAACTTTTAAATAAAAAATAAGTTAGCAGCATTAAAAGAAAAGGATAGAATTAGAAAAAATAGGACATCAAAACTAGAAAAAAAATTAAAATTATTATGGAATAATATCTAAAATATAGGAGAACTAATATAATCACGGTAGGTAAAATTTTTTTGAAATAGATTTGTTTAAAATATTTGAAATAATAGGAGGAAGTGTTTAAGTGGTATTCAAAATATGGTATAATTATTTGACAACAAATCCTCAAAACACACCTTTTATTAAAAGAAGAAAACAATATAAGCTAGGTTTCAAAACTCTTAATGAATTTTTAGAAAACAAGAAAACTATTTTCTTTTGAAAAATTTAGAAAATTAACTCATTTGAACATAAAAATCTATTTACCATCTTTCAATAGAAATTTTTTTGAAAAACACACCCAGTTTTTCACAAGTAATCAGCCCCTTGTATAGCCAACTGGTTTCGGATGAAGGCTTAGTTGAGATGAGCTGAAAGTATGCTATATGGCTTCATTATATATATATAAACAAAAGAAGTCATAAAGCAAGTGGCATCATAAGTATTATACAGCATAATGTACATTCAAAGTTAACATGGGCTAGACCAAAGATGAACAACCATATAAAGGCTATGTCCTGAAAAGACAGTGGCAACAGCTGACAGTTATGTGATGCTAGGAACCCAAAAAATAAATAAATAAATAACTAATAATGCATAACGTCAACTCTGGTTACACAAATCAGCCAACCAAAGAAAGAAACAAAACCTACACAAATTGCCCAGTACTAAGAATGCAAGCAAGCAGGCAAGAAACAAATTAAATTGATATAGATAAAAATACAATACTGCACCACCAGATATAAATGTAACTAACCAACCAACCACATAGTACCTGGAAATATCTTTTGGAGGTAAAACAAAATTGATATCCCATCCTCATTTTTCTTTTGAAGTTCAGCCATGCTATAAAGAACAATCTCAGAATAATATGGAGTAAACACACTGCATAAGCAAAAGAAAAGCATTATAAAACCAAACACATTGAGCATACATATTTGTGTCTCTGAAAACAAATTAATGCATCAAGAAGGTTCCACCTGAAAGATAGCATTTCACGAACTGGCTTTGCCTTGGGCATATCCATAAAGAGGGAATTTGTGAAAAACTGTAGCCTACGTCTGGCTTCAAAATTTTTGGGAACATTTGAAGCAGATTCTTTGATGGTTAAAAGTGAATGCAACCTTTTGATTTGTGTTCTCTGCACATCTTTTCAAGTTAATATATCTCATACAACGAAGAGAAAATAACTCACGGTTACTCATATTGAAATAAACAAAAATTTGCAATAGCATACCAATTCAACATTTCTAGGCCACTTTAAGTTTGTAAACAGCCTCCCATCAGACCTTGCTTCTGATAGTTGATTCCACGTGGCATAGTGTTCCCTGCATGGTGCTCCACATGAAACATTATAATAGAATGTATAACAAACATATCCAACTCACAAGCAAAAAAAAAAAGCAACTGTAGCAGACCTCATGATTACAGAAAAAATGTCATGCCGCACAACATCATAGAGATCCTGAATAGCTTTAATTGCACCTTTTTTCAGCTCCGGTGTTTCAGGCTCTTTCTGAGAAACACAATGAACAGAATTGCTCAACAGAAGCTTGATGATTTCAAAGCAAATAAAGTTACAATGATATATTAGCTAGTAGCACAACTTAAATGAATTGCTTGTTCTACTAAAATCAGTTGCTTATGTTAACATGTTATCATAGTATTATGGACCTGGCACTCAAGGCTGTTAGTAAGTTGATATCTGGGGGAAGGAGACTGAAAGGGCAAGGGAGAGAGTTGGGATCCTTCACCATATTTTATGTTAGAAAGTTCTGATTTATGGAAGCGCGAGAAGATAAAAAAAAAATTATTTGAGATAATAAACAAACACGACAATAAAAGAAAAAAAAATAGAGAACACACAAATTTTAATGTGGTTCAGCGTAAGCTCAAGTCCACGGGTGAAAAAAAAAAAAAAGGCCAATTCACTAATCAATACCAAAGATATAAGAAAACAATATGGAGATCAACACTCAAGCCTTGAAACCAATTACACCCAAATAAGCTCACCTCTTAAAGAGATCAAAACGAAAGACGGAGCGCATATTTAAAACATCTTGATGGCACCTTTTCGGCACACCCAATGCACATAATTGCAGCCCTAGCTATAAAAGAATAGAACATTCTACTTGATCAAGAATTCCCTTTCAACATAGAACTTGATCAAGAATTCCCTTTCAACATAGAAATTAAGAGAATTTCTAAGTAAAAGTTTAAATCCTTATTGAAAATGGATTTCCTTTACTTGGCTGCCAAGTCTATGACAAATGCATTTTGATTTGAAATAATATACTATGAGTTAAATAATTTAAGTTACAATTAACAATGTAAGAATAAAAAATTATGGATTTAGATATGTGTTCAAGTTCTTTTATAATTGGATGTGCAAAGGGGCCCTAGAGCACATATGCAAGACACAAGCACTTGCTTGAGACCAAGTGCACAGAGAAAGTTTTAAGAAAAACTCAAACCTAAAAATTCATAACATACTCCAAACATTAGTAGAAAATAAAGTTACGTAAGAAAAAGTTTAAATTTCAGAATCCAACCACCCAGAAAAAGAACACACAAAAGTATTTGTTCATGAATTTAATAAACAATAGAGTTACATACACTCAAAATTCTTTTAAGCAATTACCATGAACGCTTTTATACCAGGTCACATCAGTTTCAGAATTTGTGACTTACTCATATTGTCCTCTTTCTAACAAAAAGTCAGAGTAAGGACAAGGGAAGGGAGAATCAGAAGACACAATACAAGGCAGCGGGAGAGAAATGACCAGAATCAAAGTAGGAGGAGACACATGAAGTGAAAAAAGAAAAAGGAAGCACTGGGCTTTCAATAAATTAGGAAAATTTGTTGTGGTCCAATAGGATTTCAATGATTTTTTCATTGAAGACAACAACCTTCTAGCATGTTATTAAAAGTTTGGGGGAGGCAAACCTTTAGCAATTATGGGTACTTGCAAGGGATTGATATGTAACAAGTTATTGTTAAGCTGGATATGCTAGCACTACTTTTTCTAATACATTTCCGATGGGGTTTAGCTACTTGTCCCTTTACACGACCTACTACGTGCTGCCATAGATCTGTTTTCATTGAAAGGCATTTTAAAATTGCATATTCACCAATATATATTTCAACATTATTTTTTAGTTTTTATTATATTCAATGTAAAATTATATATTTGTCATTTTCTCCGCTTCCTTTATTAGATTATCTCAACAGTGGTAATATATGGATTTGCTGTCTTATCAAGCATGTCCTTGAAATCTTAAAAAGCATGGTGAAAATTGGAGGGGGCAAACAATTTCAGTAATATGAAGACATATTTTCATTAGGTTCCGATTTATATGTTGATAGATTTTCGTAGCATTTTCAATAGAATAGTTGTTAATTAAAAAACTAGAAGAAAAGAAACAAGTAAACCTCCAATAACAGGTATCAGGTTATGATTGTTAAGTAAAACCGCACAGTATTGAAAGTGTATAAAGGAAAGGAAAGTGCATAAGAAACTGTTGCTACCATTCCTCTTCTTAAGATGCTATTAGGATTGAGATTAGATATTAACAGATAACTGTTTATGCTGTTCTATCCAGCAGTGGTGCATGATTTCCAACCCAAACAAGAACCTGTCATCCTCTTACTTCCTATTGGTTGCGTAGTATCGATTTCTATGTTCAGCAAATTTCACATGGATGCAGTTCAAAAGGTTACCACAGACCCCACACCAATTGATTTTATGCAGATACCAGCTCAAATGAAAGACAACTACACTTGGAATTGAATTGAGCACTCATCTAGAAGCCCAAAACACAATACATCTGATGCCAGACTAATCCAAAGAGATCAGATGCTGATGTTCTTCTAATATCAAGAACATGTTCGAAAAACAGATTTCAGGTGCTGTTTTCAGTTCAAGCATAAGTCCCTCTTGATCCAGATGCTCTTACAATAAAATTCTTGCAAGAGACATGTGAGTTTGATGTGTTTAAGTCCAATAATTTAAAATAATCTTAAAAAATCCGAGTTTCATAGCAGGCTGTTATAGAAAAGTAGTCAAAATAAGAGAAGCTTTGGGAAGAAACCTTTATGCACAGGAAGTCAGAACTCAGAAGACCAAATAGCTGATCTACTAATCAAAACTGTAATGCATACTTAAAGATTTAGGAAGCTTGGAATTCAAGTAAAAAGTAGCTGATTACAAATCACAACAAAATGTATTTTTGTTGTGATATAATCCTTCTGCTACACTTTCCAGATCAGTGTAATCTTTATTAACAGCCATGCTTGTGTAAAAGTGATTTAGCTTGGGGGTGGCGAAAAACAAGGTTGATTGTTTGAGAAGCTGAAAGTAGTTGTAACTTTCTTGTATTAATCCTTGGAAAACTAATCAATGAATGAGAGAGAACATCTGTTCAGTATGCTCTGCTCATTTTTTCCTTCTGGTTCTTTATCATACCATCCAACAGATGCATAAAACAAGAGCAGAAACAAGACATACCAGAATCCCCATTAGTGCAGTTACACGTGTAATAACCAGTGGCAGCTTATTTAGCTGAAAGTCAGCATGAATAGTCTCCTTCTCAATACTAGCTTGAATGTCTCCGTATACCCTCTCAACCCTGAGTGAGGACATATAAACAATGCAAAATTTCATATTTCTATAGCTATATATGCTCAATAAACCATATGCACGTATAAGATTGTCCATAATATTTCTGCATTTTCATAAAAAACTTACCACATCTTGCCTTCACCTTCCAATATCTCTGTTAGAATAAATTTGAGAGTATTGTAGCATTCTTCAACTGCATACTTCATATGGTCATCTCTACAGATCTTTTCCCACATTTCACCCTGTGAATCTTTGTTGTCCACAGCAATATCCTTTGCAAAAAAGATCTACATGAAACAATATTAACCAATAAGCAAGTTTAAGTTTACATGCTTCACAAAAGTTGCTTATGCACAGTGGTCTGGAGCATAAAAGAAATGAAGACCGCAAAAGAGACACTGCTTAAAGCTAAGGGATGACCTTGCTGGCAAGAAGAAAAAGGGGCCACTGCACTAAAGGAAGATTTCCAGAATTTTTGGGCATCAGAAGCAACTCCATTTCCCTGCAAGAACAATTAGAAATGAGAATAATCAGCTACAAAGAAAACTAAATAGCTTGAAAGTATGTAGACCAACACAAGTTTCATTTCTAAAATTAATTTCATTCAAAATTATCCAAGGAAGACTATCCAACTACGCAAGATTAACATGGAATTCCAACATAGTTTATAGCAAACATCAATGCAAAACTTTGTAGAAGAGATGGAAGTAAAAGTACCTCCACTCTTTTTAAAGTCTTTGCTTTTATTTGTATTACTTTTCCTTAAATAAGACATCACTTCATCCTAATATGGAAGCCATATTATCCATCCTTTAAACAATGTTTGCATGTCAATTGACTAAGACAATGGGAATAAATGAAGTTTAATATCTTCCTAATTGATCAAAAGTGCTTATAACATTTTTAGCAGCAAAAGAAACAATTTCTTCTTTTTATTTTCAACTTAAAGTATGGCCTCTTTTGCTGTGGGAATGCTTCATGCAATAACTCAAATAAAATGAACTATTTTATGTTTGAAGTTAACAAAAAAGACACCAGATTCTATGCTTTGGCATTCGCTATTTTCCATGAAGAATACCATAATTTTCTACGAAGCATTCCCTTAGCCATAAATTAATTATGCCTTCAAAAATAAACAGGCAGCAATGGCATGATAAATAGATTTAGCATCATTATGAAGAACCCCAAGAAATTCAATTAAAATCATTATTTCTTAAATACATCATAAACATCTTAAAAATTTTCAAATCTGACTATTGTTTTACAATCAAACCTACAAACAGCCAATTTTTTTACGGACCAGAATGTTAAATGAAATATTTCACCCAATAAACAGCGTGCCTATCTTTTACTTCCTCTCTTGCACTCTATTATATGCTCCCATTTTCTTTATAAAAATTCAATTTCTCCTTTATTTTTATTTATTTATTTATTTATTATTTTTTTGAGAGGGAGAGAAAACTCAAATGCTCAAAATCATTTTTCCTGTCTCTTATCATTATTTTTCCCCCTTTCTTTTTGTTGCATTCAGCAAGAACTATTGTGATTTAGGAGATAAAAGTGTCAAATTGAAAATAACTTGGAGATGTAAAACTAACAGTTTCCTATGTTGGTAAGTGTTGGAGAATATATCTATAAGCGGTGTAGATTGAACCTTGACATAAACCAAGTGGTTGTGTTACATGAGCTCAACCCCATTTATAAGTTCATGTGTGTATGTGGGCCAACATTTTCGAGGCCTGTGAACTTGTTAACATGGTGTCAGAGCAGTGATCCTAGGCTCATGTTAAGACCTGGAGTTTAATTTGGCCTGTTTAAGTTTGATAAGACCCATGTGAGTCATTGGGTGTGACCCACTTGTGTTTGACAAGTGTAACTGGGCATGACTTGTTAAGTTTGATACAACCCATGTGAGTCGTTGGGTGCAACCTGTTTATGTTGGACTAGTGTAACTAGTTCAGGCCCAGTTACGCTTGAAGGAGAGTGTTCGAGAAAATATATCTATAAGTGGTATAGATTGAATCTTAACAAAAACCAATTTATTTTGTGTTACATGGGCTTAACCCCATTCATAAGTGCACGTGTGTGCATGGGCCAACACTTTCAAGGCTCGTGGACTTGTTAATAGTAGGGATATAAATGAAGTTCTAGAAAGGATAAGAAAATTAGAAAGAAACAGACACAGAAAAAAGAAAAAGTGAAAGAGATGAATGAAGGGCAAGACTAACACTATTTGGACTAATTCCATGGAAAATCATCTGATTGAACAAAAATAGTTGACTAAACACTTTATTGCAGTAAAATAAGGTTTTGACATTGAAATAGAAAATATCAAAAAACAATTTAATTATTCTTTGTCCATGTCAACAAAATATAGAGGTAGCAATGGCTCTTATATTTACATTTGAAATAGAACTTGAAAAAAAAAAGCTAATTCTCTGGAAAAGAACTAATTGTTCTAAGCTTTGTCCTACATGAAAAGGTGGAAAAAAATCCCTTCACAAATACAGATGCAAAATTTAAAATAAAAACTGAACTATTGCCACTCAACTTATCACTAAAACCCATTAAAATCATCAATTGTTACTCTGTTTATTAAAATGACTGCAACTTTATATTTTATAATAAAAACTAAAATTAAAATTGATAGTCCAAACTGAAAGTATGATGTCCAACACATTGCACATACTAATATATTTTTGGATATTTCAAGGGTGTAAAAAATATGTTGTGAAAGTTCAATATGTCAGTTGTTTTAAATTATAGTTATTTAAGGCATAAGGCGCATTATGAGGCAAAGGGTTCCAAGAGCCTAGGCGCAAGGTGCAATAAGTAGGTGCACACCTGAGTGACATAAGGCGCAAAAGACAATAAGATAAGAGAATTAAAAGTTTATTTTGATTTGGCATGTATGAGATCTTTGTAAGGTCAATTACATATTCAAAATCAATGTTGGAGATTCATCTATGAACAAATAATTAAAGAAAGCGATAAAAAAGAAAGCATATGCAAATCAAAATGTTAAAGCTTTTTAGTGTTTGAGGCGCTAGGGCTTGCACTTCGTTCACCTTGCACCTCAATGATGCCTCTTTAATAACTATGTTTTAAATCTTTCCAAATGAATTTTGCTATTTGTTTGGTAATTTATCTTGGGTGGCCAATAAAGCATACTAAACATTTTGGGCAGCTGAACAATCAAGACATTTTGCATAGGAATTTATTTTTATTTCATTAAAAATTCTTTTATATCATTCTCATGCTTGTCCTTTTAGTAACCAACAATAATGATGTCCTTCAAAAAGGGGTGAGAAAAAATAAATAATTTTTTTTAAAAACCAAAGCATACAATGTAATGCAAAACCAAATTCGAATAAGGCAAACTCCATTTGGAACATTAGCAATGATTTATTAAATTTGTTCATGAACTTATTTTTTGGCAAGGATCAAATAGAAATTTATTTTTACAGATGCACAAATGCACGTCACAAGGTTCAATAATGATCTATAGCGGAAAAAAAAATTATCTTTAGCAAGCAGAATAAAGGCTATATGAAAAGCACATTCAGACATGAGTAATAACATATACAAAAGTTACCAAATCTAGCACTCACATATTAGAAATATAATCTTCTTCTCGTAGAGTTTTTATGATTTCATTCCAAAAAGGAGCGAATCTAGAAGCATCAACTTTCCTCTTCTCCACAACCTTCAAAAAGAAAGTCAAGATGAGCTTACCAAATTCATCAATACTACGCTTTAAAATCCAAAATTATATAAATTTAAAAAAATATATATGGCATGTAGATTGTAACATCAGCACAAAGCAATATAAAGTATGAGCCTTTAAGTTCATCCAAAAAACATATATACAAGAACAAGATTCAAATTCACGAAAGAACTAAATTCAGAATTCAAGCTAAGTTTGATGAATTAGGAAATACAACAAGTTTAGTCACTTAAAAACCAGACTTAATTTGACAAAAGTTTCATCACAAATAAAAGGCAGGCTTCAATTTTAGAAATCAAAGCATTAGTGACTTTCCTAAGCTAAATCGTATGTTTGGTTTGAAGGATTTCAAGAAGGATAGAGGGGGTTGGAGGGAAAAAAAGGAAGGATTCTAATTAACCTTCATTGGTTTAGATAGATAAAGGCCAAGTGATGGATTGATAACGTATCTACAAAGTCCAACCATACAGTTTATCCCACAAAACTCCATCCTTCCAAATCAAACAGATTGGTGGAGGAAAATTGCTCAAAAGATGATCTTTCACTATAGTTTTACTTATATGCTCATCCATTTGGTAGCATTGTTGATGATCTTCCAAATAGTAAGGATAAACCATTGGTAGCTCAAATTGATGATTAAAAAATTCACAAATAACCCACACAAATGCTATGTGAGTATAGCAACTTTTCAAATACTCACTAGCTGCACTATATTGGTTTCAACCTTGAAAGTTACCCTAGGAAATTACAGAAGGCACCACGATATTTGAACTACTTGTTTGTTTGAAGTAGAAGATTTCAGTTTGCAGCGATAAACTAAAGGTTGAATTTTCCTCAAGTAGAGAGGTCCATCTACGGCATAATTTGTATAACTCCAGTTATTGAATTTATGCTTTTGTTGTCCTTGTAAATTATTCCTCAAGTGTTTAATATCTTTTATTATAGAAATTAGTAATTCAAGCATAACTGGGATTTTTCTAATACCTTATCACTTAAGTTATTACAAAATTCCTGGAATTTCGGTAAACATCAGTTGTCCAATTCTGGTAGACTCTAAACTTATACTCCTTGAAGATTCAAGGAAATTAGACTTTTTGTTTTCCATCACAAAAACTAATTAAGGAAAATTTTAGTTTAGATAGACTCACCTGACTAGAAGAGCTTTCAGATCTCCTGGAAAAATGGAATTGTCATCCATTGTAAGTTGTGGTGCAAAAATTAACAAGTATAATGAAAGACAAAAAGCTAGTTTAAGATGCAAGGGAATGAACATGAAAAAATTGAAAAAATAACAATCATGATTTTGATCATCATAGGTGTGAAAGAGAACACTGCCTGTTGCCTAGTCGAACATGAAGAGTATTCATAAAAGCTTCAGGAAACTCCTCAAACAGTTTATGAACAGCTTCCAAGGATCTGATCTGATAATATGGCATAATAGTGAGACTTTATGCAGAAGCACAACCCAGGAAAAAAAAAAAAAAAAAAAAAACAGATTTACTAAAATACTTACTTCCCCAAGACGGTCTCTTGCTCCAAGCAAGAAGCCCCAGATGGCAGATATGACAGTGTAGAATATATGAATATCCAGAAGATAAATCTGTTGTAACAGGAATGGAAGCAAGAAAATAAATTGCTCCGAGTCTAGCTGAAAAAATTAGAAATGCTGACCACATAGAACAAGTCAGCTATTGGAAATTCAACCAAGACCCTGCCAAATTTACTTAATAATTTGTGGATGTTATTATTTATTTTTTGAATTCCAAATCCATTACTGATTTTTTTCCTTTCATGTTACAGTATTCTAGAAGATGAGAATGAAGTACTCATGATAATTTAGCAGGACAATCAAAACTAGTAGTCATTTTAGTATTAGGAAACAGCGAAGACCTTTATTTGTGTTCATGGTAAAGAACATTGCTGAAATTAAGTTTATTACATAAAGAATGGATTGGTAAATACTGATGATTAATTTATTAAGTTTATTACATAAAAAATTAATTGATAAGCACTTATTATCAAATTTGTTATGTGCCCCTCCACCTCCACCTTCCCCCTAGCCCTGACTCTGACCATGCTAAAAGAATAATAAACTAATAAAGGAAAAGAAAACTACTACAATTATGTGCTGATTGGCATCCCTTAAAAGATAGTAGTTAACAAGTTTATATGCCTTAAAGTGAACAAATTGGGGAACAATGATCTCCTTTGAGGATTAATACTTGTCATTTGGAAATAGCTGAGGAACATGTCTTAAAACGTATTAACAAACTTCTGAAAATAATCGATCCAAATTTCAGATTTAATCAATTAAATGTAAAAGAAAGGCCAATGGATGAAGTAATGCAGCATGTAATGCAACTTACAGAAACAACTGGCGCCCATAAAGTCACAATTGTCAAGGCATTATGATTATCTGCAAGCATAGATCACAGAAAACAGAAGCAGCTAAGCACCCAAATGATACTAGAAAGAAAAGTGTCAGATTAAACAATTTTATAGAGGAAAAAAAGTATATATGAATAAAGACCAGCTTTGAGCTGCCAAGGGGGAAAAAAAAGGAAAAACCTCAATGTTGAAAGCTTACTCTCAGTGACCAAAAAATTGTCATTTTAGTAAAATTTCATAAATTGATAACTGAGCATCATAACAAAATTACAGTTTAGAGCAGTCACCAAAAAAAGCCATCTAGTATAGCATTTTGCATATTGCTTCATCCATGAATATTGCCAATAACAACCTTCATCCCATCCCACAGCAATAAATAAAAGAAAAAAATTAAACACCTTTGGGAGACTACTGATCAGCCATTAAACACATGAAAATTTATGATCATAAGTGTCGTGCTGTTTAAAATGCCAATTCTATACACAAATTTCACCATAATGATAAAAAAATTAGGTTGAATTTCAACTGCTTTACGTTTGGATACAAGGTCATGCCACGAATATTGCAGATTATCTGTCATATCCACTATAGCTTTTGTTGGATCCACTAATGGCTTGATCTGTTGAAATCCAATCCAGAAAAAGATTCAGAAAACAAGACCCAAGAAAAAACAAAAACATGAAATATGACGTCACTAACCAATAGAAAGTAGGCAAATGAGAACTTCGCACTCAAAATAACAAGCCAAAAAAGCAAATACCTGCACAATAAAGACAGAGTATTGCATTCTTAAAATAACTGAGAACATCTGTACATTCAAACAGTGAATGGAGAAATAGAGAAATAAATAAGCTATATGCAATATCACAGGCCAATTCTCCACTTAAGTTTGATATATGTTCGCTACTGACATTTTCCTTTTCAATGATAGAATGGAGCCACCAATAGTGAAAATTTCACCAGAACCACAGTTTTAAATGCCAGATTCAGTCACAAAATACAGCAGCAGCAGGTGTCAACAATAGTGTGCTACAATGAAATTTTTAAGACTGGGCAACATTACTCATAATTTAACAAATATTCAACATAAATATACAACATATCAACTCTCCTAACAACTCTCTCTCCCTCTCTCTCTCTGCTGAGCTCTAAAACTATTAATTTATATTTGTGTCTTTTGGCATCTTTATAAAACAGTATAACGCTAAACCAAAAAGAGATGAGCTCCCATTTTCAAAAACTACTTAATTAATTTATACTTTCCATTTTATTAAAACTATTTAATTAATATAAATGCTTAGGTCTAAAAGTATTAAGTTAGATTTGTGCCATTTGGCATCTTTATACAACAATATAAAGCTAAAACTAAAAGGAGGTGAGTTCCCATTTTCTAAAATTACTCAACTAATTGATACTTCCCATTTTATTAAAGCTACTCAATTAATATATCAAATTACTTTATTTTATGTATATTTTAAAATAATCAAAATAAAACATATAATAATTTGCAGTCCACCTGGATTAACAACTATTTAATATAAGGATGCAGCAAGATAAATACTGATTCACTATTTAAATGTGAGGTGACAAATTATTATACCCAAAGTCTTAAAGTAGGCAATAGAAGTATTTATTCACTACCAACACTAAGAAAAGTAAAAGAACCTTTCAGCATTACATCAAAAATATTTAAAACCCATTATCAAGCAAAACTTACATATTCAAAATAACTTTTAGATTATTTGATACAAAAACCATTCTTTACCATTAAAAAAAAAAAAAGAATACTGGCAGGTTTTTTATTAGTACTATAATAATTATAATACTAATGGTAATACTTTGTCCCATCCAAGAACCACTCCCCCCCCCCCCAAAAAAAAACACAAAAACCCCAACCACCCCCAAAAAAAGAAAGAAAAAAAAAAGGAAACCCTCTTATCTTAGTCTTCCCCATTCTCTGCTTCAGCCATCACAAAATATCACCATGTCTGATAGATACTGATGAAAATTCAAATTAGGTGTACCAAAAAAAAAAAAATGTCGGCAGACCGAAATTCATTACATAATGCATATTTGATATCTGAACAGGAAAAATTTGGCACTATCAATGGCCCTTGTACTTCCAATAAATTAAAACAATTTTTCCTTCTTTGCTTTTCACTACATAATCCGTCTCAAACATGCATGCAGGCATGCATATGACAGAGAGAGAGATTACTTGAGGAAGTCACTGGCCCTTTCATACATGCCACGCCCAACATAGTAATGTTCCTTCAAAAGGAGCATAAGAAAAATAAGATTGGAAAATAATTCAAAGAAATTAAAAAATATAAGCACACAAGAAGCCAAGATAGACAATACAATAATGGGAACAAAAACACCAACCACAAAGGAACAAGAGAATTGAAGAAAAAAACCTGTCGCATCCACTTTAAGAAGCGTATAATAGACCAACGATCACACTGATTAGTCATATGGTGGCAAGCTGGTATTCGCATTAGGAAACTAAGAAAAAATTGCACGCCAGCATATATTCCTATGATGATCACATAGAGTCTCAAAATTACAGAACTTGAATTCTGTTTACTCTGTTCCTGGAGAGCTTTCCTGTATTTTAGAAAAATACACAGAAAGAAAGGTAACCTAATATTCATATATGACAAGCATAACATAAGGAAAAATAGTATCTGACAAAACATACACATAAAGAAAGCATATGAGGACTGAAGCACTGCTAAACCAAGCAAAACGCAAAAAAATTCGAGAAACAGCAACACGTCGTGATGTAGAATAAGCACCATACATCATGATAATGTCTAATACACCTGCATCAAGAAGTTATGAACTTCAGCAACTGAATCAAATTGTTAATCAACATGCAGTAACAGACATTCTCACATTGGTCATCCATAATATTGCATACAGCTATAAGAAACTATCTATCTCTAAAAGAACAGAATAACATCAGTTACTGAAACAAGGGTTCATACTCTCAGAAAACTTCATCACCACAAATGTTGGACCAAGGCTCAGAACTTCCCGCAGGGTTTTGGAGTTGAAACGCTCATTATTAAAAGCAAAGATGGTGAGTCCCTGTAAACGCAGAAAAATTAAATGCTCAGGCCCATGATAATAAGAAGAATTAATAGGTGATAAGATAAAACTCAACTGCATTGGTATCAGAGGGGATGATAAAGTATGGACTAAAGCAAAAGATATGTGAAATGTAGCATGTGATATCTTCAAGGTAAAGCCAAAATCTTTTAGAATGCACAATAGAAAGGAGAACTAAGGCATTACGATGGAAGCTCTTCAAGTGCACAAATGAAAGATATAATTTCAAAAAAAAAAATTTAATTAGACAATCTAACCTGAAACATCATAACAAGAAATATCCATAGACGATGGAAACTATGGTAAAGATGAAGAAATGTCCGATGCTCAACAAACGAAGTTTTCCCTCGACGTTGACTTCCAGCAGTTGTAAGCAGATACTACAAAAATACAAGAAAGAAAGTATAGGTAATATGATTAACATGATTCACAATGTAATATAGAAACAAGACTATTGAGTCCCTGCCGGAAATTAAAATCACAACTTTACAATGTTTCATTAAGGAATTAGGACCGAGAAGCTTATTCTGGCTGCTATCGAACATGTAAAACATGGAAAATTATGCACATTTCAAAATTGGATAAGAGTATGTTGTACAAGCATTAATGATATAGATTTATTGTAGTAAAGGGTTAACTAGAAAGCATTATAGCAGAAAGCTAGCAAAACCAAGATCATCCATCTGCTAATACTAGGAAAATATTTCTTCAGTTGCATCAGGGTATTTAGTAGCAGTTAAAATGCCATCTCCTAAAATCTAAGTTATTATAACCAAAAGAATGACTAAAGAAATTATTGTTCCCAGCTAATCCTAAAAAAAATTGTTCTATCAGATATATTAAGCATTATGGAAGTAATTGTTTATAAATGCAATCAACATCGATAACACTGATAATCAGCTGTTAGTAACAGCATTTTTTGGAAGTCACTGCTGCTGCTTCTCTTCCCCATCCTCTTCTTCAACCCCTTCTGCATCCCTTCATAATGTTCTTTCCTCTCTACCATCTTCTCATAATTCATAAAGCAATTAAAACCTAAATCCATAACTTTATATCAGATACAAACAAGCACCTTCCTATCAGGTCTGTGACAATCCTCAATTTCAATCTCTTCCCCAAATCCCAATTGGGGAGATTGATTTCATTATATATTAACTGAAAAGCTACTAGATCCATGGCTGAAGGATATGCCTGCTGTAGCTTAAAAGAGAGGTAATGAGAAAGAAGAAAAAAGATGGAATTCATAGGCACCTCGAGGGGTCTGCTAGTAATGGTCTTGCTGATACTGGTACACAGTACAAAGCATGCAATGATTACACATTAGAGAATGATTTATTGAATGATCAAATTATTAAAACATAAAAATCAGGTCCAAAAAAACATTATAAAGATGCCTGCATAGGGATGGGAATGATAATATACAAAAGATCATGCACATAATCCAACATCTAAATTTGAAAGAAAACCACATGGAATTAAACCAACAAAGAAAATAGATGTGGAAAAGTTGTGAACCTTTGTCCTCAGCTTTGGTTTTTGGAAAAAGGATGAGCCCTGGCGCCATGGCCAACTAAGCTCAAAGCAATGAAGTGACCTGAAAAATGGAAGGATAAATGTGCTTAAAAAGAATGCATCTGAACCATTTTAAGTACTGTGATTTCATATAGAGAGGCAAGGGATGCCAAAAGCCATGAATTGATTTTTTTATGCTACTCATGCAAATTGATATGTCAGTTTATTTCACATTACAGTTGCTGACACCTTCCAATTAAATTTCTTTCAATGCAATCAATGGATTTCTGAAACAGCTGAGAGAAAACAACCATGGTTGAAAAATCTTACCAAAAATACTCATTAAAATCATCATAGTTCCTCCAAGCAGAATGAGGCGCTCGTCCATTTTCATTGTTTCCTGCTTCCTATATGTTGCAGATAATCAAAAAGAAGTCAAACCACTATGTATACACAAAATGCAATCACTAATAATAGTACTGCATCAACAGTGTAATGATTTATCAACCTAATGCAGGTTTTTCAGAGGCTCAACTAGGAAATGTTATCCCAAAATTGGAAGAGCGGCTGAAACTTCTAAATCATTTAAATCAACATATATCTATGGCAAGGTAAGCTTCACATGAATAGGCCATATGACAATCACCACAACCAGCAAAAAAAAATGGCCAGACACCAGTATTATCAAAATCAAGCCTAAATGGACAACTTGGCCCCAATTCACAATATACAAGAACATTCCAGTAATACATAATTCAAATGGATAAGCACAGGGAAAAAAGGAAGAAAAAAATTTAATACAATTATTCACAAACCACAAAATAACCTAAGTGAAATTGCAAATGCAACACTCTCTATTGGCAAGCTACAGCAGCAATTAATCTTGCTAGTTCCCTCTTTTATGCAAGGGCAAACATAAATTTATGATAACTTGAGTCAGAAAAATCTGCTTTCCATGAATTCTAATTCAACTCTATGCATTTATGCCATATTGCCATCATATCCCATTTTAAGCAAATTAGTTAGCCTGTATATACGAATCAAGGTGACAAGTGAATGAATCTCAATGGAATGTGGCAACAAGGCCACTACACCACGCATAACACCCTCTCACATATTTATGTAATCTGTAATGAAGCGGAAATTGTACTTCAATGCGGCCTGCATGGCAAAGGCTTGGCCAATGACAAGTGCATTTGGAGGCCAAAGGGCCCCCACTGCTGGTCAGCATACAAGCAGTGGACAACATGTTGCTTCGAGCATTAGAAGCATTCAATCATAATCCAGCACACAGTAGTTCATGAATTATTGCACAATGCTCAATTGTGCAAATCAACTATTTCTTTGTACTAGGTCGAATCACCAATGCAATACTATTATGTATTGTTGGCCCTACCACGAATTTACAAAAATAAGCAAAATAACTTGAATTCATTGTCTAACAAATATTTAACCACATATAAAAATGTCAAGACTCATAACAACATAAATGAATCAGGAATTCCTAGTCATAATTGATTATGTATGTAACATTTTCCTGAACAAAAATACAAGATTTAGGATTAAGCATTAAGTTACAAAAGTGAAACAATTGAATCTTGGAAATATTAAAAAAAATTAACAGTGTAATAGCTTATGTCATTTTATCTTAAGATCAATGGTTCAGAACCATTCCATAACAGTAAGCATTGTCTGTATTCTTTTAGCAGCAGATGCTACAATCATCAATCTGAAATTTACAGCAACTTAAAAGGAAATCCCAGATCAGGTAGCCAAAATTCTTTTTTGATCCAGAAGATATTCAACAATTGGCCTTTATTTGAAACTCTGGCCATATTTACATGCTTTACCAAGTATGGTACTATCTGATCAACAACAATCTTCAAATTAGTGTGATGCTATGCTTGACAATGAAGCCAAGATAAAAGATATCAATCCAAAAAAATTTGATTGCAATCTAACCAAAAGAAAATCTTGCACTTTATTCAACAGAAACCCTCAAACAATGCATTACATCACATCAATAAAATAAAACATGCAGGTATTTATAATCTAGTGCCACAAAGAAAGGGTAACAGCATGTTAACAAGAGCTACATCTAGAAAAGCAAAAAAAAAACGTAAGTGATGAAAGGGGACGAAATATAACACCTACCGCTGCAACAACCTCATACAGGGGAGAAATAACTTTATCAAGGAATGACACACCATTCTCAATAATGCAACTATTTGCAGGCTGTGCAATTTGCTGTCTCAAAATCTCATCCATCTCCCTTACCATCTGCATATCACAATGAAAGCTCAAACATCAATGTTCATATGAAATTGGGATAAAAGTTTATGATTCTATTTTTGAATGTGATCGGATTTCAGCATTTAAGAGACAGGAGAGAAAAATAACCCAAGCATTTAAGATATAGCAGCACTTATATCGGAAAAGAATTCGAATAACAGAATCACTATCGAAATGATTGAAAGACAATGGTAATCTTTGTATTAACGAAAATTTCAGCAAGTCTAGGAAAGAAAGGAAAGAACAATTATACCCAGTAGAAAGCAATTCACAGTCTAAAAGCAGTATAAGACAAATCAAATCAACTCTTAGATCGACTCACATGATGAAATATATAGCACAAGCATTCAGGAAGGAATCTAATATTAGAAGCTTCTCCCCATATTAGGAAGTACAAAGAAAGGAAGAGTAGTCTCTTTTCCTTGCTTACAGACTCCAAACTGCAGTACACCATTTGAAACATTAGTTTTAATAATCATTATCAGCCATGAAACAGATCAGAAACAGAATTACTATTCCACCAGTGAGGAAGAATAAAATTATGTATCCATACTTGCTCCAAACCGGTTGGATGTTTAAATAGGTACACCACTTAATGTAATTTTCCAATGACTTCATGAATACACACTGTACAGCAGCCTCGTCTAGTTTCTGCACCATATCAAGCAAGCAGAAAATACTGAAGGATGGCATTGTTTAAATGAAATGAACCAAAAGAGTACAAAAAAGAGAGAGAAAGAAAAAAAAAAAAAAAAGGCTATATTCAGATCAAGTTTCAACAAATCAGATAAATAGCATATTCTAGCACTACATGCTTGATGTACGTAAAACTATGTTCCAATTAAGTTCTTTAACAGGATTACTAATAATATAAGTGAAACACTCATGACCAATCACACTTTGGAAAGGAAAAGTTCATATTTTTTTGTTCTTTTAGGCATTATTGTTACTATTTATTAAGGTCATATAACAAATTTACCATTTCTTAATATATGAAATTGTATACTGTGCAATTCGTGTTATGATTGAATTGAACACCCTGACAGACTACTTAAGCATCCTTGAAAAATGAATAAATGAAACTTGTGAAAATATGTGAGATATACCGGCTCAGCTTCATCAGGTATACGAAGGCGAGATTGCTCATTCGCAAGGAGGTGAACTACATGTTCCCGCTGGTTAGAGACATTGTCTTTCTGACAGACATAAAGGACAATAATTAAATGCAAGAAATTTGTGAGTCAACAGGGTGAAATGTTGAAGAGAAATACAAAAGTAATCAAAATGGAATGTAACAACTATGAAACAAACAATCATTAAATTAAGAGTCCGAGACAATTTTTCTCCAGATATTTTCAAAGATAAGAATAAGATGCCCTCAAAGATCAAAGGCACCACTAATTGCTCAATCTCTAAACATTGTAACCTACTATACTCCAGCTTTCCTTTCTTTCCACATTCTGCAGACAAGTGCAAAACTGCTATAATTCTTGAAACAAGTCCAATTTTATAAATGTGCAATTTTATTCTGCCTTTGGACAACTAAGATGAGAGGATAGGAATGTAAATCATTGGAGTGCAATTTCATTGCATTTCACATCACCTATGGTAGACCTAAACAATAGAATCAGACTCCTTCTAGAGTTCAGTCTCAACAATAAGACTTGATCAATAAATTCTGGATGAACCAAACTGGAACTAAGAACCATTAAACCAGAAGAAAATTGTAGAATTGAAAAGTACTAGCCAAAATGAATCAGAAAAAGACCATTAGCTTGATAAAGCACTTAAAGAGACCATATAAAAGTACATTTTCCAATTTACATTTGAAAAATTTAAACACAATCAAGAGAAAGAAAAATAACAATAAGATCTGATCCAAATCTATGCAAACAAAGATTACTGGATCTGAAAATTTAAAATGGATGGACTTTAATCATTGTACCCTCAAGTATAACACTGCACTGATAGGTTTCTGTAGAAGCATTAATCAGAAGCCCAAGAAGAGAGACAGGGAAAGCAGAGAAAGAGAAGAAGCAGCAATGACCAAAGACAACTTCAATGACAAAAAAAACAGGTAGCAATAGGTCAACTTCCTCAATCACATTGGAAAAGTAAAGGTATAAACCTGAAACCCAAACACGTAATGCAGAAAATCAAGCATATCAGCATTCCTTGTTGCAGGAATAGAAAAATCAGCAGGCAAATTTGGCAGGCCCGGGAAATACTTCAAAGCTGACACTGCTGCTTGCACCTGTGCATAAATTTTGCTCAATCAAGAAAGCAAAAGCAAAAAACATGAGCATGAGGTAAGAAGGTAAACTTGATTACTTCAGGGAAAGCCACAATAGCATTTGTTATTGCAGGAGCATCCAGCGGAATAATGTTATAAGCAATTAAGTCCTCAGTCATAGCTGCATCTGATTCAATCACTCTCTTAAGCTGCAAAACAATAGTAATTGCATAACTAGTCACTAGCATCAAATATAAATGTTCAATTTAGTGTGCAATTAAAATAACCCCAAAATGGATAGGAAGAAAAACAACAGAGAAAAAGGAAATGGAACAGCAATAGCACAAATAAAATCATGAAAGTAAGAAGACTACAAATAAAAAAAATTAAGATAATTTTCACATATTTCAGAAGTACATCATGAACCCAAAATTAGTGTGAGCACGAATGGGATAACTAAAAAACAAGAAAGGAAAAGATAATGAGTTCATATCTTAAATAGATTATCTGTTGCATCATAAAGATGCAACAGATAGAAGACCCAGAAGCACCACCCTCCACCAGAGCCATACACGGGGAAAATAAAAGCACATGTTAGAGACTAAGCCAGACACTCAAATTTTATACAACATTCCTGGAATATCCATCCATTCCAAGCCTAATGCATCAGTTAGCAATAAGGGGCCTTGATTTCTTTCCTATTTTACATATTTCCTATATAGTTTCCCTTAATTTAGGAATATATATGCAATTGTATAAATCTGTAGGAATATATAAAATTTAGGAGCATATATACAGCTGTATAATTCTGTTTTTTTTTCCTATATAGGTTCCTTGTATCTTGTATATATATCACTAAAATATATGAGAATCATTATTCCGCATATTTATAACTTGGTATCAAAGCAGGGAGATAATTTTTTCTCTGAAAATTCCAACCACCTGTTCTTCATTAAAACCCTAGCTGCAACTGTCCCTCATTCTAAAAACCTTAACAGTAGGGCAATATGTCTACCAAAACTGATGGCGAATCTTCTGACAGCAAGTACGACCATTCAAGATGCTCCTTCATCTATCCACATTAAATTAGATGGCTCTAACTATCGGGTCTGGTCTAAGATTTTGGAGATGCATATAGCTGGAAGAAAAAAAAATGGGCTATATCAATGGAAAAAGGGTTGCACCTGCAGAAAATAGTTTAGGTTATAATGAATGGGAGGCCGAAGATGCACTTGTCAAATACTGGCTTATTAATTCAATGTGCGATAATCTGATGTCACATTTTGTGCAATGCGGTACTGCGAAAGAGGTATGGGATGCTGTAAAAAGAAGTTACCTTGATGTATCTGATTCTTCTCAAGTTTATGAATTAATGAAGAAGTCTTTACAATTACGTGGTCGGCCTCTAGCAGAATTTTATAATGAGTTGAACTCAATTTTTATGGAACTTGATTACCGAAGGCCAAATGACATGACTTGTGCTATTGATAGTGAAAAATACAGAAATCGTATCGCAGAAGACAGAGTTTATATCTTTCTTGCTGGTCTTGATCATAATTTAGATCAAGTTAGTAGCCGTGTTCTAGCTACTTCTCCATTACCAAAACTAGAAGAAGCGTATTCCATGGTTCGTCGAGAAGTACAACGACAAGTTACCATGGGAGCAGAATTCCACTCGAACGCTTCAGCTTTAGCCGTCCAACAGCGCAGTCTAAGCTCTTCTCTTGGAGATTCTAGAGCTTCTCAATTTCAATATTGCACCCACTGCCATAAGAATACACACACAATTGATATGCGTTGGAAGAAGCATGGCTATCCGGAATGGTACAAACTCAAGCAAGCTGAGAGAAAAAACAAGAAATCTGTTCATAATGTTTCTGTTATAGATACCACTTCAGCCCCATCTTCTGCTTCTCATATATCTCGGGTATCTTCTCAAGGAGGTAATTTTGGTTTATCCGTTAGTTCTACCAGTCCTGATACTTGGGTTATTGATTCAGGATCTACTGATCATATGACTAGTAACTCTTCTCTCATTGATTCTCTAACATTTTCACCAGTTAAATCTGTCCAGGTTGCCAATGGGAATTCTATGCCAATCACAGGGGCTGGAAATGTGTCTCTTTCTCCAAAATTTTCTCTGTCCACTGTTTTACTTGCACCAACACTTTCAAATAACCTTCTTTCAATTAGCAAGATAACAAAGAATCTTAATTGTTTTGTTCCTTTTTACTCAACTCATTGTGTTTTTCAGGACAATCTCACGAAGATGACGATTGGCATTGGTAGAGAAAGGGACGGTCTCTATTATTTAGAGGATTACCAAAACATAGTGACACCAACCCATGGCTTCCAAACAAAGAGAGAAACATCTGATAGAAAAAAAATTATTCTTTGGCATTGTCGATTAGGACATCCATCTTTTTCCTATTTGGAACATATGTTTCCTAAATTATTTTCCAATATTTCTGTTTCCAATTTAAGATGTGAACAATGCATTTATGATAAAAACCATCATGTTCCTTTCAAAGTTAGTTTTAATAAAAGTGTTATTCCTTTTTCATGTGTTCATACTAATGTGTGGGGTCCTTTCTCTACCCCTTTTGCTTCAAGACATAAATATTTTGTCTCTTTTATTAATGACTGTAATAGGGTCAGTTGGATCTATTTGATGAAATCTAAGAGCAATATTGTCCATATTATGCCTCAATTTTACAATATGATTCTCACTCAGTATAACACTAAAATTAAAGTTTTTCATTCCGACAATGGTCGTGAGTTTTTGAATCAACCTCTTACTGATTTTATGACACAACATGGCATTCTTCACCAAACAACTTGTGTTTACACACCCCAACAAAATGGCATAACAGAACGTAAGAATTGCCACTTCCTTGAAGTAGCTCGAGCTTTATGTTTTACTATGCATGTTCCAAAACGTTTTTGGGCTGAAGCTATCATGACTGCTGTTTTTCTTATCAATCAAATGCCTGCTAGGATTCTTGATTTTCAAACTCCTTTAAGGATGTTATCTAGATTTCATCCCATTCCCTCTGCTCTAAATATTTGTCCTAAAGTTCTTGGTTGTGTGGTTATGTTCACGTCCATTCTCTTCATAGAGATAAACTTGATCCTCGTGCTATCAAATGTATTTTTCTTGGGTATTCTAATTCACAAAAAGGATACAAATGTTATCATCCTCCTACAAGCACCTATTATGTGTCGATGGATGTTCAATTTTGTGAAAATGAGTCTTATTTTCTTGGAGATATCTCTATGGTTCCTCTTCAAGGGAGATTGGTAGTAAAGATGAGGAACAAATATGGATGGGAGAGAAAAAAATATGGGTTTAAGGTACAGAGAATATTAAGAAAATTGGGGAAGCCTTAGCTTAGATGACGAACCTATCAATGAGAGACCAGTATATGATGAATCTAATGGTGAGAGACCTGAAAGACCAGCTAGGTTTTTTGAGGAAAAATATTCTAGGAGAAAGGAAAATGTCACTATTATACCTTTTAATTCTAGTACCTCTCTCGACCATCAGATGAATCTTCTAAGACTAACACTGAGGTATTTAACTATTCTCCTGAAACTCTTGAAATTTCTATTCCCAATTCTGTTTTTTATCAAAATAGGAGATATCCTTTTCGTGAAAGAAAGACTCCTGATAGATTTGGTTTTTCAAAAGCCTCCAATGTTGTTTATTCGATCTCCAACTTCATATCATATCACCGTGTATCTAAGGCTAACTTGTCATTTGCTTTTCAATTGTCTTCTATTTCTATTCCTAGTCATTTTCAGGAAGCCCTTAAAGATGCAAAGTGGAAGGATGCAATAATGGTAGATGAAATGATGGCTCTCCACAGGAATTCTACTTGGGAAATGGTCGAATTACCATTGGGAAAGCAGACCGTGGGGTGTAAATGGGTATTCATAGTCAAATACAAGTCAGATGGAATGGTTGAAAAATATAAGGCTAGGCTGGTCGCGAAAGGCTATACTCAGACTTATGGTATTGACTATCAGGAAACTTTTGCACCAGTAGCCAAAATGAATACTGTTCGTGTCATATTGTCTCTTGCAGTTAATTTAGACTGGCCTCTACTACAGTTTGATGTGAAGAATGCCTTTCTTCATGGTGATTTGACAGAGTAAGTGTTCATGGATCCTCCCCCAGGATTTACACTAGAAGAAGGAAAGGTATGCAAACTAAAAAAGGCTTTGTACGGATTAAAGCAATCACCAAGGGCAGAGTGATGCAAAGAAGAAGTATGGATTCAAGCAGGCTTTGGCAGATCATACCTTGTTCAATAAACATGATCATAATGATATTACATTACTTCTTGTCTATGTTGATGACATGATTGTAACAGGTAATAACATAAATGAAATTGAGAAACTTCGAAACTATCTAGCCAAAGAATTCAAGATAAAGGACTTGAGGCTTCTCAAATACTTTCTAGGCATCGAAGTCTCTAGGTCTAAGCAAGGATTGTTTCTTTCCCAAAGGAAGTATACTTTAGATCTTCTAGCTGAAACTGGTTATTCAGCTTGTGAACCTATAGATAATCCTATTGAGGTAAATCATGGTCTTTCTATTTATCCTGATCAAATTCCAACAAACAAGAAGAGATATCAGAGGGATAGTGGGGAAGTTGATCTATCTAACTCACACTAGGCCAGATTTAGCATATGCAGTCAGTGTTGTGAGTCAATTTATGCACAATCCAAGCGATCATCACATGAATGTTGTCAACTGTATTTTGGCTTATTTAAAATCAGCTTCAGGTAATGGTGTTATGTTTTCCAAACATGGACATCTTGATGTCACGGGATATACAGACTCTGATTTTGCTGGTAGTAGAATGGACAAAAAATCTACTTCAGGATATTTGTTGTTTGTTGGAGGCAACTTGGTGACTTGGAGAAGTAAAAAACAGAATGTTGTTTCATTATCAAGTGCAGAAGTTGAATACCGTGCTATGCATCATGCAATTACAAAACTTTGTCAGCTGAAAATTCTTTTAATGGAACTTGGGTTTGGCCTAAACCTATGGTGTTGTTTTGTGATAATATGTCAGCCACTGAGATCGCTAATAATCCAGTACAACATGATCGAACTAAGCATGTTGAACTTGATAGGAACTATATTAAAGATAATCTTGATTCTGGCACAACAAAAATTCCTTATACTAGGAGTTCATATCAGTTGGCTGACATTATGACTCATGCTGTCAGTAGTGGACCGTTCCATCCATCGTTGTCCAAGTTGAGCATATGTGATATCTACACCCCAACTTAAGGGGGAGAGTTAGCAATAAAGGGCCTTGATTTCTTTCCTATTTTATATATTTCCTATATATAGTTTCCCTTAATTTAGGAATATATATACAGCTGTATAAATCTGTAGGAATATATATAATTTAGGAGTATATATACAGTTGTATAATTCTGTATTTTTTTCCTATATAGGTTCCTTGTATCTTGTATATATATCACTGAAATATATGAGAATCATTATTCTGCATATTTATAACTGCATCCAATCAAAATAGTATTTAGGAATATATATACAGTTGTATAAATCTGTAGGAATATATATAATTTAAGAGTATATATACAGCTGTATAATTCTGTATTTTTTTCCTATATAGGTTCCTTGTATCTTGTATATATATCACTGAAATATATGAGAATCATTATTCTGCATATTTATAACTACATCCAATCAAAATAGTATTTATGTCCGTCATTCCTAGCATTCAAAATGGCAAAACCACTCACCTAATGAATTTTATTGTCCCCATTGTACGATGCAAACAACATGGGTCACAAGAAAAATTGTAAAAGCTTAAGAAACAAACAATAACAATTTAGAATATGTACATAGGGACCCTGGGATTAAATTTAGTGCATTCTAGCCTTTTCAGAGTTGTACATTGGCAATTTTTAAGTCAATTAGCTTCTAGAAAATAATATCAATATGCTTTTTCGAATAAAATTGGTTTAGAGATGATTTTGACCATGGATAAACCTCCAGAAAAAAGAGGGAAAATATTGATGAAAAAAGGTTCTAATGGAAAAAAAAGGGAAAAAGTACAATAAAATACCCTATAGTTAGACATTTTTTCACTTAAAGGACTATAGTATTTTTTGTAATATTTAAGGGTCAGTGGTTTGATTTTACGTACATTTTAGTACGTTACTCAATAATGTTATTAAAAATATATGATATAATGTTAAAATAACACGGATTTTTCATATGACAAATATTTATTAAGTAGTATAGTATTTATTAAGTAGTACAACATTCAATTAACTAAAATAAATTCAAAATTAATAAAAATAAGATGTATATTTTATTTTATTAAGAATAAAAACAAATAAATTTATAATATCTTTAAAAGGATTTAAATAGTTATATTGATGGTACATCACATGTAAAACATTTTTATTATTGGAAAATATTGTTTTATTAAAATTTTACTATAAAATAATGACAATATCAATTGATAGGGTATTAAAGTGTTAGAAAAAAAACTAACCTCTAAATGTCACAAAAAATACCACAAGCCTTTAAATGAAAATGCATCTAACCACAAAGTACCTTTTTGTACTTATCCCAAAAAACAAAAGACACGTAATAAGCTTGCTTTTCTTTGAGGTTGGACAAGGAAGATGTGTAAGTGGGCTTAGGTCACTCTATGATTTAATGTCCTCAGTAGCATCAAGAATGGTCTATGACCAATTAAAAGTCTGGAAGTATATATTCTTGCACAGAAAAGAAAACAAATTTATCATGCTGATTTCCCAAGTTTCTTCTTTAATGTGGAGGGAACAAATAGGACTGTTGCAGACATATAGTAGATTTGTTGATTTCAATTTTCATAATTGAAACCAGTTTTTGTAATAGAGTTGTACCTGTTTTAAGCCTTATTTTTTAATTATCATAAAAGAGAAAATAATAATTAACAAAAAAAAAAAAAAGCATTGCCTAATTCAAAAGATACAACTATGTCACACCATGGTAAATAAAAAGAAAATTTTGTTTGATAAGACTGCAGCACCAACCTCTTCAGGAATTTCCTTAGTCAGCTGCTCAAGTACTGATCCTAAAACATTCAGAGTTGCAAAAACCCTTTTCCTCTTCACTGTTTTTCGCTCCAATCTATATTAAAGAGATCATGAGTGAGCAAAAAGTCATGAAATAAAGGAACAGGAATGAGAATGACATGAATACAAACTATTAACGAAAGCAAGCTGCTCTATTGTGCAATGAAAAAATGAAATGATGATCATAAAATCTACTAAAAGAAACAGAAGGCAGCAGCATAATTATTAATAGTGCATGCTAGATCCTATATTAACTCCACTTGATGCATGATTCCTGCTATAAAGCCAACGCCTTAAACTACGACTAAGCAGTAACTCTAGCAAAATTTAATCCTCAACAGAGAAAGTAATTCATATTATAAGTGAAAACTAAACTCATTGCTTTGGCTTCATTTCTATTCCTAAACATACTCGCCCAGATTTCCACTAAAAACGCCAGACTCCCGCAACTTCATTTCCTCTTCTCGTAGCTGATCTACATTGTTCTTTTCTCTATAGTGCTTGTAGAACTCTAGCAAGCGAGCAATGTCCTGGCTTCTGTCAATGGTTCCAGCCTCCCTCTTTGCAAGCTTTTGCTGGAATTTGCTCAAAGGACAAGAAAGGCACATGATATCAGGACACATATCTAGAAAAACACCAACAATTTTAAAATTACAAATCCATGAAACAGCAGATGCATGATAATTATTAAATCCATTCAATATGCCTCAGCCAATGACTCGAAAGCCAATCATTTCTCCAAGGTTCAAAGCGGAAAATGGACTTAAGATATATACGGAGAGCAAAAGAAAAAAAAGAGATAAAAACACCCAAGATATCATGAACATTTCATGGGTTTAAATATATTCACTAACATATCATGAACAATTAGTCGGATAAGGTTTTACTGATACAAGATTAAAAGCACAATATTGTCAAAGAACTAATCAACCTAAAAGCTAAAACCTGCTAAGCGAAGCCCCATAAATAGTTTTAACAGACATTTACAGGCTAGAGCTACACCTTAATGACAGACATTAAACCAGTCTTGAATTGTAAAACTCCTCTTCCTTCACTATTAGGATCCAGATTTTGTGCAAGTGAATAAGCATGCTCACATACTGCAGGTAAGAGAGAAGAGAGCCAAAAAAAAAAAAAAAATTCAGTTTATGAAGTTTATAAATAAGTATATCATTAAAAAAAAAGGCACAGAAACAACAGAATCAAAGTAACAATAAATAAATATCTTCTGCACTGAGATCATAATGGTACTTTCAACTACTTGCGATAGACTTAATAATCAAACATAGGGAAAAAAAAAAAAAAAGAAGCGATTTTACCTTTTGTATTGCTATCTGATTATTCTTGAGCTAGCAACAATTGATTGAACCAATTTTTTTTAGTTGCTTTAAAATCGCAAACAAAAAAAGAACACTTACAGATTCTAGAGACATTGGGATCTTCGTCTTGAATTTCATCAGCAGCTCTCAAAATCGCATCAATATCTCTATTATTAGCAAGAGAAGACGGTACATAACCGGCAATACCACCGCCAACCGGCCGACCAAGAGCATCAACCCGTGTTCTTTCGCTCCTCAATGCTGCCCGTACTAATCTCTCCCACAACTCCTCAGCTCGAGACATTTCAACAGCTGCTGCTAACCCTAGAAAAGATCGAACAAAACTGTAACGTCAAAAACAAAATGAAGAAGAGAGAGCAAACAAGTAATACACCAACAATTATAGAAATTGGCAACAACCTGAATCAGAAAACCCTAGAGACTGAGTTCAGAAGGCCGAGTTGAATCGGTCTCTTCGAGTCGCGGAAATGTTGAAAGATGGAGAAGAAGATTGTTGCTTTTGTTTGGCGTTTGCAACTGTGAGAGAAAGAAAAGGTAAAAAGGAGAAAGAAAATAAAACAGAAATTGAAGGATCATGCACGGAAGCGGAGAGAGAGAGATCCGTTGTATGAAGAGCACTGGTCGAACGTTGCAATGTTACCGGATTTAGATTTTACCGGTTAAGTCGGTACCCGGGTTTTATTTTTGATTTTTAAGACGCGGAGAAGGAAACTATCAAAAACGACTTTGCACGCGCTTGGCTCTTATGGATACACTATTGGACGTAGACTATGCATTATGACTCATGTATGTTTTATACACACCTCAACTTCATGGAAAAGTTTTTTTATCAGGTGAACAACAATTCAACCGGAACAAAAGTTTAAAATAAAAATAGGTAATTTTTGTTCATTCGATTGCTAGTTTTAAAAAAATAAAAAAAATTAAATTTAAGGGAAAAATATAAAAATCTACTTGTTGTTTGATGTTTTTTCACTTAGAGAACTAGAATATTTTTTTGATATTTAAAGGTTTATGGTTTTAGAAACTTATATTTTAATATCTTACTAACAAATATTATTAAAATATGCGATGTAATGTTAATATAATATATTTTTTAATATTAAAATTATTCACTAAGTAGTATAGCATTCAACTAATTAAAAAATTCAAAAAAATCAAAAATTAAATATATTTTTTAATTTTATTACAAAAAAGAAATAATTTTATAATTTTTTTAAAGGTATTCAGATAGTTATGTAAATGATAAATTACATGTAAAACATTTTTACTATTGAAACGTGATATTATATTAATATGTTATTATAAAATAATGATGATGTCAGTTTATAGGGCATTAGAATGTTAAAAAATGAAACCACATTGTTGACACATGGCTTAACCCAGCCTTAAAAAAAAGACTCGATGATGAAAATTCAAGTAAAATGAACACAATTATGTAAAGTCTAATCTCCTCCTTCCTTAATGGGTCAATGCCCTTAGAAGAGTTTTTTTTATAAGCCACTAAGGAAGTACCTTTAGCGCTAAGGCGGTAGTCTTAACACTAAAATTGAAGAAACCACATTCTAATGTGATTTTTTTTTTTTGCACAGAAAGTTGTTACTAACGGAGTAAAGAACATGGAGAAGATGGTGGTAAGCAATTTTTGAAGGCAAAGAATAAAAAGGAGAAAATCACAAAAAGAAAAGATAGTTAGAGTTCAGTACAGGCCCAAAGGTTTGTTGACCACAACACTATGCAAACTCAGAGCCACTCAGGAGATACAATTAAGGTTTAAAGTGCAAATCAAAGATGGAGTCACCACTCGATGAAATTCGAGACACATTTTATAGCAACTGAATCCTATGGAAGGCCCCAGCAACCGTCCTCAAGACTGAGTTCGAAAACTATATATGAACTTTTAGAATATCCACTTAACCTTGCGGTTGACCTTTTATTTATGTTTCATGTTTTATTATTTTTAATTCTTTAATTATCTTTATGAACATGCAAAATTGCAGTTGCTTCCAAATAATTTTTAAAATTTACAATTAAGTTTAAGTAGTTAATTAAGTCATTTTCATACAACTTTGGTGTGGTTCACAACCTTTTATCAAAAATTATATACATCCATCATTGATAACAAGAAAAAAAATAAATGTGCATGCAAAGAAAGGAGGGAGAAAAAAACTTTTGATTTCGAATGGGGGACTCTCTACAAACCCTCATGCCGCCACTGCCTACTCTACCGCCAGATAAGCACTTCTTGCCACGGGTAAAGCCTCATCAGGTTGCCCACTCAGGATCTGATGAGGTTTATTTCAGCCATGCAGACTAATTTGCTGCAAAACCCCAAAACCCTATCATTATTCCTACTACGCTGCCTATGCTAATAAAATCCTTTGCCTCAGTGGTTACACATCCTTCTATTTCTGCTCTAATTTGCACAACGATTTTGGGATCATACCAAGCAGTAAAGATCAATCTAGAATTATATCATAAGCGCATTGTGCTCTATTAGCACTCGTTAATTGGTCGAGTAGTGCTTAGCAAAGGCAATTCTTCATGGCCAATAATTAAACTTAAGGAAATGCTTTCATCTCTTTAGAACCTAAAATCACCATGGCATTTAATTTATTTAGAACGGGGTTTTTTTCCATATCTTTCTCACATCATATCATAATAAGGATTTGATTTGGAGTCATAGGTCTTTAACTCTAAAGCCTGGTGTTCTGCGTCTTCAACGTTGGTTCCCTAGCTTTAATCCTTATCAAGAGAAATCTACCTCAACTTAATTGTGGGTGTAGTTGTATCATTTACCTTGGGAATTATGGGATGCACAAATTTTGTCAAATATCACCAAAAACATCGGGGTTTCATTGAGAATTGATCGGGCCACTTTAGGGGGCGACTTTAGCCACTTTACTCGAACATTGGTTGACGTGGATTTGTCTTCCCCGTTGCAATATTAAATTATCCTTTATTATGGTATAAATTTATTTGACATTGATGTCAAGTATGAGAACTTACCTTTATTCTGCAACTCATGTCATTCTATTGGACATAATTCCTCTAGTTGTCGATTGCTTAAAAAAGCTCCTACAAAAGGCAAGTTTAAACAGTCAGTCCCTCCTCAACCTCATTCTAAAGGACATTCATTGGTGCAAAAAGTTTGGCAAAAGAAGAATGTTCCCATGGATAATGACATTCCAAGTAAATAGCCCATTAATAATGACATTTTAAGTAATTAACAATAGGTTCTTAAGGATGGTATTTCAAATATATTGAATTCTAATGCTAATGCAGTGGTTGACCTATATAAGGATATGCACTCTTCTGATGCTTCTTCTTCAAACGTCATTGTTGTTTCATGCAATCCTTTTATTGACGAGCAGTTGACAATTGTAAATTATTTGAATCCTTTAGATGAGATCCAAGCTGCTCAGGTTTTTTCTCCTCAACGCGTTATTGCTCTCCAAAAGCTTGATAATGTTGGCTAGTAGAATTGGGCAGATATGATGACTCAAGAGAATAATGCTAATGTAGGTGGTTGGGAAACCGTGATAAAAAAGAAAAAATCGCCAATAAAAAATATCAAACTGATGGGATGCAAGCCTATTACCAAGGCTTCTTCGCGTACTTCTCAATGAAAGTTCTCTTCTAGAATTGTAGGGGCCTTGGTAATTAGGCCACTTAGATTACTCTTGCTAATTTTTGTAAATCACATTGTCTAAATATTTTATGCATAGTTGAACTTAAGGTGGATTTTGATTCGATTCATTTCTAGTTTTAGTCTTCGTTGGGTCTATATTATATGGCTCATAATTCTACTCTTTGGGTATTGGTTGCTTCATCCATAGGTGCTAGGAATGTTATTTTTATGGCTAGTTCAGAGCAGCAGATAACTATTAAATTTTTTCTTGATTTGGATTGGCATTTTCTCATGTGTATATATGTTGATGTGTTGTCTATTAAGTGATCTTTATAGCAAAATCTTTATTGGCTTACTTTTATCTACAATGGTAATTGGTATGTATTGGGTGATTTTAATTCATATTTTGGGCATATGAAAAAGCTGGTGGGCGCCCTCCTTTTACTAAGTCTTGTTCTAAATTTTCTTCTGCCATGAACACTTATGATCTCTCTTGTTTAGATACTTGGGGGTCTTTTGTCACTTGGACTAATAATAGGTTAGGGGACCAGCGAATTGCTATTTGCCTTGACAGGGCTTTTTGCAATAACAAAGCTCTTGGTTTTTAGAGATTTATTTAATGTATTATTCTTATACGACATCGCTCGGATCATTACCCTATTCTTCTTAATTGTCATCAAATGAATGATTGTAGTCCTAAGCCATTTTGTTTCCATTTTATGTGGGTGGATCATTTATATTTTGATCGTGCAGTCAAGGACTTTTGGATTTTTATGTCTTTCATGGGACATTCCATGCTTATTTTAATGCACAAGCTTAAATTGCTTCGGGCTTACCATCGTAGTTGGAATAAGAATGTCTTCGGTCATGTTGATGTTAACATCTCTTTGGCTAAGCAACATCTTCTTGATATCCAGTCTGAGATTGAGGCTCACGATTTTTCTAAAGATCATCATAGTAAAGAAGTGGAGGCTCATTAATGTTTCCAATCTTTTTTGGATTACAAGTCTTGTATGCTTAAAGATCAAAGTTGCATTAAATGGTTGCATTCGGGAGACAGGAACTCTCACTTTTTTCATAATCTTCTCATCCAACATCATCCCTAATCTGGTATGCATAGTCTGGTTATTAATAATTCTCTTGAAATGGATGTTAACATCATCATTGATCATATAATTGATTATTTTTCTAATATTTTCTCTGCTCCTCCTTTGCTTCAAAAAGATTATATTTTTTATTATAGATGTTATTCCTACTTTGGTTTCTAATGAAGATAATGCTTTACTTTTTTAGGTCCCTCAAGATATGGAAATCAAGGAGGTTTTTTTTTGTTATGGACCCCTATAATGCTTCGAGTCTTTATGGTTTTATAGGGCTATTTTAAAAAAAAATGTTAGGATTTTATTAGTTGAGATGTCTGTGCTGCAATTCATAATTTCTTTGTCAAAGGTTCAATACCAAGTGGTCTAAACTTTAATTTTATGAGTTTAATTCCCAAGGTGTATGACTCTGATTCAATTGATAAGTTTAGACCAATCATGTTAGGTAATTTTGTTTTTAAAATCATCACTGAGATTTTAACTGATAGGCTGGCTCTTATTGCTAGCAAAATTGTGGACTCCCATCAGTTTGATATTATTAAGGGTTATAATATTGAGAATTGCATTGTAGTAGTTTTAGAAGCAGTCAATTTAATTAATTCTCGATGTTAGGGTGGTAATATGGCTATTAAGGTAGATATTCGAAAGGCTTTCAACACAATGGATTGAGGTTTCATTATGTCTGTTTTGAAGAATTTTGGTTTCTCAAATATCTTCTGTAGTTGGATTTCGAATATTTTTCAATTAGCCAAAATATCCATTCTCATCAACGGATCTTCTAAAGGGTATTTTGGTTGTTCTTTTAGTGTAAAGCAAGGGGACCTATTGTCGCCTCTCCTTTTTTGTATAACCGAGGATTTTTAAAATTGATGGTTGGATCAATTTTTCAGATTGAATTATTTGGCTCCCATGCATACGCCAGGCAATGTATCCTATCCTTCTCATTTGCTTTATGCAGATGATGTGCTCATTTTTTGTCGAGTTTATAATGTTAATATTCAAAGGTTAGTTGGTATTTTTTACAATTATGGAAAGCTTTCTTGGCAATATGTTAATTGGAATAAATCAAAAATATTTTTTGGCAATTTTGTTTCTTGTTCTCGTATGAATGCTTTGTGTGCTATTATAGGTTTCTGAAGAGGTTCTATCCCATTCATTTATCTAGGTGTTCTATTGTTCATTGGTGCTCCTAAGAGAAAATGGCTTCAAGGCATTGCAGATAGAATCCTTTCTAATTTTGATAAATGGAAAGGAAGATCTTTTTCTATAGCAGGTGGATTGGCTTCGATTAATTCTGTTTTTCACAGTTTGTTTCTTCATTCATTTATGGCATATAAATGGCCAACTCAAATGCTTAAAAAAATGGAGATATGTATTCATAATTTTTTATGGACTAGAGACATTAAATCGACAAAGAGTGTTATAGTTAATTGGACTCAATATTGTGCTTTACTTAATGAGGGTGGTATTAGGCTTAAGAAGCTTTCATGGCTTAACAAAGCTTTGTTAGCTAAATTGGCTTATCGAGTGTCAGTGATAATAGTTTTGTGTTCTCCTTTTTATAAAGTCATTTTATTAATTCTTTCAACAAGCCTCGGCTTCAATTGACTTCATCTATTTGGTCTTTTATAAGGCCTTGTTATTTGGAAATGCAAGAGAGGTATAAATGGGTAGTCCACAAAAATTCTTCTCTTAGCTTGGTTTGATAATTGGCTTTGGTATTCCATTATAGATAAGGTTATGATTCTAGCTTCTCATCGTAAGTTACTTCGTGCCACAATTTTTGATTTTTTTTATAATATATGGCATCTTCCTTATTCATTTTGTGATTCATATCCCTTCATTACTACTGATATTGATAATGTCACTTTCTCATCTTCTGAAGAGGATACTTATGTTTGCCATTTCTCTTTAATTGTTATTTTGACTTGTAAATGTGCCTATAATGAGTTCAAAGTTGCTTTGCCTAAAGTAGCTTAGAGTAGAGATGTTTGGAGGCATTACCTACCTCCTTTGCATTCTTTCCTCACACGGTGCACATTACATGGTAAATTGCCAACAGTGGAATTATTTCGCCGGAAAGGTCATTAGCTAATTTCCTATTGTTGTCTGTGTTATCATGCAAAGGACTCTCTTGATCATATTTTTACTTAGTGTTCATATGCCTCTACTATTTAGTATGCTCTTGGTAGTATGTTTCATACTACTTTAGAGATTTCTCATGGTTTTATTTCTCTTTTTAAGGCTGCTTCTAGAGTTTATTTTCTTCTCAAATTTTAACTTTATGGCACGTTGGAATTCAGGTTGCTATATAGGGTATATGGCATGCTAGAAATAGTTTACTTTTTAAAGATTCTTTCATCTAAATTTCAGGTACTATACAGTTTATTTATTGTTGTATTAAGGAAGCAGAATTTTTCAAGGTTGGTTATATACGAAATAATAATAATAATAATAATAATAATAATAATAATAATAATAATAAGGATGAATGACAACCGTGTTTTGCTAAACAAATACATAAAAAGGCAAGCACTGTTGCCCAACCAACATAGAAAAAGAAAAAGCAAACTAAATGATAGTAGGAGTCGAAGGCAACAATAATATTGAAAAAAAAAAGTAAAAAATTCACTAATAATATTTTAAAAAAATTAATAGTATAAAATAATTTGCCCTCAGATTACTTGTAAAAAAATGGTCAGAGAGTCACTCTTAAAATAATGGCCTTATGACTGTGTTTTTAAGAATCTTTCAATACTGACTATTGCCAATTCTAAAATGAAATATGTCAATTAAAAATCTTTTCACCCCAGTGTTTTTTTCTAATTCTTTTTTTTTTTCTTGAAACTCCCATTTTCTTTACGTGGTTCTCCTATCCTCTCTTTTTCTAGAGACTCCCTTTATTTTTCCAAGACTTCTCCCCAGTTTTTATTTTCTCTTCCCCTATTTTCTAGCCAACTCCACCTCGACTTTCCTCTTTTTTCTCAGTTAACTCCCTAAAACTTCTTTAATTTCCTTCCTCTTTTCTCTTTTCTCTAATAGTAAAAAAAATTCAAAGCTTATTTTTCTTATTATTTTTTTCTTCGTTTTTTATTCTTTTGGGCCAAAGGCCCATTTTAAAATAAGTTAAGTTTAAACCCCCCTCTTTTTTGCCATTACTTTAATGGACTCATATTTTGGGCTTTTCATCATCAAGGTTTTTTTAATTTCAGGTGGACCAAAATCGAGTGTCATATGTTTTCCCCTTACTTTTTCAAAAATTAAAATGTAAACAAAGAAATAAAATTTTTAAAAAAGCATAGATACAAACATTTAAAAAGATATAAATTTTTGGAGCCAAATGTCCGAGAAAATAATCAGGTGTTTTGTCTTTGCACCGTCAACCTTGGAATACACTTAAGAGGTGAAATTCTGATACTTCAATCAGTAAACTTTGTCTTCTAAATCGTCAACCTCAGGATACTACCTGAGAGGTGAATTTTGATACTTCGATTAGTAAACTCTGTCTTATGTACTAGTCATCTTCAAAATACAATCTGAAAGGTAAAATTTTAAGGGGAAAGTATGAAAAAATACCATGTGGTTTCTTGTTTTTTGCTTTGAGGGCCTATAGTTTTTTTTTTTTGCATTTAAGTGACATGTGATTAATTGTCGTTAGCAACTAAGTGACAATTGGCATAACTCCTTTAAATCTGCCTACATATAATAGACATGGCTACAGATGTGGCTAATTTAATCCACTATGGTCTCCCTCTCTCCAAATAAACAATAAAGCTTAGAAAAAAACTTAAAACCCTAAATTTTTGTCCTTCTTCATAATAAAGGACCAAACCCAATTTCTAGCTGAAATAAATTTCTTTTAACTCAAAAATTAAACCCCAATTTCTCATTTTTAACACAATGAAATTAAATATCTATGCAATTTATGAGCAATGGGAAGTGATTGAGCTAGTGATTGATTAAGATAACTCAAAAAGGCACTTTCATAAGTTAAAAAAAGGAAGAATTGGCACTTTCTCAAACTTTCTTGCATATGGAGCAACTTTTTGCTTGAGGAGAAAGGTATGTCTTACTTAAAATGGGTTGGGTTTGGGAAAATGGGTTATTAAAAAATTAGATTCATTCTCTTCTCTTGCACTTTTGAGTTATTAAATGGGTTCATTCTCTTACTTTAGCATTATCGGGTTTTAAAAATTAATGAAAAGTTAACACTTTTTATTTCATTGCATGTCTTATGTTTTGTAGTCATGAGTGAGCTTATGAATTTAATAATACATCACAGTGGTCATTGGGAAAGCTCTGATAACATGGTTTATATTGGAGGTGAGCTTCTGCATTTAAAGAATATTGATATTGATTACTTTTAATGTTTGAGCTGTAAGGTTATGCAAGAGATTTAGGATACATAAATAGTATGTTAATGTGGTTTAAAATATTCAGGTTTAGTGGTAATGAAAGTTGTAAGGAGATAGAGACTGATATAAATGTTAGTAATATTTTAGATTACAATCGAGGTTATGATTTTATAGAGTTATTTTATATTGAAGTTGATGAACTTGTAAGTGTTGATTATGGAAATGGAAAATAAAAGTGAAGTCCAAACATGTCAAATGTGGTGACTGGTATTGACCTAGCTTTGTCTGATGATATGACTGAGGGTTTAGAAGATGATGGGGATGCTGAGGGTATGGATAATAAGGCTAATGAAAGGGTTGATGAGGGTGTGGATGATGGGGTTGATGAGTGTGTGGATGATGGGGATGTTAAGGGTGGTTGATAGAGTTGATGAGGGTGAGGGTTTAGATGGGGTTGTTGATGGGTCTGAGGGTTTATATCATAAGGAATGTTGGAGTAGTGACTCTCAAAGTAGTGATTATATAATGAGTGGTTATAGTTCAAATGAACTGGATTTAGAATGCAGTGAAGCTAGCTGGCTATATAATGATTTAAAAGGCAATGATGATAATATATTTGGTCATACTCGCATGGAAGACCAAAGTCCATAGAAAATGGATGGGAATGCAACTATAACTATAAATAAAATGGATGGTTCACCTTAAAAAATCAAAAACAAAATAAGGATGCAAGGGCAAGGCCTAATGCAGGGGCATGACCTTATGTAAGGGCAGGGCCTAATAAAGGGGTAGGGCTTAATGCAATGGGTGCAGACCTAAGAGAAGATGACTACAAGGAGTTTAATGAACATGTAGTGGATGAAGATATGGCCATTTTAGATGGGTCAAATCATGAAAATTATCTTGACTTTGATGAAGAGAAAGACATGAAAGACCCTCCCTCAGTTGTGTAAAGGCATGACATTCACAAACATTAAAAGTATATAGCAATGCTTTGAAGGAATGGGTAGTTAAAAGAGGGTATCAATATAAATTTTTGAAGAACAGTTCAAAAAGGATAACAGTAATTTGTAAGGAGAAATATAGATTAAGAATTTATGCCTCTAAGATGCAAATGTCAACCACTTTTAAGATTAAAGCTTTTCACCCCAACATACCTATCCAAGAGAGTCAAGTAGTAACCTTATGGATTCAAGTTATTTAGCTAACAAGTATCTTAAGGACTTAAGAGAGAATCTAAAATGGGATATGCTTGAAATGTAAAAGAGATTTCAAAGGGAACTTGGAGTAACAGTGTCATTATATTCATACTATAGAGTTAAGAGAAAGGCAAAGCAAATAATAGAAGGAAATCAATTAGAGCAGTACAAGCAGTTATATGATTGTGCTAAAATAATTAGGAAAACTACCCCTGGTAGTATGGTGAAAATCAAATATAAAAGTGTCCGAAATGACTTATACAATATTGGTGTGTATGGTGTTGAAAGTAATCAAGATGACAATGGCATCCTTGTAGTATACAAGTATTTGAGCACATTTATATAAGGTTTAGCACACAAAAATAAGCATTTTTCTTAAGGATGAGACCATTCATAGGATTAGATGGGTGTCATTTAACCACACCAATGGGGGGACAACTCTTGTGTGCTGTTAGGAGAGATGGCTATGAGAACATGTTTCCCATTGCCATTGTAGTTATGGATATTGAATGCAAAGCTTCTTGACTTTGGTTCTTGGGCTGCTTTTTAAAGATTTTAGATCTGTATAAGAAACTAGATAAGTGTTTAAGTCTAATAAACAAAAGGTACAACATAATGTCTTGTTTATGTCAACTAAATTTAAGTTACTTTTATAACTTCACTAATAAGGTTTTATCAATTGATGTAAATGTAAGGATTAGTAGAGGCTTTTGAATAATTATTGCCTAATGTGGAGCATAAATACCGTGTTAAACACATGAATGCCAATTTAAGAAAATATTTAGAGGATTAGATTATAAGAAGAGGCTTAAGGCAGCAACAGGTGTAGGGATAGTAAAGGCATTTGAAGCTCGTATAAAAGAGTTGAAAGAATTTAATAACAAAGCATATGATTGGTTCATGAAGCATGACCCTAAATGTTGGGCGAGGGCATTTTTCTTGACTCATACAAAGTGTGATACATTGCAAAATAACATCAATGAATCAATGAATTCTTATTTGTTAATAGGTAGAGACATGCCTATTCTCAGTATGCATAAGTGGATTCGAAGGAAGTTAATGAAGTGAATACATGTCATGTACACTGGCATACTAAAAGAAAAAGGGGAAATGTGTCCTAACATTTAAGACAAGTTGGAAAAGCTGAAGATTAAATCTTATAACTGTTTCTATACATTTGCAGGTGAGAAGAAGTATGAAGTGAACTTTTACTCAACTCGGCATATTGTTGGATTAATTGCCAAGACCTACAGTTGTAGAATGTGGGATTTATCAAGTATACTTTTTAATCACGCCATCTCTACCATATGTACCAAAAGAGAGAAGCCTGAATCTTATGTCCATGCCTATTATTCAAAATGAACCTACCTAGCTTTGTATAAGCATGTTATAACTCCTATCCCTAGTTAATAAGAACGGGAAAAAATTAAGCTAAATGACATTTATCCTCCTATTCTAAGAAAACTAGCAAGGAGACTAAAGAAAAAAAGAATTTAGAGGTTTGAATGAACTAAAAAATTCTTACAGAGTTTTACGAGCTAATGGGAAGATTATTTATGGCAATTGCGGGTAATTTAGACATAATGTCAGAGGGTGCAAAGCTACCATTACCGGTGAGATAGCATGGTAAATACATATGTGAAAAAAAATCCAAGGAGCAATAAACTGTAGCACATGTGGCATCAACCTCTATTTAGGTATAATGTGAATTAGGATTGACCTAGCTATGTGTCTTTTATAAGTCTTTAGAATTTATAAAGTAACCTAATGTTTAGACTTGCAAAATTAGCCTAAGCAAAGAAGGGAAGGCAGCCAAGTAATGTACAAAGCTTATCCTAACTAATACCTTTTATTACAATAAGAGGAGCTACATAGTTTCATGTGCCTCTCAGTCAACTAATACCAATAAAAGCATATGACAGTGCTCCCGAGAGATAAACTCGATCTTCTTAAAGTAGGCAACAAAGTGGTTATTAAGTTGTATAAAATATTCATCTAATAAGCTTAAAAAACATTAAAAGAGACTTTGAACTTTTAAAATTCATAGACTCGACCTAGAAGATCAAAGAAGACAATTTGAATGTTAACTTGTTTTTTGGTTTTTGTCAAGTGATGATATTACTCAACTTTTTATCAAATGATAATAAGGCTTAGCTCTATTTGTTAATTTCGTTTAGCTTGAACGTGTTGTAATATTGTTAAGTTAATTACTTAAAAATTTGTTGTTTGTGTAAGTATGAGCAACCTCTTTTTGTTTTGCATCTCTTATTTTTGAGACAAATTAGTTCCATAAGGGTCTTTTATTTTTGAGGGACATGGTAACTTTACCGAATAGGGACAAACGATTAGTCTCAAGAGGAATGAGTTGCTTTTTGATTTTGTGGAGTCACCACTCAATTTTTAGGAAATTAGGAAAAGAAAAAGGATAAATCGGGTCACTCAGCGAGTATTGCCCCTAGTAGAGATTTTCAGGTTCGAGGAATCACATATACTTTTTGACTATTTTTCATTATACGATGTTCAATGTATAGCTACCGCAACACCTTAGTTTTGGTAATGACAGTTTGTATAACATTCACACAATTCATTAGATAGTGGAAGATAATAAGGTTGAAGGATATTATTATTACATCGTTTTCCTAATAAAATACATATAAAAGGAAAAAAGATTATAGAGAAGGAAATCTAATTTAAATATGATGAATCTACAAGGTAAATACGACCATTCACATGGCTTGCTTGATCATATGAACAATGGGATAAGCAATGGACACTCAATCATTTAAAAGAGTAAGCGAAATGTAGATGCTCATGCACGCTTGCAATGATTATTTATGCTATAACGATAATTTAGAGGATGCATGATGTCATCATTGGACCGAAAACATAATGAATCTATTTCAAGATATGAACTTTTCACATCATTGATATTTACGATGTGATTTCATGTTTTAGAACTAGAGGATGCATAATGATAATATAAAATAGGCATAATAAAACATAAATTATTCATATAGCATGCAAAATTACCAGTCTCATCACATAAGCATAACAATATTCTCAAATGCTAGTGATAATAAAATAAAATGCAATGTGATAAAGTAAATGTTATAACATGCAAAATTGCCAGTCTCATCACACAAGCATAATAATATTCTCAAATGCTAGTGATAATAAAATAAAATGCAATGCGATAAAGAAAATGTGCTAAAATGATTGTGTGGTCCTCAAACTCGACTATGCTTGTGTGAGTTTTGAAGCTTTAGCTTTGGGGGATTATTAAGCTTTCCTTATCGAGAGGTTCAAAATTACAATAGAATAATTCTAGTTTGTATACCTTTGAAGCATGCTATGATAAAGATGAGGCTTGGTTTGTTAGAAAAAAAGTATAATCTCCTAAGAAAAGACAGTGGGAGAGCAAAAACTATCTGGAAAAGGGTTTTCAGTGCCTTTAATTGGACATATTTTTTAGTGTAAGTGTGCTTCCACTTGTTGCCCCCTTTAAAATAGGGTGTGGAGGTGCCTATTTATAGTGAAAAATGTGTGGAATAGGGGGTTATAGGCATGGTCACTTACACATTCCTAAGACGAAGCGCTTAACCACGCGAGCGTGCAGTTACACGTACTTTTGCCCTTTATGTGCTCCATTTAGGACTTATGCATGCTATTCTGAGGTTGGTTTTAAGAGTTTTTAGGCCTTCTGGATGCGTTTTGAAGTCTGTTTTATTAAATTTAGCCTCAATTTTAGCGTATGACACCTAGAGGTGTTTATGTGCACTTCTGAGGGGCTGTTTGGGACTATTTTGGGACCACTTCTAGCGGTTTTGGAGCCTTCCATATGTGTTTTCGAAGTCTGTTTTATCTAGTTTGGCTTTAATTTTAGCGTGTGACACCTAGGGGAGTTTATAACTTTACGTATAGTTTTAAGCGACATGCGTTGATCCTCGGGTTGTGTTAGACCATTTCGGGACCACTTTTGAAGGTTTTGGAGCCTTCTGGATGTGTTTTCGAAGTCTGTTTTATCAAAATTGATTTTTATTTTTTCACAAAGTTGGGTCCTAGTCTAATAAAATAAACACCAGCTTAACAAACTGAGTGTTTTGAGAAAGGAATTCTCGAAATAGGCTTTTCATTGTTCTGATAATTTGTATTTTGTAAGGTTAAAGCACAACTTAATGGCTTGATGATTGATTTTGCACACTAGTGGGGTCAGTTAGGTTTTCTAAGGTTTTCTGGTGTTATGAACGAGCAGACTCTAGCCATCTCGGAGGTTCGTTTCATCATTGGACCTTTTTGGGGACAGTTAAATTTTAGGTATGATAGTTGCCCCCTACTTCGCGTGTGTTGTATAGCCACTTAACACTAGTGTCAATACATATGAAGCAAAATGCAAAGATGTAAAAATCATTTTTTAAGGAGAGAGGACTTACCTGAGTGATGTGCTTTTGTGATTTAATTACTGTTGTTGTTTTGTGATTCGGTCATCACACAATATGCTGTTTAGGACACATGTAATTTTGGGATCCATGCAAGATGCAATTTTATGATTCATGTAAGGATGCAATTTGGGGATTCATGTAAGATGTAATTTTGGGATTCAAGTAAGATACAATTTTAGGATTCATGCAATATACAATTTTTAGGATTCATGCAAGGATGTAATTTAGGATTCATATAGAATGATGCAATTTAGGGTTCATGCAATGATATAATTTGCACATGAATGTTTCAAGAAAGTGAGACAAATGTGTGATAGTGATCTGCAATCAGGCATATGATATGCAAGCATGCACATGAAATGCTATAAATACCTTTTTTAGGCATTGTACTTAACATTCTCTAGCCATGTCAAGGGTTCTAACATCCTTTTTAATCTTACAAAGTAATTTCACTATAACCTCTTCCGGTGTCAGGGGAAAAGATAATGCCATTATAAACACTTATGGTGTCAGGCAATGCCACTATAACCTCTTATGGTGTTAGGTAATGCCACTATAACCTCTTCCGATGTTAGGTAATGCCACTATAACCTCTTCCGGTGTCAGGTAAAAAGATAATGCCACTATAACCTCTTCCGGTGTTAGGCGAAAAGATAATGCCACTATAACCTCCTCCGGTATCAGGTAATGCCACTATAACCTCTTTCAGTGCTAGGTAATGCCACTATAACCTCTTCCAGTGTTAGGCAATGCCACTATAACCTCTTCCAATGTCAGGCAAAAAGATAATGTTACTATAACCTCTTCCGATGTCAAACAATGCCACTATAACCTCTTCTAGTGTCAAGCGAAAAGATAATGTCACTATAACTTCCTCTGGTGTTAAACAATGCCATTATAACCTCTTCTAGTGTTAGACAAAAAGATAATGTCACTATAACCTCTTCCGGTGTCAGGCAAAAAGATAATGCCATTATAACCTCCTCTAGTGTCAGGTAATGCCATTATAACCTCTTTCGGTGTCAGGCAATAGACTGTTATGATTATTGTAGTTAATGTAATGTGTCAATAGACTGTTATGATTATTATAGTTAATGTAATGTGTCTTTCTCTTTTAGTCTTGGTTGGTAATGATATGGTGATGACTTAATGATGATGCAGTGATGATGCAGCGATGATGCAATGATGATGCAATAATGATGATGTAACAATGATGATGTAACAATGATGATGTCATTACTTGTTATTTTATAGATGTTATTTTGATGATTTTGAGCAGGGTATCCTTTTTGTGATTCTTCCCTATTTTTTTTCTTTCGAGAGGTGTTGAGTTTTTAAAAGTGGTGAGGCTGTATGTAGTGTCTCAAAATAGATGCAGTCCTTATCAGTGTGCTTTTATGCGAGTTTGATGTATGCTTAAATGGAGGTTTAGGACCAAAGAATTGAGTGTACATAATTTTAAAGTGTGTATAAAATCACACAAGAACTCGTGAAGGGGAGAAGTATGCATGGCTGCATATGGCCACGCGTCTTCCCCTCTCCATGCTTATTTAAACATGCGATCTGGAGGTTTAGGGAGTATTCTTTTAGGCTTTTTTGAGTGTTTTCCAACTTGTCTTGGCCCTTTTTGTGTTTTAGGTGCTTTCTACTTTGTTTTTGCTTATGTATTTTCATTTTTCTTTGTATAAGATAGAGTTTCCTGACATTCCAGAGGGTCTGGAGGATATCTTCTTGGATGAGGAGGGTAACTTCACAGAGACCACTGGAGTAGGGACTTCCACTGCGGGGACTAATACTGATGGTTCTTCTAGCACTCAGGGTCCTCAGCCATCTAGGCCTTTTTTAGGAGACCCAATCCTAGTGGTTTATAGTTTGGAGACTCATGCTTAGGCCCATCATCGTCGCCAGGTAGGTCCTCTCTTATCTTTTGTCTTTTATTTAGTTGTTTGGGCTACGTTATTATTTATTAGCTTTTTCTGTATTTGTTATTCTTTCAACTAAGGTTACCATCGCTGTAGTTCTATAACTCTTGCTATAACTATCTATATAGCTTTATTGTGAATATTGATAGCTAATAGGTCTTGCTTTATTTTCTTATTATGATTGTCTATTAGTGCTTGCCGTGATGCTTTTCTTTTCGGCTTTCATTATTATTCCTATTAAATAATAGAGGAAAAAGATGTGTTAGTATTTACTAATTGTGAGAATGTTTGATAGCATACTTGTTATATGTAGCCTTGTAAGTCCGTTATTTTGTTACCTGGTAGTTTCAATAAGGTCAACATGTACTATCAAGGTCTTCTACTATATGTGAAGCAGATGGTTGCAGGGAAGAGTTTTGATGGGATTACCGCTACGCTTTCTTATTACTCATATAGGATGAGTCAGATTGCTATATATGCATTGATTGAGTGGTGGATGGACATGACACACACTTTTCATTTGCCTGTTGGGGAGATGACCATCACTCCTGTAGACTTTGCTGCCATCACAAAATTAAGCTTTTCTGGGGAGCCCATTTCCTTCAATAATGAGGAGTGTTCTTTTGCGGTGGCGAGGAGGCACCTTACTATGGAGTTGCTTGGGATGCCTACCCCTATAAAGTTTGGTTGTCCATACCTTACTCATTACACTGAGTTTGTCTCTACCGTGTGGATAATGTATGATGCTGATCTTATTTTAATGGAGCAGTTGGCTCATTGCTTTTTGTTCTATTTGCTGAGTGTTGTCATCTTCCCGAACCCTTCAGGTACGGGTAGTCTATAATTGCTACCTGTTCTGAGGGATCTAGATGGCTTGTCGAGGTATTATTGGGGTACCACCACTTTTGCCCACATGTACTTGGGCCTTGATGTAGCATGTTGAGGTGGCTCGAGGATCTGCGGATGCTTGTTTGTGTTGGATGTGAGTAGGAGTTATCGTATCTATTCTTTTTACTCTTTGTCTTTAGTTTGTTATTTCTGACTTCTTGGTTCTGACAGATCTAGGCTTACGAGTTTGAGTTTTTCCCTCATCCGACCATCAAGCATTTCTTGAAGGATGACTTTCCTCATTATTCTTACTGGATCAAGAGGGCTACTAATTTGATTGAGGATTGTGTAGTGGCTCAGGACTATATATACAGGTTGTCCCCTGATTAGGTTTGTCTGGCTCATGTTTTATTGGTTGTTTCTCTTTTAAAGATTCTTTGTTCATTCTTGCCTTTTGAGCAGATCTTCCTTTACTGATGGGTGGCGAGGTCGCATTGGATGACAAAGATGGTGATTGCATAGCAACTGATGGAGAGGTGATTGCATGGCAGCTGATAGAGAGATGAGTGTTGCTCTTCGACCTAAATGGCAAAGTGTGGTATTTGGGTGAGCGAGTCCATTGTTAGTGGGATGGCATGTTTATGAGGAGAGTCCCTGTTCCTCCCTTTGGTAATATATTATGGGGTCATGAGCTTAGTGGTGAGAAGCTTGCTGCTATAATGATGGGATATTCCTCTGAGAGTCTTTTAGAGAGTGCGAGTTTGTCTTATGCTAATGTATTAATCCCTCACCTGATTGATACTATGGCTAGTGGCACTTTTCCTCCACCTCCACCTCCTCAAGTAGATGCGTTTCATAGGTCATCACGTGGATTATCGAGAGTTGCTTCCTCTGATTCGGTAGGCTTTTATTCCTATTTTGTACAAGTATATAACAAACTTTGTTAGTAATAAACTGTAATTAACATGAATTATGAGAACTTATTTGTAGCGACGAGGATCTCATCGAAAGAGATCTGGGTCTTGTTTTAAGGAGAATGAAGGCACGTTCTGTACTAAGGCAACTGCCTTTGCTAGCAGTATGGCTTCTAGTAGTACTATTCTTGGGGATTTGATAGTTTAGCCATCCTTGGCTTTGCTTGGGACATATATCTTTGGTAGAGTAGTGTTGTAGACGGTGGGGTTTAACATACACCCAAGATTTTAGCAACTGCGACACTATTTGATCTTAGGGCTCTAGGGAACAGACTAACCACTATCACAAAGACATGGCATGGAGATGAGGAGTCGCCACATAGGGTAATAACTAGGACAAATAAAAAATTGGTGCTACTTAATTCTCTAAAAGAAAGCTAGCACCACAACTAGGAGATTCTAGATACGGAATACCAACTTCTTTCAGTTTTGTGTTCATTTAGAAATACTTTATGAATTACTAACTTATCCTCTATTTACATGCAATTTCATATAAACCCTTATTTAAAATAATTAACTCTAGGAAAACTAGTCATGAAAAATACATGTAAAAAATGCATTCATTTAAATTTATAATTCCTAAGTTAGTTTACTATACATTGATTTTAATTAAATCAGCTAAATCTATATATTTTAATTTACAAGTGAGCCAAAAGACTAATGAGCCTAATTTCTATTTAATTTTAATTAGGTGAACCTAAGTCTATTTATTTTAATTCTAAAAGTGGGCCTAAATCTACAAATTATGAAGTATTTAAAATAGTGGGTCCAATTCTACATATTTTAATTCTAGATAAAAAATGAGTCTAAGTCTAAATTAACCTAAATAGGCCTAAATTAATTTTAAAATTAAACCTAAAAATCCAATTAAAAGCCTATTTATAAAATGTGTTAGAGCCTAAATGTGAGCTTGAGGCCCAAAACACACAAAAATAAACAAAAAAACCAAAAAACGTAAAAAATCAAAACAAACAAATAAAAAAGATCAACAATGCAATTAAATTATTTCTTATAAAAAAAACACTAATTTTAATTAACATGCAACCTAAATTAATTTACTGTCTCCATTGATTTTAATTAGAATTTACCAAATTGAACCTAATTTACTAATTAATTTTTAAGAACAAGAGAACTAAATTTTCATTATTCATACTATCGGGGCTATTACAAAACCTACCAAAATATTAAAGAAAATAAAATTAAAATACAATCTTTAAGAAGACAAATTAAACGAATTCAAAACCTGAAAAATAAACTAAACTAAACTAAACTAAACAAAGCAAAATAAAATTAAATTGGAATCTTGACTCTTGGTTTTTATTCATGGATTCTCCATGAGTTTCCTTGGTTTATTCATGTATTCATCACCAAAATCATAAAACACAAAGAATCAAAAAAGAAAATAAGATTAGAATTAATGAACAAAGAAAAAAAACCTGAATAAAAAATACTGAAATAATAAAAAAATAATAAAAAGAAAATAATGATATAAAAGAAAGAACTAATAAAAAGAAATGAGTAAAAGATGGGTAATGTTGTGCATATATTGTTTGAATTCCTCTCAAAATGGGATTTCACCATTTTGAGAAAATTCTCTCTGCGCTTTCTTGATTTTAGGACTTTTTAAAAGAACGTACTTTGTTTCTTTTTTTTTTAAAAAAAAAAATGGTTTTGAAATGACAGTATCAGGTTAGGTCTCCTTTTTTTTTTACCCAGTTCCCCCCTCTCTTCTCTGCCAATCTTTTCTTTTTGTATCTCATTCCTAAGCTAGCCGCTTACGTGATCACAGGAGTTACATGATCACATTAGCTTTGACCTTTCCCTTCCAAAAAAATAGGATAAAAATTTTAACTTAAAAAAAGAAGATTATACTTATAAGAGACACATACTAGACATAGACCAAAACCTACAAATAAATACTCAAATCAATTTATTTATAAATTAAATTCGGACTAATCATAGTGAGAAAAAAGTTTTTTGCTGAATATTTTAGCGCCTCGACATTCTAAAATGTCAACCGGTATTGTGTAATGCCGATTGGCATTACATAATGTCGATCGACATTGTGTATTGTCAATTGGCATTACGTAATGCTGATTGGCATTGCATAATGCCGATTGACATTATGAAATGTCGATTAGCATTACATAATGTTGGTTACACATTTCGAAATATACCCCTGCAAAGGTCAATTTTTTACAATTAAGCCTAAAAAACATTGTAATTTAGTCCTTGAAATCATGAAACTTAACACTAGAGGTCAATTTTTTATTAAATTGTCATCATCGAGGCTTTCTTCACATTCATGCATAATTGCATCCTGAAATTGGGTGCTTACAGTTGCCCCTTTTATCGTTATTTGCTTAATAAATTATGACAAAACAATAGAAGCACACAATTTCAAAGATAGAATTAGGGTACTTAATTGTATCCTAATTCATGGATTGATGGTTTAATTATTGTGCAATTTTTTAAGCAAGATGATATGTTTAGCATGCTTCACTATATTTCCTATAGAACATCTAGTGAGATATATGCAAATAAGTTTCGCTATATCCCTGTGGGACGTTTAGTGTTTAATGATTTGAGAACATGCTATAGCTCTTGTGGAACGTCTAGCAATAATACCATAACTACTGTGTAGTGTCTAGTGAACTGCACTATATTCCCTTTGGGACGTCTAGTGAGATATATGCAAATGAGTTTCGCCATATTCCTTGTGGGACGTTTAGCATTTCATGATTTGAGAATATGCTATAGCTCTAGTAGAACGTCTAACAATAATACCATAAGTACTGTGTAGTGTCTGGTGAACTGCACTATATTCCCTTTGGGACGTCTAGTGAGATATATGCAAATGAGTTTGGCTATATTCCCTGTAGGACATTTAGCGTTTCATGATTTGAGAACATGCTATAACTCCTGTGGAATGTTTTGCAATAATACTATAACTATTGTGTAGTGTCTAGTAAACTGCACTATATTCCCTTTGGGACGTTTAGTGACAATGGATTTCATTATATTCCCTGTGAGACGTTTAATGAAATATATGTAATGATTCTTGCTATATTCCCTGTGGGACATTTAACGATTTATGATTTTTTTATTTATTCTTGAATTTAATCCAACGATCGATGAAATTCATGAGCTGTTTTCACAGAGCTAGAGAATTATTTCACAGGCTGCCAGTGAATGTGGCACAACTGATCTAGGCCTCAGGTTTCAGATAATTCATCATTGTGCTTCCAACAGTTCGGGGTTGATCTAACTGCTATTATCTATTTGCTTTGATTAAGAGGTGGATGAACATCACCCACACTTTTGACACTCGTATAGGGGAACTGACTATTTCTCCTATGAGCTTTTCTGCTATCACTGGGATTGCCTTCGAAGGAACTTCTGTTCCTTTCGACATTAGTTATTGCAATCTTCCTAAAGACACACAGAGTCAGTATGTGCATAACTTGATTGGGTTCATCCCGATGTGGAAGAATCGGAGTCAATACGTGCATAACTTGATTGGGATATAGACGTCTACTCACTGCTACTCGTTGTCAGATTGCTCAGAAGGTAAGGTGTCTTCTCCTTATACTACTAGGCACGACTCTTTTTTATAAAATTAGTCATGAGGTCAGCATTGCTTTACTCGGCCCCCTTCGTGACTTAGGTCGAGTTTCTACCCTTGATTGAGGATCTGCTATATTAGCCTATCTTTACTACAAACTGGATACTGTCTGTAGAGGTGTTGTCATGATGTGTGGCTTTTGGTATGTCTTGCATGTACGTTCTTTTTTTTTGTATGATTTATTGATTTATTTTTTTCTTTTTAAGATTTGGAGTATAGAGATCGGGTTGATCCGAAGTTTTAATGCTATCAGCTTCGATATGAGTCTCCCTCTGATGTAGAGATGGGGTTCTTCCCCTCTGGCTAGCGTCAGAAATATTCTTCAGACTTATCGTGATAAGATAAACTCCATTAAGTGGCACTTAGTAAGAAAACAAAATCATTAGTATTTTATAATGCAAGTTAAACTTAATTAACATAATTTGCAAATTAATTTCAGTTGATTGGAGGGAGCTGATGACATCTAGAGATAGGATTTTAGGGCTGGAGTAGTACGTCTTGAGTCCATGAGGATTTTATCCCCTAGATATGGTTGTCAGATATGGTATTTGGGGGAACGAGTATATCGTTAGTGTTTTGGACCTTCACAACGTCGTATTCCTTCTGATATCCCCCCTTTAATGTTACATAGCTCACACCTGATGGGTTCAAAGCTGAGAGAGGTGCTACAGGGATATGCTACCTTGACTTTACTTAAGCGATTTTGCCATTACCAGTAATTCATTCATGAGAACCACTTGGAGCAGATTCCTACTAACCATGCTAAGGTAACTTCTGATCATTTTATTTATTCTTTTAGAACCCATATATTACTCATTCTTTTTCATAGTTTGAGGAGATTAGTTCCCCTACTACCAAGTTGATGGGGGAGGAGATCGAGATTGCTCTTAATACTGAGAGATTTGAGCATAAGCCTAGTTATATGCACTATACTCAGCACGTTCAGACCAGTCATAAGGGGGCTTTTGTTAGTGTTATCCTTGGCATTGTCTCTCTTCTGGACAGGTTTATGCTTTATTCCTATAATTCAGACTCTGGTTGAGCAGTTTATGCACTTTAGCGATGCTAAGCTTCCTAGCTTTTCTTTGGTAAATACTTCTCATGTGAGTCTGTTTGACTTATTTCCTACATGATCTATACACTTAACACGGATGTTAATAGAAAATTTTACAAAATAGGTTCCTCAGACATAGGCAGAGTATTTGCATGGTCTAGCCTCATCTCCGAGGTTATTTACTATGTAGGTCATAAATAATTGTTGAGTAAGTATATACACTAAAAAATGCAAAGTGTATACGTGAAATGCATATGATATGACATTTTCCATATGTGTAGAGTTATTCCAGTGGTCTAGAGTATGAGAATGAGATGCTTCACCGACAACTTACAGACTTGGGCATTGATCCTCATAGTGTTGGGACTTTATCTGCTAGACCTTTAGATACTTATTAGCATGATGATCCAATTGGAGGATGGAGACCTTGGCCCAATTTGGGAGCTTATGATGACTGATTAGGACTATTTTTATTTCTGACTCTCAGCGTGTTTGTATCTGACTATCTCTGTAGTACTATTACTTTCTAGATTCTGCACTGTTATGAGTAATGTTATATATCACTTGAACTGGTAGCTGCTTTTGAGTAAACTTCTTCCATTAAAATCCTTCTAACAATGGATAATGCTGAATAATAAAATAAATAACTAATTAATTAAAAAGATAAATAATGAATATTATCCCTTTAATAATTGTTTATTAATCCTTATCTCTTTTAGATTCCATCACCTCATCTTATCCATATTCCTTGAGCAAATAGAATCCTCTTTTTATATGGACTCATTTTCCTTCTCTATATAAAGAACACACAAGGGGCATTATTCCACATTCTCTACTTTTTCAATCATGATTCAAGCATCTCTCCAATTGATGAAGAAATTCCTTAAGGGCCTTGATGGAAATAATTAGAAAAATTTTCTCCCTTTTCATTGCAAGTCACTAAAATCCCTTCAACATTTGAATATCAACAACAACTTTTTGCATGCTACTGCAACTTTTTGGGATGCTAAGGACCACTTGTTCATATTTAATGGGTAAGAGTTATGCCTAATGATTGAAGAATTTGCTGCTATTTTGGGGTGCTTATTAGACTCAACTGCCATGACTTCTCTTCCTGATTTGACCATGCAGTTTCCTGATAAGCTAGTAGCATTCTTTAATTTTCCTCGATATGACATCTATTTGTATGCTCATAACCCTGGGACCATCAATTTATCTTCTTTAATTACTGTTTGTGAAACTAAAGATAAGAACAGTGCTGCTTGGACTAGAACCGTTGCTTTTTGTCTTTATGCACAATTTTTACTAGTTTCATCTCATGGAAATGCTAACACACAAATTGTGAGTATTTTAGAGTAGGTACAAGCTGGAGCCAACCCTATGCCCATTATTCTTACTAAAACTATTATAGGACTGGATAACTTCAGAACTTAAAATCGTCTTTTAGGCAGTTTACTTCTCCTTCAGGTGTGTAACCAGAATCCTTTATTTTTTCTTTTTTTTTTTTATTTACCTTAACTTTTGCCTAAGTCACCCTTTTAGGTTTTCAACTTAGCAGGCTTGCCCTAACTTTTGCCTAAGCTACCCTTTTGGGTTTTCAGCTTAACGAGCTCTTTCTTTTTTAGATTTAGCTATAAGAAAAAGCTGAGTTTGCTTATCATTCCTGCCAACCCTTTAACTTATCAAGCTCATCAGCCACAGACTCATCCATTAAAGATGAAGGATAAGCTTACTATAAACTAATGGGTTGACTAGTTGAGGGGCATTACAGATGCTGAGATCACATGGGTCTGCCCTTGGTGGAAATTGAAGTTTATGACCATTGAGCTATATGATCATAGTGTTCCTGTTCCTGGGCTACATTTCTTTACCTTTTTCTTCCCTTCACGTCCTTATTTTTAGTATGGTTGCCCATAGTTCATTGTCAATATTCTTACTGACTTTGAAGGCTTCCCTTTGAGACAGGACTTTCTGGACAAGGTTAAGAGCTTATGGTCTTGTATAAACTTAGAGCGAAACATGCATTTGAATGCCAATGTGACTACTGATGATAACTATAAAGCTTGGGTTATCATGCAAACTACAGAGCCACCTAGATTTGCTATGTATAAGAGGACTCAAGTGTTATAGGATGAATCACAGAAGAAGAAACCAATACATATTTAGATTAGTGATCTCATAGATCTGGTTTTTTTTAGGCTTTTCATGCTTTGTTTTTTCCTTTAAGTACTTATGCCTTATAATAAAGATAGGATATGCAATATTCAAACAAAGATTTCATTTCAATTTACTTCATTAATTAGGGCCAAAATGAGTACATTTATTACATCACATAATATAACTGATGTTATCAGCTAGTCCTTTCAAATTTTCTAACTTAATATTTTTCTCTCACTTTTATTTTCCTAATTTCTGCCTGACCAGCCCTCTATGGGTTTTCTAATCATCAGGATTACCTTTTTTCTTTTATTTCTTAATTTTTTCCTGCCAGCCCTTTACGGGTTTTCTGAACACGGGAATGTCCTAATTTTTGCCTGACTAGCCTTTTCAAGTTTTCTAGCCAGCGGACTTTTATTTCTTTTATACTATTATTATTTTCTCCTTTTCTCAAGATAGTATTTCTTGAGACGATCCAATTTGATTAGCTCTGTGATTTTATTCCCTTCAAGATTTGATATTTTTGTAGCTCCCTTAGGTAGAATCGATTTGACTAAATACGGTCTTTCCTAATTGTTAGGTTTTGTGATTCAAAAACGTAGCAAAAATTAAAAATTTTAACCATAAACCCTAACTTGAATCCGAGTAATTCAATTAATTAATTTAAAAACTAGGGTTTTCAAATCTTACCACAAAAGCAAAAGAGGCAAGATTGTTGGAAGGCAAAAAGGAGGTTCACTCCGGTGACACCTTACCTCGAGCTTTTGATTTTGGTAGTTTGGATCAAGACGTCTCTAAAAGAATCTATCCTCCACAAGCATCCATATGAACAACCCTTGATTAAAATGACAAATTTATGTGCTAACACTTCTCTTGATTTCTCATAAATTAAGAATAAAAACACTATGTGTTTTTGTTTTTCTAAGAGGGGAAAAACGAATTTTGGTGGCTAATAATTGAGTTAGTGAAACCTTAGAGAATATAACATATTTATAAACCTCTAATTAGGGTTTCACTTACCAAAATAACTTTTGGTAATTTCTTAATTATTATTATTATGATTTTATTTAAAATTAAATCATATATAATATCCCATTTATTTAAGATAACCTTTACCTTAAATAAATAAACTATTTATTTATTTCCACAAAGCATATTTGGGCTTCTCAAACCCATATTCGTTTTTGGGCTTATTCTAAATATGTGACCTTGTAGGTTCACATGACATTGGCAATGGACTTTAATTCTCTATTTAGGCCTACAAGTCATAAGTGGCCTCTAGCAAGACATTATGACTACCCAAGTCATGTAAAGTCAATAATCCGACATAACCTAATTTATAATAAATATAGTAATCCCTTTGTCACATGATATCTTAATTGAATATATGGCATAGTTTCTGTCATCCTTATATAATTCAATCATATTATTTCTTGACTTAAAGTAGACTGAGAATGATAACTCTTTATCAATTCACTTTAGCATGGCTATGCATTTCCTCAGTCTATCTTATCAAGGGGCCCATATATATCTTACTCAAATTAAATGAGGGACAAATTCCTTCTCAATCACTCACCTTCCTCACATAACTCATTTCAAATCCAACAACAATCTATTTAATCATCCTGTTAAAGACAATGTTAGATTGTGTCAAAATATATAATAGTTATGTAGAAATCCATGATGATTTCAAGGTCAAAGGACTAAATCAATATTATTATGATGAGAATTACTTATGACAATTATCTATGTAGTATTCTCATGATGGGTCAATCCAATACATTATTTCCCAAATAAGTACCTATAAGTTGACTTAATATCTCATATTCATGATTAGTAAAACATAATCATCAATGAACATCATACTAGCCATAACATATTGTTATGACTAGGGATAATTTGAATAGAACTCATATTTAATCTAAGGGTTTTACTATCAAGTCACATACTTGATGACCTTAGTAAGAATTGACTATTCAAGTAATTATCATAACACAAAATGATAATGAAAATTGCCTCTTTATTAAATAAAATGATAAAGTCAAAACATGGTCATACATGATTGACCTAGTGTATATCACTAACACTAATTTGGTATGAACTTTCCTCTTAGATCAAATACTACTACTCTAAACTGTTTTAACACCATATCCCCAACCTTTATCTTTCTAGGCTGAGCCTTTTTATTAAATGATCTTACTATCCTTCTCTGATATATCTGAGTATGAAATAAAGTATTCATCCTCTTTCATCCAGAGATAGAAAATGATCATATCTCTTTTGCGCCCATTCATTCTCAGGTATTTTAGCTTCCATAATAACTCTTAAAGATTTGATCTCAGTTTCTATAGGCAAAATTGCTTCACAACTATACAATAAAGATAATGGTGTTTGGCCCATGGCAGTTCTAGCTATAGTCCTATACCCCCACAAAGCAAGAGGAAGAAACTGAAACCAATCCTTGTAAGTTTTGACCATTTTAGAGAGAATCTTCTTAACATTTTTATTAGCCACTTCTATTGCTCCATTAGCCTGAGGACGATAAGGTGAAGACTTATGATGTTCAATCCCATACTTCTATAATAACTCTATCGTTTCTGCCTGAAATTAGACACCATTATCTGTCACAACATGGTGTGGGACCCTATACCTATAAATAAGACTCTTCTTAATAAACCATGCCATTTGTTTTGCTTTTAGAGTGTTAAAGGACTCAGCCTCTACCCATTTGGAAAAGTAATCTATTGCCACAACTATATACTTATGCCCTTGGATGCTGTCGGCCTTATTTCTCCTATAATATCAATCCCCCACACTGTAAAAGGCCAAGGAGATGATAAACTATTTAGCATCATAGGAGGAAGATGGTTAAGATTCCCATAGATCTGGCATTGATGGCACTGTCTTACTATTCTAATATAATTTTTTTCTAAACTCATCCAATAATACCCCTATCTAATTATCTTCTTGGCTAAGATCATTCCTTTTATATGAGAATCGCAAGCTCCTACATGAATCTCTTTCATCACCTCTTCAACTTCATCTTTCTTGAGACATCTGAGGAGTATTCCATTCATCATTCTTTTATGTAATACTCCATTGTGACTTGCATAATTACGTGCAAGAACATGAAGAGCATATTTCTCTTTTGAAGTCACTTCATCTGGATACTTTCCTTCCTTTATTAGCCTCTAAATGTCATAAAACTATAGCTTCTCTTCAGGACCTATTTGAATACCTATAGTTTGCTCTCCCCCATAACATGTAGCTCTTGATTTTATAATTACCAAAGGTTTTATAGTCAATCCAGTCATATTATCCTACATCAATGAGAGTATTGCCAATGCATCTGCCATCTGATTATCGTCTCTTGACAAATGGATGAAGAGACATTTAGTGAAGTTCCTTATTAAAGTTTTCAAATAGCAAATACTAGGCTTCAACATTTTCTCTTTCACCTCTCATTCTTTATTAGCCTGAATGATGACTAGTATCAAATCCCTATACTATTAACAACTCTTTTGCTCTAGTTGCTATTGCTACCTCCACTCCATGAATGCATGCCTTATACTCAGCTATATTATTTATTACCTTGAAATCTAACTTCTTGGCCATTGGCATGGTTTCTCCTTCTGGCATAACAAGAATCACTCCTAATTCAACTCCTTTATTATTTACAGCCCCATCAAAATAAGCTTCCACTCATGATGCTCTATGACTGCTAAGTTCTTATCAAGAAACTCTAAATTCCACTGTTCATCACCTTCTACTACATTCTGAGTTAGGAATTCTGCTACTGGCCTTCCTTTGATAACCTTTGTGGTAATGTACTCTATATCAAATTCAGTCAAGAGTACGAGCCATTGAGACATATTTCCAATTAAAGCAGATGCTTGAAATAAATATCTTAAAGGATCTATCTTTGAAATACATGAACTTTATAGGATTGAAAAGAATGCCTAAATTTTCTTATTGCCCATATCATTATCAGACATATCTTCTATACTAAATAATACTTTTCCTCGTATGGCAAAAACTTCTTGCTACTACCATCTAGTCCTTCTTATGCTAGCATTGCCCCCATTGCATTTTCCTCTAGAGCCAAGTACAAGATCAACGGTTTACCTTGCCTTTGCAGCTTTAATACAGGCAGATTGGCAAGATATTCCATAATCCTATTAAAAGCCTTTTGACAATCGTCGTTCCACTTTGCAAGTTGATCTTTCCTTAAAAGCTTAAAGATAGGGTCAAAAATATTAATAAGCTTTGCATTGAACCTACTAATATATTGCAACCTGCCAATGAATCCTCTTACTTCTTTCTCTATCTTAGGCATCGACATTTCTTGGATAGCTTTCACTTTATCTATATCTACTTTAATTCCTTTGCTGCTAACTATATGCTCTAGCAATTTTCTTGAAGTAACCCTAAAAATGCATTTCTTTGGGTTGAGCCTCAAATTGTACCTCTCAATTTGAGGCAAGAACTTATTTAAAGCTTTAAAATGTCCCTTTCTTGTCTTTGACTTGACCATCATGTCATCTATATATACTTCTACTTCTTTATGCATCATGTTGTGGAGAAGAGCAATAACTGCCCTTTGATATATTACACATGCATTCTTCAATCCAAAAGGCATAACCTTATAATAATACATCCCCTATTTTATAATGAAAGCTATTCTGATATTGTTTATGACTACCATTATTATCTGATTATATCATAAAAAACCATCCATAAAAGAATACATTGCACTCAACGCTGCACTTTCCACTATCACATTAATGTGAGGTAAAGGAAAATAATTTGGGCATGCTTTGTTTAAATCCCTGAAATCCACACACATACGTTCTTTACCATCTTTCTTAGGTACTAGTACTATGTTTGCCAACCATTGAGGATAATCTACTACTTCTATAAAATTAGCCTGGATTTGTTTAACAATTTTCTCTCTTATCTTTTCAGTCTACTCTGGTCTTAGCCTGCATAGTTTTTATTTAATAGGTTTAATTTCTAGATAAGTTGGAATGCGATGTTCTGCAAGTTCCCTGTCTAAACTTGACATATCTTCATAAGTCTAAGCAAATACTACCTTTCTTTTTATTAATATTCTTTCAAAATTTTCCCTCTCTTTAGGAGTTACATCATGTGATATAAAAATGTTCTTAGGGTTATCATTTGTGCCCATGTTTAATAAATCTAATTGAATCGAATTAATGTCTAACATACACATACGATTAATATTAAAATGCACAAAACCATCAAGATGGACATCACATAAGTAAGCCAAACCAAAATTCATATCATTGACCATGGAAAAAATAAAGTCTTCATCCTCATAAAGGCCGAACGTTATTACATCAGTTTCTTCATAAAAAACATCACTAAAACTATTACTAATGATAGTAGCTAAATCCTGGGGTGGCTCCTGTTTAGGTGGCAGACACAGCAGCTCTTCAATAGTAGTATCACCATCCTCTCTGCTACTTGCTTCATCACTTCCTCTTTGTTATCCTCTACCAAGTTCTCCACAATATGCTCCTTGAAGATCTCAAACCTAGGAATGTCTTTTCCAACAACATTGATAGATTCCTTAGCACCTAGATAATATTTGCCTTCCCCTGGCTTAATAAAATTCTCACTCATCGGCCTGATTCTCCCCAAGGGCTTATTTATCTTAGCCTTTTCAAAAGCAAGGCATATGTGACAAGGATGTTTAATACACTAGACTCAACAGTTGACTCTACAGGTCTTATTTTAACTAGAGCTTGGAATGTGCCCTCCACATTCTAGGTGCTATCATTATAGGCATTGATTATAAGATTTGAACCTTTCAAATTATCAGTTTTTAAACCCAAATTAGGTAGGATTTTTAATGGACACACATTAATAATAGAACTATCATCTACCATTGTAAAATTAGTTCTCTTTCCCCTTACTTCAGCTAGGATAAATAGCGCCTTGTTATGATTTCTACCTTCCAAAGGCAAATCATCATTCGAGAACATTATCAAGACATGCTTCTTTTCTGTGACCTTTGCTATAATAGCCTCAGGTATAGCTGTTATTTCAATACTCATATTTGATAGAGCCTTGACAAGAGCTCTTCAATGGCTGCCTGAATGCATCAATAATTCCTAAATGCTCACATTTGCCTTAGCTTTCTTTAGCTGATCTAAGATCAAGTCTTCTTTTTGCCCTTCCTCTACTTTTACATCCTCTGTTTATTCTCTTTCTGTAACTCTCTCAATTTTCTTTTCTGTTGCCTTATAATTCTTTCCACTTCTGGTGATATAGTTCACATTAGGATTATCATGCCATACATAAAGACCACCAGGGCTCTTTTCATTAAAGTCATACTAAATGTTAATAACCCTAATAATTCGATCCCTCTTTCCATCTTTCCATACTTCCATTATGCATGTTTATTTCCATTTCAGCTCCTCCATGTTAAGTTTGCCTAAATGTTGGCTCAATAGCTCTTTAACTCCCTCTTAAGACTGTTTAGAAGTAAAAGATCCATTATTCTTTCCTTTTATGTCATCACCTTTGAACTCTTCACCCCATCTTGAGGGCACAATCTCCTCTACTAGTATATCACCTGAAGTGGGCTGAGAGTAAAATACTCTATAATTGAACTTGCCTAAAGGTTGCCCCAATAAACCTTCAACCATTCTCAATGGCTGCTTAGGAGTTTCATATTCTCTCTCTTCTTTTATTGGCTCATTATCAAACTCATCACCTTGAGGGCATAATTGATTCAAAGGAAATATTAGCAGAGGGTGGCTTTGAATAGAACACCTTAAAGTTAAATTTTCCTGAGGGATGCCCCAATAAATCCTCTACTCCGTTAGAGGCATTAGGAGATTTCTCATTGTCTATAAGGTTTGAGTTTTCAAAGGAGTCTAATACTTCCTCTTTGCTAACTCCTGAGTTGATCATCATGGTGGCTGGTGGTGGAATATTTTAGTAGTCTAGGAAAGGGTTGTTTCTAGTGTCTGGGTTAGAATTAGACTTTTTAGGGTATGTGATTTTTTTGGAGTCTATAAGGTTTTGGATTTCATGTTTTAAGTGGATACAGGTGTTTGTGGAGTGGCAAGCTACTTAGTGAAATTTATAGTAGCTGTTTGGGTTGTAGTCTGAAACATTTAGATTTGGTGGTTTAGAAAAGGTTAAGGGTCTAAGTAAGCCTTTTTGGATTAAATGGTTTAGGACTTTGGAAAGTGGTTGGTTAAAATTGGAGAATCTCCTAGGCTGTTGAATTGCATGCACCTCCACAGCTCGATTAGTACTTCCCTATTGTGTGACCCCAATGGGGTAATTTCAGGTTTTTGTACTTTTAAAACTTTTCTTCTTCTCACTCTCAATCTATTCAGCTTGCAAACCATCATCATACAAGTCTATAAATGTTTTAGGATTCATCATTTGTAATCTCTTAACCAAATTAGGTGACACGTTACAGACTATCATCCTAACCTGATCTTTCTTAGCCAACTTGTTTTTCATTAATCCTTCTTTGTTCATGAATCTGGTTAAGAAATCAGAAAAGGATTCATTTGATTTTTGCTTAGTCAGTTCCAATTCCTTGATGGACACTCCAATCTAGTATTATAATCATACTATTTCAAAAAAGAAGTACACAGTTCTTTCTAGTCAGTCCTAACAGACTTTTCCAACCCGTGATACCAGGTTACAACCATTCCCTCTAAAGACAATACAAATAATATAGTGATTACTGCTAATGGGGCCTTAGTAGTGCTTATAGTTATTATGTACTGACTGAGATGAATCCTAGGATCTCCAGTTCCATCAAACTTCTGCAGCTGAGGCATTTTGAACTTGTCAGGTAGCTTATTACCCTTCGTTAGTAACATATCATCAAAGTTAAATAAATATCCCATGCCTTGTCCTCTAATAAGCTCTTCCATCTTGGACATTTTCTAGGTCAGTGCTTGCATCTGCTTGGACTTATGGTCTTGTACCAATTCAAGTGATTCTCTCTTTGCCTTTTCTATCATGTAGTTCTCAACATCCTCAAGCTTCACATTAACAACAAGTGGGTTTCTAGCAATAGGTTGCCCCCCAACATTATTGGTAGCAGGTGGAGCATCTGCAATAAGTGGGATAGTTGTAGTAGCAGGTGGTTGCTCAATTGCAGATGGTGGTATGACAGCAGTAACATGTTGCATCAATTCAGATAAAATATGTCTTAGTTCATCTTGCATCATAGCCCTCATGTCATCTATCAAAGCTCCCTTGATATCTTCTAAGGTCCAGTTCCCTTCTTATTATTGTTCCATTTCTATATGCTCAGTTGGAGTTGGTTCATCTTCCAAGTAAACTGGATTAATAGGACTCTTCTCTAGTTTGTGAAGGGTCTCTTTTGCTATGACTTTAGAACTTAAATATGTTCTTCTTAGTCTGCTACCTTTTCGTCCCCAAATACGAGAAGACCGCAATGAATCTATGATAAATACAAAACAAAGTGTTAGTGTGATGGATGAAATGCATGTATGCATAATGCGTGTGCTATATAATAAGTAGCAAATAACAAGTATTAATCAAGTGTACAACATTCATCCTTCAAACCTTATTCCTCCCACACACGTGTTCAATGGTGAGTCTCTTTTCCTAGGATTTTTGGTCTTGGCCTTAATATCAATAGGGGATATCAAGAACCAATGCACATTCCAAATCTCTCTTAAAGTAATAAAAGCATGGAAATAGTATTTCTAGGTATAAAGGTCTAGCCCAATCTTTATTAGCCCAAATGGGCTCTTTAAAGTATGGGCTTGGACTTTTATAGATAGAAATACCTCATGGCAATATACATAAGCAATTTGGGTAATTCTAGGGGAAGTAATTAAACCATTATATATGGTTAGGGTCTGGTGAAAAGTCAAGGTTCCCTTACTAAGATGCCCTCCTTTAAGACTTGAGTTACAGGCCAAAGTCAGAGGGGCCCAACATCCTTTGCAAACTTGAGAGAAGACTACCTCCCTTTAGGACTTGAGCTACAGACTCTAGTCAGATGGGCCTGGTAATCTCTCTTGAACCGAGACTAAGAGTGATGGTTAGCCAATTTATAACTCCATGAAGCTAGTGGAATTATGGAATCATAAACTAACGCCATTGGTTAATAGGGACATGCAGAATGAATGTAAGAATAAAATAATAATTAATAAAATAATTCTAAAGAACACAAGTAGAATCAGTATCTTTTATCCCTAGTGGAGTCGCCACTGTAGACGTAGGGGTTTAGTGTGCACCCAAGATTTTAGGAACTGCGACATTGTTTGAGCTCAGGGCTCTCGAGAACACACTAACCACTGTTATAAAGACATGGCATGGAGATGAAGAGTCACCACCCAAGGTAATAATTGGGACAAAAAAAATAATAGTACTCGAATCTCTAAAAGAAAGCTAGCACAACAACTAGGAGATTTTGGATACGGAATACCAAGTTCTTTCAGTCTTATGTTCATTTAGAAATACTTTATGAATTACTACTATCTTATCCTCATTTTACATGCAATTTCATATAAACCCTTATTTAAAACAATTAGGTGCTTACAAGTGAATTTTGATCTACCTTGCCCTAGCTTTCTTGAGTCAGGTGTTGCTCCTCCTGACTCTACTCATGTTCATGTTTTATTTACTTATCTTGCCTTTGTTTTATTTATTCGGTGAGTGGTGATTGACTTATTTACTCGCTCTTTGTAGATTCCCATCTCTTTTGGTCAGTACTGGTATACCATTATAGGGAGTGCATAATAACACTTTTTGAAGTTTACGACCACTTAGAGGGTATGCCTTCTTTATTATACTTGTTTATTTTATGCATATATTTTATGTATACGTGTATGATATGCAATATGTTATGCAGGTTAAACACTATTATGTTAATTATGAATAGGAGCCAGGGCGTGCAACTTGTCGTGATCGTATTGGTGAGCTAGAGTCACGGATATCATCCTTCACAATGAATGATGATGAGCTCAAATCAGATAAGGGAGATGCTTAGGCAGGACTGGTACTTGCTTCTGATGGCAACCATGACCAATGTAGTTATTTTAGGAGCTAGGTGTAGGACTTTTGGTCTGTGGTTTGCTTTGTTGTACCATCTTCCTGAGGTTATGGACTCTAGGTGTTGTGTCTGGGTGTTTGTCCCGCATGTGCTATATGATACTTGTATGATGATGATTGTATATGCTTCTTGCTATGTATCATTGATGATGTTTGCCATTGCTCTTGCCTGCCTCTTTTTATTTTTCCTTTTTTGCCTAAGGCGTCTCCTTTCGGAACTTTTCACACTTGTATGGCTTTTCTTTTTCTTCCCTTTTTTGCCTAGGGTGTCTCCTAGCTGGGCTTTTTTTTTAGGCTTTGATGATAGTGACTGATCTCGAAGAGAGAGTTAAGAACTGTGGTTATGTAATGAAAGAAAGTATAAAACATACTTGATAAAATTCATGATGATGAAATGTGTTACATTTTTTAAAGACATTTTGCATAAATCGACAATCATTCTCATTTCACTAAAATCATTTAAGAAAAGCACAGGTGCATTCATACAAATTTTGAACTTGAGGTTACCCTTGTCCTTAACTAGCCTTCTCAAGTTTTCTAGTTAAGTATTTTCTCTTTTTTCCTAACTTTTGCCTAGGTTGCCTATGCAAGGGTTTCAACCTAGTGGGAGGTCCGTAACTTTTGCCTGAGCTGCCATTTTTAGGTTTTTAACTCAGTGAGATTTTTTTGTGCCTTAGACATAATACTTTTTGAAGTAGTCTGTATTGACAGGTTTAGAGAATTCGTTGCCTTCAAAATCCATTAGCTTGACTACTTCTTTTGATAATACATGTATAACAAAGTATAAGCCTTCATAGTTTAGTTTGAATTTCCCTCTCGGGTTTGGAATGTTCTGCCTTATTTGCTTTAACACCCAATCTTCTACTTTCACACTCTTATGTTTCACTTGCTTGTTAAAGGTTTTGGCTAGCCGAGCCTGATACAACTATATGTGGTATAGAGCCTTAATCCTTCAATTGTTTAAGAGGGTGAGATTATCATGCCTCTATTAAGCCCATTGTACTTTTGGCAGTTCAGATTTGATCGCTACCTAAAGAGACTTGATTTTTGTTTCAACCAAAAGCACTGCCTTTGATCCATATATTAATTAGAAAGGAGTTGCATTGGTTGAGGTTCTGACTGTTGTTTGATACCCCCATAAGGCATATGGCAATTTATCTACCCAATCTCGATGAGTTTGAGTCATTTTTAATAAAATCTTCTTTATATTCTTGTTTACAGCTTCAACGGCCCAGTTTGCTTGTGGTAGGTAAGGAGAAGATTTGTGATGTTCCACCTTATAACTCCTTAGAAGCTCTCTAACTTCTCCTTGGAATTAGACACAGTTGTCAGAGATGATATGATGGGGGATCCCATATCGATAAAACATATTTCTTTTGATGAATTTGGCCATTTGCTTGGCTCCTATCCTTGCGAATGATTCTGCTTTGTCCCACTTTTTGAAGTATTCCACTGCCACTAAAATGAACTTGTGTTCATTCGAGGCTACTAGGTGGATTTCCCTACTTATGTCTAGTCCCTATGCTGAGAAGGGCCATGGAGAAGAGATGTAGTGCAATTCTATTAGGGGAAGGTGGCTGACATTCCTATGGATCTGACACTTATGGCATTTCTTTACAAATTGATACAGTCTTCCATTATTATTATCTAGAAGAACCCTTATCTGATTAGTTTCTTAGCTAGGATTGCTTCATTCATGTGTGGACCACAAACACCCTTATGTACTTCTTTTATTGCTCTTGCAGCCTTAGTTTCATCTAGACATTAAAGTTATAAATTGTCTGAGGTTCTTCTATATAGCACACCTTGATATGATGTGAATTTTGATGCTAATCATCGATTGACTGCTTTATCTCTTTTATTTGCTTGATCAGGATAGACTCATTCTTTCAGATATCTCTAGATGTCATAGAACCAAGGTTATTCAATTGTTTCTATCTTCACTATTCTACAATTCTTATAATAATGTTGTCCCATTCTGAGTAGGATTAAAGGCTTCATGGGCATTTTGGATGGTCCTTCCCACATCGATGCTAGGGAAGGAAGTGCATCTGCCATATGATTGTGATTCTTAGGGAGATAAATGAATATGCATTTTTAAAAGGACATGGTAAGTAGCTTTATATAGTCTAGGTAAGGCCTTAAGTGTTGCTCTTTCAATTCACACTCTTCCCTGGCATGGTTGATTACTAGCATGGAATCTCTGAAGATTTTGACTTCTATAACATCCAAGGATATTAATGCTTCTATTCTGAGTGTGCATGCCTTATATTCTGCTTCGTTGTTTGTTACTTTGAATTTGAGCTTTTTGGCTATTAGTACTACTTCACTTTCTAGGGATTGTAATATGACACTAACTCCTGTGTCGAACTGATTAACCGCTCTATTAAAGTACATACACCATCCTTGGATTTTGATTGCTAAATTGAGGTAATCAGGGAAGCCTAGTTGGATTTCTTTGGAGTCTGGAATGGGGTTAAGAGCTCGAAATTCGACCACTGCTCTTCCTTTTACTGCCTTTTTAGTTAGATACTACATATCGAATTCTATTAGCAATACTAGCCACTTGGCAAGTTTTCCCACTAGAGAGGGAGCTTTGTAGAGGCACTTCATTTAGTCCATTTTAGACACAACCTAAATTCTATAGGACTAAAAGTAATGACTGAGTTTCTTTATTGCCCATACCATTGCCAGGTATATCTGTTCAACTTGCATGTACTTCTCCTCATACGACAATATCTTCTTGCTTAAGTAGTAAATTGCATGTTATGCTTTTGTTTCTCCCTCTTAGGCTAACATTGCACTAATTTTATTTCCTTCAATGGCCAAATATAAGGTCAAAGGTATCCCTGGTTTGGGTGGTATTAGAACTAGTGGGTTGGCTAGGTAGTTCTTGATCTTATCGAATGCTAGTTGATATTGTTCATTCCATTCAACTGGCTTATCTTTTTTTATTAGTTTGAAGATTGATTTGGTGATGAATCTGCTGATGAATTATAGTTTCCCTAAGAACCTTCTGATTTTTTCTCTATTCTTCGCATTGGCATCTCTTTGATTGCTTTTGCTTTGTCTGGATCTATTTCAATCCCATTCTGACTGATATTAGACCCTAACTTCTTTCTTAAAGTGACCTTGAATATGGATTTCTTTGAATTAAGCCTAAAACTATACTTTTTGACTCTTTTGAGGAATTTTTTGAGGTTTGATGAGTGTTCTCCCCTAGTTTTTAACTTGACCATCATGTCATCAACGTATACCTCTACTTCTTTGTGTATCATATCGTGGAACATCATAGTTGCCATTCTCTTGTAAGTCGCTCCCATATTCTTTAGTCCAAAAGGCATTACTCTATAGCAATAAGTACCCGATTCTGTTATAAACGCTGTCTTTACTTTATCGATAATGGCCATTAGGATCTGATTATACCTAGAGAATTCATCCATGAAGGAGTACATTGCATATATGGTGGTGGTGTTGTCAACTAGTATATCTATATAAGGTAGTGGGAAATCATCTTTCGGGTAGACCTCGTTCAAATCTCTGTAGTCGATGCAGATTTTTACCCTTCTATCTCTCTTCGGTATTGGTACCATATTCGCTAACCATTCTGGATAGTCTACTACCACTAGGAATTTGCCTTGATCTGCTTCTCGACGTCTTCTTTCACTAGTTGGGCCTATTTTAGTCCGTGTCTCCTCAGTTTCTATTTTACCAGTTTGCACCCATCTTTGGCAAAAATGAAGTGTCGAGCAATGTCTCTGTCAATACCAAGCATATCATCGTACGTCCAAGCAAATACTTTTGAATATTTTGTTAATATTTTTTAGTTTCTCTCCTTTTTTCAGGTGTAACATCTTTTGAAATATGTAGAATGCGTGGTTCAAATTCTATGCCAATGTTAAATGATTTAGTGCATATGGAATGAATGTCAAATATGCTAATGTTTTGATTAATGCAATGCACACTACCATTAGGAAAGACATCAAACAGGTAAGAAAAATCTAACTTCATTTCATTAACTTTGGAGTTGATTACATTATTAGTTTCAAACAAAGAAAAAGTACAGAGATAATCATCAACAATGTCTTCAAATAGGATATCATTGATGCTTGATTCGAGGATGGCAACAACTTGAGCATAATCGATAGTCTTACTCTCAGATTCTAGTTCCAGATTTCTCATCAGCTCATTGATGTCAATCTCAATGACCATATCTACTGAGTGCTTTCCTTTGAGGGTGTCATTGAAGATCTCGAACCCATATTTCTCAATTCTATTGCTCACCCACTTCTCAGCTTGTCCTTGGTAGATTTGGGTTGAGCTTTTAGCCACAAAAGAGATTGGCTTCTTAGCCCTAGTGTCCTCTTTAGGATCATACCCTAGACCATATCTGTTGGTCTGTCCTTGGAAGTTAGGGAATTATATGACCCCAATGTTCCTTCCTCTTAATCCTGTTCTAGGTAGATATTGCATCTTCTTCATCATAGCACCAACTTTGGGATTGATATGACCGTCACTGATTATAGAAACCTAGAATCCTGGTAGGGCCATATTCAAATAGGCAATAATGTTATTTATTTAAGCAAGGATGGTAATAACCTTTTCGTTCAGAGGGAACTTGATTTTTTGATGCATAGTGGAGGGTATACCCTTTGGTAGGTGGAACCAAGGTCTTCCTAGTAGTAGGGTAAAAGTTAGAGGGATGTCAAAGATAGTAAATTCTATTACTGATTCTATATCCCCCACTGTGACTACTACTTTGAAAGTGCTAATGACTAACTTCTTTAAATTATCGTAGGCTTGTATGACCACATTAGATTCTTCTAAGTTTTCAACATTCATTCCAAACTTATGTAGCAACCTTAAGGGGCAAACATTAATGGCAGATCCATTATCCACCATCACACATGAAGTCTTCTTAGATCTGACAATTGCTTGTATGAAGAGAGGATGGTTGTGGACCCTTCCCTTAAAGGGCAAATCTTCGTCTGAAAAGGTGATTGCATTGGAGAAACCTTTCATTAGAGAGGCTATAATCTCGTAAGGCAAGGCATTAGTGGTAATTTTTGCCTCATCTAGTGCTTTAACAAGGACATCCCTATGCTTCTTGGAGGCTATAAATGGGTCCCAATTACTGGCTTATGGCTGAGTCTTCTTAAGTTGTTTGAGGATAGTGTCTTCCTCTTTGACTGGAGCTTGATCACTTGTTACTTCTTTCCCTTTAGAGGGATCTTTTTCTTTTTCAAGAGGTTGATATACCCGCCTGTTGTGAGTTACATGATTGACTACTAATGTGGGATTCTCAACTACTTGCTTATCTACTTTTTTATGATTGTCCTGGTCCTAGATAATAATTTCAGGATCATCAAAGTTATACCATATATTGACTCCCATGACTTGCAGGTTCTGAAGTTGAATAGTACTGACTACCTCATCTTCATTGTTAAATTCTTCTCCTCATCCTGAGGGTACTATGTCTTCTACGTATGTATGGGTAGCAGGAGGTGTTGTGTACTTGACTTTATAGTTAAACTTCCCAGATGGTTGGCCTAGTAAATCCTATACTTCATAGTCACGTATGGGATCTTTGTTTGTATATGCTCCTTATGAGCAAGGGTAATCAACCATTTCACTGTTTGTCAAAATATGGGGTTCAAGAATGAGACTCGAGAGTTTGTCTTTTGAGGGCTTTTCTTGGGTTTCTTGGATGTCTTGGATTGATTGTTCAACAAGGTTTACTGGTAGATTGGAGGAAATCATGTTGATGGTTGGTGGAGGCATATTTTAATAATTTGGGAGAGGATTAGTCTTGATACTGGGTCATTTTTCTAGGTTGTCAATTTTTCTAGAGTCAATGAGGTCTTGGATTACATTCTTGAGGGTTCTGTATGTATTAGTTGTGTGACTAGGAATTTGGTGAAAGTGGCAGAACAAATTTTGGTTAATCTAAGGGGGTAGCAGGTTTGGAAGATCTTGAGGTTGTAGGAGTTTCTTTTGTTGGAGTCTTTAGAATACTTTGGATAGTGGGAGGTTAAATTTTAAGAACTTTCTTAGTGGTATGATGGCATTGATAATGGTGAACTATAGGTGTTGGGTTGGATCATATTTATTTTTGCAGTTCGGGTAAATGTGTTTTAGGTGTTTGGTTGGGTGTTATCGCGGAAGGTGTTCTTAGCTTGCTGAGGTTCCTCATCCTCAATTCTAATCCTAGCCTGATAGAGAGCTCTGACATCAGGATAATGAGCAAAGATCATCTATTTTTTAAAGTACAGTAGTGCCCCTTTGATTATTAGCTCTATTTGTTCATCCTCTAGAGGATGGTTTCTCATTTTGACTACCTTTCCTCACTATCTTGTGACATAATCAGAGAAAGCTTCACTGAGTTTCTACTTAATAGTCTCAAGATCTCTTCAAGTGATGTCTAGTTGAGTGTTGTATTCATATTGCTTAATAAACTTCTAAGTTAATAGTAGCCAATTACTTTTGATTTCATCTTTAAGGTCAAAGAACCATGCCCTTAGTCCTTCCTCTAACGATGTAAAGAACAATCAAACAATATAAGATTCTGTAAGCTTCGTAGTAGCCATGAAGGTAGCATATTGCCCTAGATGGACCCTTGGATCCCCTATTCCATCGAACTTAGCAAAGTTTGGTAGTTTAAAATCATTCGGGAGTGGCTCATCTTTGAATAGTGCCAAGTCAGTAAAGCTTTTGGAGCCATGAGTCCCTTTGTCTTTGAAGGTGAATTCCAATTAAGCCATTTTGTTAGCCAATAATTTGACCTCCCCTATCAATTCAGGCTTGGTCATGTCAGCAATTTGTGCAACTTTTGGTGTATTTCTAAGATCCTGGTAATAGTCATTATCATCATCAGCTTGAATTGGAGTACGAGGAATTCCTTTTGCCTTATCTACCCTGGGGTGAACAAATGCGGAAGCTTCCTTCAGTGGTGTGTTATTTCCATCTTGGGCACTTTTGGCTTTTATTAGGGCTTGGAGGATTTCCGCTATGGTACCATCAGTGAGCAATTTTTGGATCCTTTCTTTTAGCCTGTCTTTAAATTACTGACAAGAAGTATCTTCTTGGTCACTCATGTTGGGTGTAGGATTCCTGTACATTTATTAAAGTAGCTAAATGAATGATACATGATGTGTGCCTATAAAAGAAAAGGTGAGCATGTATGCATGGAGTGGATGCAAAATCCTATAACGAAAAATGATTATTCCTGCAAGAAATAGTGGTTAGTACGTGCCTATTTACATGTATGTTATGTATGCATGATTAAAGCTGGTTAGTTTTTCCTGCACAGTGAACAAACCAATCATAAACAAGCTCTTGCTTCTGACCTTATATCTCCATAACGTTATTCAATCTCTTTCCTAGGTAGGTTTTGAACCTTTAGACATCGGGGGACTATGGTTCCGCTCTTGGAACTAGGCTGTTTCGATTTATGTTGACCAGAACTAAAGGGTAAACTGAGGAAGGATACTAAAATATGCTTGATGTAACCATATGATGTCGATGTGGAGGTCAATTGTCGGGCTTCAAATGATATCTAATGCTTGTATGCACCCGTATGCATAGGACCAAGGTCAATCAGTGGGAGCCCGAGTTTTTACCCCTATATCGATATTCGATATGTTTACTAGGAGACATGAAAGTATTATTTGATAGTTTATAGTTTGATTTTATCGACATAAATGTCCACAATCTAGTTGGATTCATAATCTATTCATTTGATTTAATAAGGATAAATGGACGACATCTCATGGGTTTCGTCATTGAGGGATGTTGTTATTTGTTAGTTTACACAAAGTATTCAAGCTTAGGTACATGATTCTTATGTTTCCCCATGCTTCAGGCTTGCATGAAGTAGATGAGAATCACATGGTCCTGAGCATGAATGTTCTATGAAAACTGACATTACAATGTCATTCGATGATAGACACTCAGAGAGTAATGTCATTTTATGAATATCAAGTCAGACGGATAGCATTAGGATAGGGATAGCATGCACAACTTGGTCGAATCCTAGTGGATGTTACTACTAGTTTATCTATATGAGCTGAGCCAGGGTGTAAGGCTAAGGGTTCCTTTAATGAGAATGCCCCCATATGATTAGGGTTACAGACTTTGGTTAGTGAGTCTAGCATTGTTTTAATAACTCAGTCGCCCCCTATAGGACTTGGGTTATAGACTCTGGTCAGATGAGTCCGGTGAATGCATGAGTAAAGACTAAAGGTGATAATATTGTATCTTCGTCACCTTATGACTATAGTGGAATCATGGTGGTGATGTCATTTAGTATTATCAAGGCTTTTAAGGACCAATGGTGCACATGTGATGTGTAGTGCAAATATAGTGGTGAGGGGCTCTATATGATTGAGCATTGCATAATGAGAAATAGTCATTTTCAAGTTGATCTCTCTTATTTAGAAGTTCCTAATGGAGTTACCACTATGAGCGACCTCTTTTTGTTTTGTGTCTCTTGGTTTCAAGATGAATTAGTTCTATAAGGGTCTTTTATTTCTGAGGGACATGACAACTTTACTGAATAGGGACAAAAGATTAGTCTCAGGAGGAAAAAGAATTTTTTTGATTTTGTGGAGTCACCATTAGATTTTTAGAAAATCAGGAACAGAAAAGGGACAACATCGGGTCACTCAGCGAGTATTACCCCCAATAGAGATTTCTGGGTTCGGGGGATCATATATACTTTTCAACTATTTCTCATTATATGTTGTTTTATGTATAGCTACTGCAACACCCTAATTTTGGTAATGACAGTTTATGGAGCATTCACATAATTCATCAGATAGTGGAAGATAATAAAGTTGAAAGATATTATTATTACATCGCTTTCTTAATAAAATACATATAAAAGGAAAACAGATTGTGGAGAAGTAAACTTATATTTAAATATGATGAATCTGCAAGGTAAATACAACCATTCACATAGCTTACTCGATCACATGAACAATGGGATAAGTAATGGACACTCGATCATTTGCAAGAGTAAGTAAAATGTAGATGATCATGCGCGCTTGTAGTGATTATTTATACTATGATGATAATATAGGGGATGCATGATGCCATCACTAGACCGAAAACATGATGAATCTATTATGAGATATGAACTTTTCACATTATTGATATTTACTATGTGATTTCATGTTTCAGAACTAAAGGATGCATAATAATGATATAAAATGAGCAAATAAAGTATAGATTATTCATATAGCATGCAAAATTGCCAGTCTCATCCCACAAGCACAACAATATTCTTAAATGTTGGTGATAATAAAATAAAATACAAGGCGATAAAGTAAACGTGCTAAAATGTTTATATGGTCCTCAGATTTGACTAAGCTTGCGTGGATTTTAAAGCTTTAGCCTTGAGAGATTATCAAGCTTTCCTTACTGAGAGGTTCAAAATGACAACAGAGTAATGCTAGTTTGTATACCTTTGAAGCATGCTTTGACAAAGATGAGGCTTGTTTTGGTGGAAAAAAGGTCTAATCCCCTAAGAAAAAGATAGTGGGAGAGCAAAAACTATATGGAAAAGGGTGGTTTCTAACGCCTTTGATCAGAGAGATTTTTGAGTGTGTGTGTGCTTCCACTTGCTTCCTCCACAAAATGGGGTGTGGAGGTGCCTGTTTATAGTGAAAAATATGTGGAATAGGGTGGTATAGATGTGGTCATGTGTGTGTCCCTAGGATGAAGTGCATGACCATATAAAGTGCGCGTGATTGCATACTTAGTGCGTGGCGCACTCGAGCTCAATTATGCGCACTTTCACGCTCCATTTTTGGCTTAAGTGTGCTATTTTGAGGTTGGTCCCTAAGGTTTTTAGGCCTTTCAGATGCGTTTCTGAAGTTCGTTTTGTTAAATTCGACGTCAATTTTAGACACCTAAAGGTGTTTACGTGCACTTTTTAGCGATACACGCTAATCCTCAAGTTGTTTAGGACTGTTATGGGAATACTTCTAAAGGTTTTGGAGCCTTCTGGATATGTTTTCGAAGTCCTTTTTGTCTGGTTTGGCTTCAATTTTACTGTGTGACATGTAGGGGTGCTTATAGCTTTACATGCACTTCTAAGCGACACGTGATGATCCTCAAGTTGTGTTGGACCATTTTGGGACCACTTCTAAAGGTTTTAGAGCCTTCCAGATGTGTTTTTAAAGTTTGTTTTTTCAAAATTAGTTTCTATTTTTTCAAGAAGTTGGGTCTCAGTTTAACGAAATAAACACTCGCCCAACAAACTGAGTGTTCCAAGAAAGGAATTCTCAAAATAGGTTTCTCATTATTCCGATAATTCATATTTTATAAGGTTAAAGCATAACTTAATGGCTCAGTGATCGATTTTGCACACTGATGGGGTTGGTTAGGTTTTCTAAGGTTGCACACTTTAGAGGTGTTACGAATGAGCAGACTCTAGTAATCTCGAAGGTTTGTTTCATCATTGGACCTTTTTGGGGACAGTCAAATTTTATGTATGACAGTAAGGTTACTTATATAATTAATATATTGTAATTTTAACTATCTTATATATCCATGTATTATTAAATTTAATAACAAATGCAAAATTTGCACACCACTGTTAATTAACACAAAGGCACTTTTATCACAAATAACTATTTTCATTAGAGAGAAGGCATTTTATTCATTCATTACATCAAACACCTGATATACAAATCCTTACACTCTCAGGCTTATATACACATAATACACACTGCACATATCAAAATAAAATGCACAACAAAAACATTTTGGCTTTAGTTTTTTCTTTATGTCACCATCTAAAATAAAATTCCTTTCAGCCTACTAATTTCTTCAAATGCTTCACTTAAATCTCCCCCTAAGTCATTCAGATGCTTTTTTGTTGCTCCTAATTTTGCTTCCAACTCAATTACTCTCACTCAACATTGAGGAATTTCATCTTCCTATATTTGCTTATTTGATGTTACTGCTACTATCTTTTCATTGATCCAGTTAAAAAACCCCTAAATCGTCTCCCCTTGTTGTTCGCAGTAGTCGAAGTCTTAATCACTGTGTTTATGCCACAATAACATTTCTTTGCTTTCCTTCGCAATTCTAGAACTTTTCATAACTGAGAACTCATTTTTAGAATTTAGAATTAGAATTTTTAGGATGAACGAATGAGAAATTTTGGGTAGAAGTAAGAAGATTTCTTTTCTTTCCTTCACATTTCTACAATTCTTTAAGAAAATATTAAAGATTTAGACATTTTTAATTAAGGTTATAGGATTTTTGAATTTAAGGATTTCATGGAGTTTATGTTTAGGAATTTTTCAATATAGGGCTTTAAGCTTTTTTCATAGCTTTATTACTTATTTGGACAGAGGGAGAGCAGGTCGATTAAATTGGCCACATCTGCGGCCACGTATGCTACCACATAGGCAAATTTAATGGAGTTAGACCAATCGTCATTTAGTTGTTAACGGTAATTAATCACATGACACTTAAGTGAAAAAAAACACAAGCCCTCAAAGCTAAAAATGCAAAACCATAGGGTGCTTTTCTGTACTTTCCCCAATTTTTAATTCTTCGATTAGCAATTTATGTCTTATACACTTTCATTTTTAGAAATACAATTTGATAGGTGAAATCTGATACTTTGACTAATAAATTCTATTTTCTACATTGTCTTCTTCAAAAGTACATTCTAAAATATGAAATTATAATTCCTCAATAAGCAAGTTCTGTCTTTGCCCACCTTAGTGTACCAATTAGGAGATTTGAGACCCTTCCATCTATCATCCTCAAGGTATAACTTGAGAGGTCCAAAAATCAAGAGATATCAATAAACATGTAGATTCATATTGTTAGTTTTAAGATATCACACAAGATAAAAGTCTTATAGCCACTTTCGACATTAAGCGAGGTCAACTAAAAATGCACTTTATAGTCTCTAAGCATTAAGTAGAGGTTAACTAAACATGTGTCATATAGCTTTTAGGGATGTTAAGTGAGGGATTGTAGCTAGTTTCAATTATATGCACTAAAGCTAGCTCACTCTTGGAAAAACACATTCACAAAAAGTTCAAAACTAATGTATGCATGATATTGATCTTTGAAAGCTTTCAAAAGTGATTTAATAACACAAGCTCATATGGTGTGTGTGCAATATTTTATGAAAATTATTCTACTGTGCATATACATGAGATTCGAAAATAATTTTTGTAAAAAAATCTCATGAATGCATGAGCTAATAGTAAAAAAAAAAAGGAAATCTTGAATGACTTTGAATGCATTAACTAATTAATGCCTTTTTTTAATTTAAAACTAATCTTCGAGAACGAGTCCTCATTTTATCAATAAATCCGAATTCAAAAATTGAGTTTATCAGAGACTATTGTTGAGACCAATATTATTAAATAAAATAGAATTTAAGACCTCCTCATGATCAAATTGGGATGATGACAACAACAATTGCCCCTCTACTTGTTTGTGTTCTTAGATTGTTGTATGACTACTGTGATTGTGCTTGATTCCATTTTGCTAATGAGATACTCCATTTGCCCCTCCCCCCCAAGTTAAGGAATTGATATATAGACTATATCACTCTCGAGGCTCATATAATCTATGCATTATAAAAAGAGACAATAGGATCTTAAAAATTTCCTCCCAGATTAAAAATGCAACCAATTTTATTTTATATTCCCTCTTTTGCCTAGGTTGTCCCCTTTGGTAGTTTTTGAACCTAGTTGTCTCTTTCAACTTTTTTATTTTTCCTTTTTGCCTAGGTTGCCCATTTTAAGAAGTTTTCAACCTAGTTGTATTGTTACAAAATTATTTTGATGGTTGATCATTGTTTTTACTGTTTATTTGTCCAATGTTTATGTTGTTAACTGCATAATGCTCTTACTACTAGTGTGCATGATGTTCAGTCATCCACACTTCAAGTGCATGTGAGGATCATTAGTTTTGAAATACTTCTTCATGTTTGGAAATTTAAATTTAGGGGCAATAGTTCCTCTTCTTCCAAATTCAGGTCTAGATCGGCAAAGTCATGGATCAGTCCATTCTTTTCCATTACAGTATACAGTTGATCCATTTACCTTTTCATATCTTTCATCCACTCTGATTCAGTTGGATCTCTTGTTACTTTTAGTTTTTCTTCAAAATGGTTTTGCCAATAATAGTCCTAATTTTAAAGTCTTTTATCAACAGACTGTTTTCCTACTTCTTTAGCAACTATGTCTCTGATAATTTTGTCATGTCTCATCATTGATTTTTTTAAAAGTTCCTGCTTGAAAGATTCAACATCAAAATTAGAGGGTCTTGAAAGTTTGTTCCCTTGTGAAGTGGTCCCAATTATTTGATAAAATCCTTATTATTGGTGGGCCAAATAACTATTGATCTAGTTCCAAACAATAAGAGACTGTGGCTATGAAAAATGTATTTTTGAAAATTACAATGAATATTATATATGCATGAAATTTACAATTATTATTGCTAATTTATTTACATATAAATAAAACAAACATAAAAAGTTACATAGTAAAACCTTCCAACCTTATTTCTCTAGCACGTATGTTCAATAGTGAGTCTTTTATCCTAGAATTTTAAGTCTAGATTTTGATTATCATCGAGAGATAACAAAACTAATATATAAATATTCTTTCAAGACAATAATAGCAAAAAAGTAGCAAATCCCTCAGATAAAATCAAAGTCTAATATAATAAGCCATAATAGGTAAGTTAGGTCCAACCTAGAGCAATCCATCATTTATGCTCTCAGACTTTATAAGTAGGACTACTAAATGGCATCAAACACATGCAATTTGAAAAAAAAAATTTAGAGGAAGTTGCTAAGTCACTACATGGGCTAAGACTTAGGTGAAAGGCTTAGACTCCTATAATAATATACTTCTATCATATCTCCCTACTCAAGGGTCCATGTTACATAAGACTACTACATACTATGAGTGACAATAGCCTTGTACCCTACAAATAGGTTTGAGTGAAACACAGGTAGTAGAACAATGACCACTGTCCGATTATTTGGGACTGAGTGCATATTGTGTGAAAAGGTGTTGTGAATGCAAAATAAATAACTAAACAATTAAAAATCATAAAACACAAAACATTGGAATTAGTTTTTTTATCTCTAATGGAGTCGCCACTTCATGAGGTTGGGTTTAGTGTGTGTCTAAATGTTTGGCGACCATGACACTGTGCGAGCTTAAGGTAAATTTATGAGATACAATTAAGGCTTAAAGTCCAAATCAAAGATGGAGTTGCCATCCGAGTGAAATCCGGTACACACTTTATAATAACTAGATCCTATGGAGGGCTTTAGCAGCTATCTAAAAAATTTGGCTCAAAAATTGGGTGTGGACTTTTGAAATGCCTACCTAATCTTACAGTTGGTCTCTATTTATGTTTTGTGTTTATTATTTTTAATTCCTTAATTGTTTCTTCATTAACATGCAAAATTGCAATAGCCTCCAAATAATTTTAAAATTTTACAATTAAGTTCGAGTTGTTAATTAAGTCATTTTCATGCAACTTTGGTGTGGTTCACAATATTTATCATAAATTATATACATTCATCCATGATAACAAAATAAATAAATAAATAGAATCAATATGCATGCAAGGAAAGGATGGAGGAGAAATGGAGAACTATGTTACAACCATATTTCACACGCAAGAAAAATTCAAATGGAAATCTAATTAAATTAACATTATTTGTTTGTTGCATCATGCAAAAACAAACAAATTAGCCGGAAAACCTACAAGAAAATTATAAAGTTAGTTTGTAGATTAACAAAAAATTAATTGAAAAAGAAATCAAATAAAGGTCATAAAAATCAAATTCAATTAAAAATATATTTACATCTAAATTTTATTGAATAATACATCAAATTAAAATTTAGCTGAAATTAAAATTAATGAAAAATTTAACTATATTTATTAAATTTAGCTAAAAAATTAAACAATCACTAACAACATTTTAAATATCCTAATTCTATTCAATAACCAAATACATTACAAAAATAATAATCTAACTAAAATTACTAATAAAAAGTAAATTAAAATATATAAACAAATAAATTTATGAAAATAAATTATTTATTATTTATATGGCCAAATAATATAATATCAAAGAAATATAAGTTACTAAATTAAAATTTCACCAATTAAATTACTCCATAATTAATAATTCTGAAATACTATTTACTAAATTTATTAAAACTGCCCTAAGAAATTACAAGAAACTAAAACTAAAACTTAAATTTTATAAAAATATTTTACAATATTAAATAATCGAACTTTACTAAATTACCTAAAGGAAAATTTTTATTATTTAATTTATATATCCCTAATAAACCTAATCACCATTAATTGTACTGAAAATAAAAATAGACATAAATAAAATATTGCACTTACATAATAAACAAAAATAAAATTAATAACCAAAAATTAAAATAACATAATGAAATAAATAAAATAGAAATAAAAAATTAATCTCAATAATGAAATAAAATACAATCAAATAAATAAAACCAACTTAGAATGAAAAATAGTGTATAAACTACACAAAATAACAGAAAAAAAAAGATCAATAACATATAAATATATAAAAAATGAACAAAAAAAATAAAATAAAAACAAAACAATTAAGAAATAAATAAAAAATAGTAATAATAAAATGGATGAATGACAACAGTACTTTGCCAAGCAAATACATAAAAAGGCAAGCACTGTTGCCCAACCAATATGGAAAAAGAAGAAGAAGAAAAAAAAAGAAAGCTAAATGATAGTAGTAGTTGAAGGCACCAACAATATTAAAAAATGAAAATTGAAAAATCACTAACAATATTTGAAAAAAATTAATAGCATAAAATAGTTTGCCTCAAATTACCTGTAAAAATATGGTTAGGGAGTCATTCTAAAAGTAATGGCCTTAACATTGTGTTTTTAAGAATCTTTTAATATTGACTATTGCCAATTCTAAAATGAAATATGTCAAATAAAAATCTTTTTGCTCTAGTGTTTTTTTCTTTTCTTAATTTCTTTTTTTTTTTTCTTGAAACTCCTCTTTTCTTTACCTAGTTCTCCTCTCCTCTCATTTTTTAGGGACTTCCCCCTAATTTTCCAAGACTTCTCCCTTGTTTTTATTTTCTCTTCCCCTCTTTTCTAGCCAACTCCACCCCTACTTTCCTATTTTTTCTTTGCCAACTCCCTATAACTTCTTTAAGTTCCCTCACACCTCTCTTTTTTTCTCCAACGGTAAAAAAAAAAGAAATTTTTTTATTCTTTTGGGTGAAAGGCCCATTTTAAAATAAATTGAAGTTAAACCTCATTTTTTTAGGCCATTACTTCAATGGGCTTATCTTTTGGCCTTTTCATCATCTGACTTTTTTTGAGTTTGGGTGGGGTAAAACTGGGTGTCAACAGTAATGTTAACATAATATATTCTTTTAATATTAAAATTATTTAAGTAATATAACATTCAACTAATTAAAAAACTCACAAAAATTAAAAATTAAATGTACTTTTAAATTTTATTAGAAATAAAAATAAATAATTTTTAAAATAGATTTATAATTTTTTTTGAAGGTATCATCAGAAATTTGATAAGAAATGATCTTGTTTACTAACTATATTAAGATTATGGTTAGATGAACTATAAAAAGGAGACAAGCTATCTGGCCGGAAATTGGTTGTTGTGATTATAAGTACGACTTTGGCTAGTCTAATGTGGTTCATTTAATTATGATCTTGGTAGAAATCTGGAAAATTGGTATCAGAGCCTAACGTTGATATGAGGAGAGATTGTTATTATTAGGAAAACTTGATGAGAAGAGGAATCTTTGTAAGCCATGACTGAATTCTCCAGCTCTTTTACACCCTTAATTATCTGTGACTATAAATATTTTCCTACTAAATCCACCTCTGTAACTATATAACCTCTAGTTAGCTACACCACCATCAAAAAATCCAATTACTTATATGAGTTCACTTATCTCCCAAAAGATCAAAAGATAAAAGAATCAAAAGCCCCTTTACTCAACCCATATGATGATTTTTCCAAAACTCGATCCAACTGGAAACAAACCTTTAAGACCCTTGTAAAAAGACCATCCTCTTCCATTAAAGAATATGTCTAAGCCTTTAGCTTTGATTAACACCAAATCCCTACTTCTCAAACTGAGCAGTTTGTAACTTTAGAAATTCCCCTAGAATTTCTCAAGACTTGGTTAAGCCAAGGGTACAACCATATCCATTTTGGTGTTATAAGGTTGGGACTCACATATCATGGTAGGCTTGGACTACCTATTTTTACTAGAGTTGCACTTCTAGACTTTAGGTATAAACAATATAGTAATGTTTTTTTTGAGATGGTTAAAACCTCTTTGAATGTTGGGTTAGTATTCTTTACCTTTTTCCCAAATTACAACCTAGTCTTGTCAGACCTACATGCCTTATCAGCCTTGAAAGTTTAAATCCAAATCCTTGGTGCTGAGCAGACAGTTACAACAAAAGCTGCAACCCTTCACTATCAGATTGTCTGCCATTTACAAAACCATGCTATAAATCTATCTTTACCATCTAACCAAAATGATGCCCTTTTCATAAAAGCATATTCTTATAGTAGTCCAACTTGTATCCATATTCCAAAGTAAATTTTTAGGGATGAGTTATTATCTTTATTCCTAGAAAAGTGGATTACGAATTATAAGAAAACTTATGATACCATTGAACTAATTCAAAGTTCAGATTCGATGTTTGTTAAGAAACCTAATGGAACTGTTGAAATAATTTTTAGAAAGAGACAGGAAATCCCTACGGTATTCAAGACTCAGTTTATGATTTCTTTTTATCAAATAGAAGAAAAGGTTTTTGTAACTCATTTTGATGATGTTGGAAAACCAATTTATGCTTTTAAGCGTAATGGTCATTGTTACTTTGATTATTGTGATTGTGATGATTGTTGTTTCTCTAATGATGAGGAAGATATGAAAAAGAAAAGATCTTCTAAGAAGAGTAGTGAGAAAATGTAAAAAAAAAAAGGTTTGACAATGATGATCTTATGGTGAGTACTTTAGGACAATCTTGTATCATACTCTCCTCCTGCCTAGTACAAAACCCTAAACACTAAAACCCTTCCACCAGAAACCAACAAACCTAAACCACTTCATCTTCACCAAAACCTAAACCAACACCCTTACCCTATTATAAACAAGCTCTAAAATGGGTAAAGAAAGAAAACCCATTACCTTCAGTTTTAGCTTCATAAATTTTAAAGCCATTACCATAGATCTATATATTTTAACCTTTAGACTTTCCACCCTTGAACCCTGAAACTAATACTCAAAAAACCACACAACCTTATGTCCTAAACTCTAATATTATTGATGCTAATGGAAGACCTTGAAGAGCTACACCTGTTGAGGCAGTTCTAAATTGGCAGACACAAAATGCTTGTGCTTAAAATAAAAAAATAAAGAAAATTAAAGAAAAAATTGATAATGTTGCATAACATGTTAAATTGACTAATAATATACTCGCTGACTTTGAAAGATGAATGGGAGTTATTCATTGAGAATTAACAAGACAAATTAAGTCAAAACATTAGGAGTTGATGCAGATTGTCCACAATAGAGGCACAATTACAAGCATTTAGATGAAAAAATTTAAAATTCAAAAAATAAAAGCTCATATCACTCAGCTTGAGAAAGATTTGATTATCAAAATAAATTCTTCAAAAGCTGCTCCAAAACTATTTTCTCCAGACCTAATGGGATTCTTGTACAACCCTTTTCCAATGCCAAGTTAGTCCACCTACATGACCTCTAGCTTTTCAAACTAACCTTTATTTCCTGAAGCCTCTTCACCTTTAAATATACCTTAAGAATTTCAAGGATTTAGAAAATAAAAACCCTCTAAAACAACCTCTAAATCCCAAACCTCTGAGACTATTAAAAATAGGTGAACGATAGTCTAATTTCCTCGTCTAGAATTACCCATTGAGAAAATGCAGCTTTCCTCCTATTCCACTGAATTAGTTAAAGCAGATAAACCTCCACAAATGATGATGAATCTATTTTCTTAATTTTTGGAGAAACGTGTTGTAAATACAATGCCTAGATTTAAAATTGATTATATCATAGAAGAAAATTCAATAGATGACTCCTTTGAGAGTGACTCTATCTCCTATGAGTCACACTATGAAATTCCTTTCCAATTGATGGCTGACACTGAAACCTTAAGGTCTAGAGATCCTCATGTTGAAGAAGTAGGAGATCCCACATAAGAAGTTAGTGTTTCTGAAACACAATCTCGAGCTTAACCTCAATAACAAGAATCTTATAAATCTACTACTAGTGGAAGCTACTTTACTCTAAATAATATTCCTCTCACTCAATACATAAATATATTCTTAGAGTTTAAAGCTTGGATAAGTAGTCAAATGCTTCTCCCTAGAGTTAATAAGAAATGCAATTGAAACCTTTTTGGCAAAGATGGTAGGAAAATTGGCAAATTATTTTGCTTCACTCAATATGTATGCCAAAACATAGTTGATAAATGCTATATCAGCTGAAGAATTTCTAGGACTCTTGCATTATGAGTTCCTAGGAAAGTGGGATGATGATCTTGAAGTTGCCAGGAAAGAATTTTGCCAAATGAAGTGTTGTTCTTTAAAAAAGAAAGATTTGGATCAACATTTTCAAAATATGTCCACAAAGTTTTATATTTTGGGTGGAACAACCAATCCATATTTGAAGTAAGCATTTATAGCTTTTGTTCTAGAGATTCTTGCCACTAAAATATTTTTAATTCTCTAGTAATCAAACTAAAAAGTTAGAGATGTTCCTTTAAGACACTTGTACCAAATAATGATTCAAGACCATAAATAGTTATATGAGTAGAGAAAGGTGATCAAGATGTATTTGGGCAGTAAAAAGAATCCTTTAGGAAAACTATCTTATGACATAACAGACTTACAAATCAAGTGCAAGATTGTTGAAAAGTGTATCTATCCAGGCAAGAAGAATTGCCATTTCTTTAAACTAAAAGGAAAAAGAAGCAAAGGAAAACTAAAGAAGTGGAAGTAATATAAGAAGAGAAAGTGCTATGGAAAGCAGAAGATAGACATGTGTTACATTTGTAAAAAAAGGACATTTTGCAAAGAATTGTCCATCAAAATAAAAAAGGCAAAAAAGATGATTCAATAAATCCAACATATTATAGTAGTTGATTTTAATGGTGTAGGCCTTGAGTCTCTCTTTTCAGAAGAAGAAGATCCTTTGCCAGAATGCATTTTTACTATTTATCATGAATCAAGTTCAAAATTCTCAGATTCTGAAGAAGAAGCACTATAATATCATAATCAATTTTTGCTTAATGATATGATTGCCTTAACTTATGAAAGCCATCATGTTCTATTATTCCTAATTCAAATCTACCCGGCCAATTACTCCAAGCCTATAAAACTTATAGCCTTGTTGATACTAGAGCTAGGACAACCATCTTTAACCCAGCAGTTCTTCTTTAAAAACATTGGAAAAAACCATTTAGAATATTTTCATGTTGCTAATGGAGAAATTTTTAAGACTACCTTAAAAACCAGACAACCTATAAAGATTCAATTCTTTACAGAATGTTATGTTTGGACTCATGTTCTTGGTTCACCCTTACTAAGAAAATACATAGTTCTTAGATTCGATGTCTATTGGAAAATGAAAGATCAAAGAATTTTTCCTATGGACTTGATTTTAAGAAATATTTCACACATTTCACCATACAGACCTCCATCCTTTTCATAGATAAAACCATTACAACCCTTGACCTTTAACCCATTCATGAGTTTCTGATAAAGAAATGTAGTGCATTATCTCACACAGAGTTTGCAAAGAAATGCTCATTTCCTTTATGAAAAAATATCAATTTCTATATGTCATTTCCCTTCAAGAAAAATGAAGATGTGAATCCTGAAAAGGCCACTCATCCAGGAATGACTCCCACGGACCTAAAACTTACAATCGAAGAAGTTAAACAACTAGAAGATTAAGGTCTAATTATGCTAACCAAATTAGAATGGGCATGTCAAGCCTTCTATGTGAATAAATAATTAGAATAGTTCAAGGAAAAAAAGATTGGTCATTGATTATCAACCCTTGAATTTGTTTTTGAGGGATGATAAATTTCCTTTACCAAAGATCTTTTCATTATTCACCTTTTTGGAGGGAGCAAATTTTTTTTTTTAAATTTGACTTAAAGGCACATAGGATTTTGGCAACTTGGAATAAAAGAAGAAAACATGTATAAAACTAGGTTCTGCATTCCAAACCGGCATTATCATTAGAATGTATTACCATTCAGTTTGAAAGTGGCCCTATCTCTGTTTCAAAAGGGGATAATCAAAATATTTGAACCTCTCATGCATAGGGCTCTGGTTTATATTGATGACATCCTACTTTTCTTACTATATATTGAAACATATGAGAAGTTGCTCAAACAGTTTGCTGGTTTTATAGTCAAGTATGGAGTTATGCCATCACCCATAAAGATGCACGTTGGCAAAAAAGAAATTGAGTTTTTAGGAATGCAGTTCAAAGAAGGAAAGTATTACCCTAGTCATCATATTGTAGAAGAATTACAAAGGTTTCCTAAAGAAAATTTGTCTTTAAAAAAAATTAGACAATTTCTTAGGATACTTAATTATCTCAAGGATTTTATTCCTCATTTGACAAAGAAGACAGCACCCTTACTGGCCCTTCTAAAAAAGAATTCTCCACCATGGTCAGTAATTCAAATTGAAGCCATTGTCAGATTGAAGACTGATATAAAGAAACCTCTAGACTTGTAGATTCTTTCAGAAGGGAAGAGAATTCTTTAAATAGATGCCAATGATTAATTTTGGGGAGCAATCCTCCTTGAAGAGGATAATACGAAGAAACAAAGAATTTATGCTCATGCTAGTGGAAAGTTTACTAATGGAGAATGCCATTACCACTCTACCTTTAAAGTCCTAACAGTCAAATATGGAATAAAGAAGTTTGAATACCATTTGGTGGGACACTATTTTACAGTTGTCATGGATTATTCATTTTTCCTAAAGATGCTCGAGTTCAAAGGAAAAACTCTCCCTTATCCTCAACTCCTGAGGTGGAAAGAATGGTTCAGTAAGTATGACTTTGAAGTTCAACAAATCAAATGAGAGGAAAACCTTATCCCTGATCTCCTGAGCAGACCATCAATCTCTTACAATAAACCCTTTCAATTAAAATAGCTTTAATCTACATATTCCAACTCGTCACTAATTTCCTTGAAAAAGGAATTCCTCTAAACCTACCCCCAAGCATTTCCATAAACCTACTCAACCAAAAAGCCACCTAACAGATTTTTGAGCTCCAATCTTATCTAATAAGAAATTATGGATTGCATTTTTATAAAAGACTTGGGTTTCATCCAGATTATCCTTTCACCTGCATCTTCAATTTCCTACATCCAAACCCTAAAAAAGAGTTTTATTGGCCATCAGAATTACTAACCCTATTTTGGTATCTCTACTGGACTACTTTTGATTTACAGCTTTTAAAGCTGACTAGATATATTTGAATGATTGAAGAAGGTCCAAAACCAAACCCTCATCTGTTAACTTTTATGAAATGGTTCTAGAACTTGTTAAGATGGAAATCATGGCTAACAAATGAAGCCTACACCCAACAAGTTGCACCAGCCATTAAATGTCGCACCATTATTATCTTCAAAGGATCATTTTTTAAGATAAGAGATGAATTCACCACAATTCCCTATTTTAATATCTATGGATCATACATACACTCAATGATTCATCACCTTATCTTTAATGTAGATGACCTGTCACCTTGGCAAGAATTCCAAAGATTTATGTTTCAAAAGAATGGAATAATTCCAAAAGAGATATGGCCAAAGATATCTGAAGATGCACCCTTGGAAATTTTTCCAGTAGAATATAGACAAAAGTTACTGCAGACAAAAGATTTTGGGAAGAGACACATCAAGTTGGAGCTAGCTCATCAAAACTCACTGAAGAATCTTTTCAAGATGACCCACAAAGACCTTTGGTAGGATACTCACAAGATCCTGACTCAGAAAGTAGTTATAGTGGAGATGGAGGCAACCTGTCACCAAGTCATAAGCCTATAATAAAGTAATATGATTTTTCATAAGCAGTTGTATTATTGTTCCTTTATGTATTTTTAGTGGTTATCCTGTCTTGACCACTTTTGCTTTTGTCTTTTCTTTTATTTTGTGGTCCTAATTGATTTTTTTAACAAGCTTGTCCTTGTTTCCAGTGCTCCTCATCATTATAAAGGGAGGTTTATTATTTGTGTTTGAGGTATAGAACCCTTAATAGACACTGCTTGTGATAAATAAACCATGAGTTTTTGAAAACCTCTATTCTTCTTCTCTAATGGTTCACTAATAATGACTATCTCTTCTACTTTTTAATTATTAAAGAGTATGCTCTGTACTTGCCTCTAATGAGTATCTAGTACATTAAAAATTTGAAAAGAAGTGATCCTGTTTACCAACTCTATTAATAATATGGTTAGATTAGCTATGGAAAAGGGATAGGCTATCTAGCCAAAAATTGGTTGTTGTGATTATAAGTATGGCTTTGGCTATTCCATGATGTGGTTCATTTAACTATAATCTTGGTAGAGCTTTGGAAATAAATCACGTGTAAAATATTTTTACTATTGAAATTTGATGTTGTATTAATATTTTATTATAAAATAATGATGATGTGAGTTTATAGGGCATTAAAATGTTAAAAAAATGAAACCACAATATTGACACATAGCTTGATCCAACATAAGAGCGAATGTGCAATAATGAAAATTCAAGTAAAATGAGTATAATAGTGTAAAGTCTAATCTCCTCCTTCCTTAATAGGCTAGTGGCCCTTAAAAGAGTTTTTTGGTATGAGACATTAAGGTGATGGCCTTAGCACTAAGGCAATGTCTTAAATTATTGAGTTGTATTTTATATAATAGAAGAAATCATGTTCAATGCAATTTTCTCCATTATTTTGTGCGAGAAGTCATTACTAACAGAGTAGAGAATGTAAGGAAGATTATGGTGAGCAGTTTTTAAAGGAAGATATTAAAAAAGAGAAAATTAAAGAAAGAAAATGGGGATTCTTTGCAACAAAGAAGAAAGTAAAAAAAGAAAAATAAAAGAAAAGTTACCTAAAAAAGAGAGCAAGGTGAGACTAGAAATTATAGAAAGTGGAGAAAATAAAAGTTAAAAAAGGAAGAGGAATACAAAAAAAGATCAAAGGCACTTGAAGGGAGTAACAATAAGAAGAAAAAAGGAGATAATAAGAGCATTGACTTGACAAAGGAGAAATGAGAAAGGAGTTGGCTTTGCACTATCTGAGACTCATAGTTGCTAATCACTTTGAAACACTTATGAGGGCCAAGACTAGGGGGACCAAATCAGTGTTAAACAAGTAGGATTTCTTTTACTATTTTCTTATTTTATTTTCATTATTTTTGTTTTAAATACTTCATGGCATGTTTTTTATAAACAAGTGTTTCTTAGTTTTATGTAGTGGAATTGAAATAGTTTGATAATTAAATTGAATTTTTGGAAAGTCTGTTAAAACTTCTATTCTATTTTAAACCTAAGGGAGTTACGATAGTGCCTTACTGAAGAAGTGCTGCCTTATTGTATTAAGGCATTTGATATTCGTTTTAATGCACAATGGCGATGCCTAAGTAGTGAGGCGCACCCTTGCACTTAATAACCAAATTATTTATTTTAATTTTTTCATATTTGTTATGATTTGAGGTTTTTTCTTTATTTTTGTATATGTTGAATTTATCATGTAGTAGATTCAATTTGTTTTCTCATGATTGTTTATTTATTTAAAGTAAATTATTTGTTCAATTTAATAAATTAATGAAATTAATTTTTTAGAAAAAAACTTATTTAGTCTAAGAAAAAGTTATTTTTTTTTAATTTCGTAGAATTTAATCATAAGGTGAAGTTTATTTCATTTTATTTTATTTTAATTATTTATATTTATTATCTAAACTAACATTGTCTTTTCTTTAAAGGTTATTTTATTGGTCTAACTTTAATTTATTTCTTGTATTTAAGTAGGGATTATTGCTAGTTCAAGTCCATAGTTTTCATTTTTTATTGCATGTAAAAGGGTTATAATCTTTTATCCTCCTTTCCCTTTTTGCATTTGCATTTATTTTTTTTTATATATTTGTGTTTTTTTATTATTGTATATGAATGTTGTAATCAAATGAAAATTGCATGAAAATGGAATTAATTGCAAACATGGACTTAATCGTAAAATTTAAAACTTGTTTAGAGGAAATTGCAAATTTGCATGTAATAATTAAATAATTTGGAACAATAAAACATGAAACATAAATGGAGGCCAACCATAAGGGTGAGTGGAAAAAACTCATACTCTATTTTCAAATCCAATATCTGAGAACAGGTACTAGGGCCTTTGTGGGATCTAGTTGCTATAAAAGTGTGTTTGGAATTTCACCTAGACGGCGAGTCCATCTCTATTTGGGTTTTGAGCTTTGGTTGTGGTCGCCAAACACTTGGGTGCATGTTGAACTTCATTGCCTACAGTGGCAACTCCACTAGGGATAAAGAAACTGATTTTAGTGTTTCATGTTTTATCATTTTAAATTATATTGTTTTTTTTTTTTGCATTCACAACATGTTTTTCACACAATGTGCAGTCAGTTCCAAATAACCTGATGATAGTCATTGCTTTGTTGCTTGTGTTTCACTTAAACCTAGTGGTGGAGGTATATGACTATTATCACTCATAGCACATACTAGTCCTATGTGGAATGCACGCTAGAGTGGTGAGATGTGATGAAGGTATATCACTGTGGGAGGCTAAGACTTTCACTCAAGACTCAACCCATATAGTAACTTAGCAACTTCCCTTAGATTTTTCTTAAAATACATGTGTTTGATGCCATGTAGTAGTCTTCCTTATGAAGTCTGAGCTCACTAATGATGGACTTTTTTAGGTTTGGGCCTTACTTACCTCTTATGGCTCATTATATTTGACTTTGTGATACGAGCATGGTTAACTTGTACCAAACCCGTATTCAATCTTGATAACCTTGCCAAGGGTTGTTCATAAATCAAGCAAAAAGAAACTCTAATCCCCAATAAGACCCTTAAATAACATGTACTTAAAAACCTTAATTATAAAGAATTAAAGGTTGTTTAATGTAAACCTAAGATTAACAAAGTCAATTTTAAGTCTAAATTAAACTAGGTTTGAATATACCAAGCCTTCACTTAATAAATTCATAAAAGTTCTTTTAAGAACAAAAGAGAAGGATTTTAACCTCACAAAAATTGAAATTTAATTGATAAAACTTATTCAAATTCATACTACATTGATATGGCCTTTATATAGGCATGTAAACATCCTAATCCTTGAAGGAATAGGTTTTCTTACTTAAAGTCAAATTGACAACTCAAGACAACTAAGCAAAATTTAACCAAGTCTTTAAATGAGTTGCAACCACTCTCCATCACATCTGGGGTTTTATTTATAGAGAATATTCTTGAAAGATTCTTGATTCTTGTAGATTCCTTTAGCACCTTTTAGAACCTTCCAAAATCTTCAAAATTGCACTTTATGTGTTTTGAATGCAAATCACTCCACTTGAAGAGTTTGACATGAATTATTCATTTTGAGAATATGATAATAAGGTGCAAAAGGGACGATTTTGCCCTTGTGTCAAACTTTCTCCAAATTCACTCAATTGAGCTCCATTTGCACTTGTGCTTTGATTAATCAACTTAAGCTTCATCTCTTACTTCACGAACACTCCTAAAGCATCCTTGAATGTCTTCATGCGAGCTCTAGTCATTGGACCATCATACTTTAGTAGATCATCGTGCTTATCAACATGGTTGGTGCTTATTTGGTTTGCATCATTCCCTCCTTCCTCGCGAAGATTCATCCTCGAATCATCAACCTCATCAAAATCAAAAGGAGATAAATCAAAAACATTGAAAGTTGCACTAACACCATAATCACCAGGTAAGTCTATTTTATAAGCATTATCATTGACCCTTTCTAGAACTTGAAAAGGACCATCACCCTTAGCTAGGATGTAACTTTGACTTACGCAAACTAGGAAACCTTTCTTTCCTAAAATGTACCCAAACCCAATCATTGGGTTCAAATATCACTCTTACACGCCCTTTGTTAGCTAGTTTGGCAACTTTTGCATTCTTTTGTTCAATATTGAAGTGCACCTTTTCATGTAATGCCCTAACAAAATCAGCCTTCCTTTTACCATCTAAATCAATTCGCACATGCAAAGGCAAAGGTGATAAATCTAATGGACTTAAAGGAATGAAACCATAAATAACTTTAAAAGGACAATAGTGAGTCGATGAATGCACACTACAATTATAAGCAAATTCAATATATGGCAAACATTCCTCTCATGATTTCAAATTCTTTTTAATCAATGTGCACAATAATTGACCTAATGTGTGATTTACTACCTCAATTTGACCATCAGTTTGGGGGTGACATGTAGTAGAGAATAACAACTTAGTCCACAATTTACCCCATAAAGTCTTCTAAAAATAGCTAAGGAACTTAGCATCCTTATCACTAATAATAATTCTAGGCACACCATGTAAACGCACAATTTCCCTAAAGAAAAGATTAGCAATATTAGAAGCATCATCAGTTTTATGACATGCAATAAAATGTGCCATCTTTGAAAAATGATCCAAAACCACAAATATTGAATCACTACCACATTTTGACCTAGGTAAACCTAAAACAAAATCCATAGAAATATCAACCCAAGGCATACTAGGGATAGGTAGTGGCATATATAACCCATGAGGCTTAGACTTAGACTTAGCTTGCTTACATGCAATGCACTTATCATAAATTCTTTGTACATCCATTCTTATGTTAGGCCAATAAAAATGATCATGTAGAACATCTAAAGTCTTAGCAACACCAAAATGCCCCATTAATCCACCTTCATGTGCTTCCCTTACCAAGAGTTCACGCATACTACTTCTAGACACACATAAATGATTATCTCTAAATAAAAACCCATTATGCCTATAATACTTATCAAATGCAACCTTTTCATATGCATGATAAAATTTGCTAAAGTCATGGTCATTTGTATATAATTCTTTGATGTACTAAAAACCCAATAACTTAGCATCAAGAATAGAAAGAAGCACATACCTTCGAGATAATGCATCAACAACTATATTGTCCTTACCTTGTTTATACCTTATAACATATGGAAAAGATTCAATAAAATCACTCCATTTAGCATGGCATTTGTTTAGCTTATGTTGTCCCTTCAAATACTTCAAGGACTCATGATCAGTGTGAATCACAAACTCTTTGGGCCATAGGTAATGTTGCCATGTTTGTAAGGCTCGAACTAATGCATACATCTCCTTGTCATATGTAGGATAATTCAAGGCAGCTCCATTCAACTTTTCATTAAAGTAAGCAATTGGCTTTCCTTCTTGCATAAGAACAGCCCCAATACCTAAACCTGAGGCATCACATTCAATTTCAAAAGTATTAGAAAAGTTGGGTAAAGAAAGTAAAGGTGCTGAAATCAACTTATCCTTAAGCGTGTTAAACGCTTTCTCTTACATATCTCCCCATTTAAATCCCACATTCTTCTTAATTACTTCAGTCAATGGTGCAGCAATTGTGCTAAAGTCTCGAACAAATCTTTTATAAAAACTTGCCAAACCATGGAATGAATGAACTTCTCTAATAGACTTAGGTGTAGGCCATTCCTTGATTGGCTTAATCTTCTCTTCATCCACTTTAATTCCTTATGCACTTACCATAAACCCTAGGAAAATGAGTTTACTCGTGCAAAAAGAATATTTCTTAAGGTTAGCATATAACCTTTCTTTGCGTAAAACATCAAAAACTAAATGTACATAATCAAGATGTTCATCTAATGACTTACTATAAACAAGTATATCATCAAAATAAACAACTATAAACTTCCCTAAAAATGCACGCAAAACATGGTTCATTAATCTCATGAAAGTACTAGGTGCATTAGTTAACCCAAAAGGCATAACTAACCACTCATATAACCCATATTTTATTTTAAAAGTAGTTTTCCATTCATCCCCTTCTCTCATCCTAATTTGATAGTAACCACTTTTAAGATCAATTTTAGAGAAAATGCATGCACCATGCAATTCATCAAGCATGTCATCTAGAAGAGGAATGGGATGTCGATACTTAACTGTTATTTTATTGACGGCCCTACAATTAACACACATACACCATGAACCATCTTTCTTTGGTACTAACAAAACGGGTACAACACATGGGCCCATGCTTTCTCTAATTAGCCCTTTATCCATTAGCTCCTCCACTTGTCTTTGTAACTCCTTTGTCTCCTCAGGATTACATTGATATAGTGGCTTGTTTGAAATTTGAGAACTAGGGATGAAATTTATTTGATGCTCCCTTAAGGGTGGTAAACCCTTTGGCACTTCTTTAGGAAATAAATCTGCAAATTCCTTCAAAAGAGACATAAAAACACTAGGTAAAGAAATTTCAAGTTCATTAGTAGTAAGATATGCCTCTTTGTACATAAGCACAATCATTGGCATTTAAGAAAAATATGACCTCTTCACATTAATTTCTTTTGCATAAAAACTCACTTCCCTCTCTTTCTTTTTCCCCTCAATCTCTCCTTTTGCATGCGCCTCTCATTTCTTTTGTGCATCCACTCTTAGCTGTCCTTTTTCCACTCTTTGCTCACACCCCTCATTTGTTTTCTCATAACTCTCCTTTTGTTGTGCATTCTTTTCTTTTTCTCTCTTATGCGCACGTTCTCTCTCTCTCATTATCTTTTGATCCTCATAAACTTCTTTGGGTGATAACGGTGAGAGTACAATATTTTTACCATCCATGATAAAAGAATATTTATTTGCAAAACCATCATGCATAACCCTTCTATCAAATTGCCATGGACGCCCCAAAAGAATATGACCAGCTTGCATGGGCACAACATCACAAAGGACCTTATCAACATACTTCCCCATTGCAAATGGAATAAGTACTTTTTTAGTAACCTTAACCTCTCCACAATCATTTAGCCATTGTAAATTATAGGGTCTAGGATGTTTCAAAGTAGGAAAATTAAGTTTTTCAACTAACAACTACTAGCCGCATTTGTACAACTACCTCCATCAATGATCAAACAACACACCTTTCCTTTAACTCTGCATCTTGCATGAAAGATGTTGTCACATTGTTCATCCTCTTCTACTTTGGTTTGTGTACTTAATGTTCACCTTGCAACTAGAAAATCTTTGTAGTCAACCTTCTTGAGGTCTTCTTTAGCATCACTTGCATTTTCAAGTGGGGGCATCTCATCCTCCTCCTCTTCCTCCTCACTATCGTACTCTCCATTAACAAGGATCATGGCCTTCTTATTTGGACAATCACATTGTATGTGTCCTCTTCCTTTACATTTAAAACATTCAATGGAGCTTGTTTTGAGCTTAGGCGCTTTAGCTTGCTTTGAGCTCCCTCCTTCCTTGCCTCTTTTATCAAATTTAGGTTTGGGAGTGCTTTTATCACTCTCTTTCCACTTTGAATTCCAATTGGATATTGTTGTAGTCATATGGGACTTAGGAATTCTCCCCTTCAACTATTGCTCTACTTTGAATGCCATATGGTACATGTCCTCTAGCTCTACATATGGATGTAATTCCACTACATGAGCAATCTGCTTATTTAGCCCATTTAAGAAACATGCCATAGTCTGTTCACGGTCTTCATTAATTTTAGCACGAATCAAAGTCATCTTCATCTCTTGGTAATACTTTTCAACACTTTTTGAACCTTGTCTAAGACTTTGAAGTCAATTGTGCAAATTTCTATAGTAATGATTTGGCATAAATCACTTCTGCATAATGGTCTTCATCTATTTCCATGTAGAGATAGGTTCTTCTTCACAATGCCTTCTTAAAACCACTAGTTGATCGCACCAAACTAAGGCATAATCCACAAACACAACAGCTGCAGCTTAACTTTCTTTTCCTCAAAGTAGTTGTGACAATCAAACACGAAATCCACCTTTTTCTCCCATGCTAATTATGCTTCAGGATCGCTTCTACCATGAAAGGTAGGTGTCTTCATCTTTATGCTCCCAAGGTTATTATCTTGCCTCTTATGCCCTTGATTGCTTTCATCAATGGATTCATCATCATCTTCACGCCACCTCCCTTTACGAGCTTGTATTAGTGTAGTTTGATTTGTAATGGCTGTTATGTTTTGACTTTGCTCTATTCTCCCTATTCTCTCTTGAACCTCTTTATGGCCGTTCATTAATTAACTCATTTGTTCTTGCATCGCCTTCATAAAGAGTTTCCATTTAGGATCTTTCTCAACCTCTTTTGATCCTAACATGTTATAAACAAAGAAATAAAAGAAAAAAAACTTCACAAGTAACACTCCCTTACATGTTTACACTCAAAGAATCACTCAATGCTCATGTTTCACTTAATTAGGCTTTTACCCTCTTATGAGATCACCACTTGCCTTTTACCTCTCAAATTCCTTTCTTATAGTTCTTATGGAACTTAAGTTACTAATTATCAAATTAAGCTCAATACAAAATAAACAAAGCAAAAAAATAAGCTCAAATTTGACTATAAGAACCAAAGAAAATGCAACAAACAAGGACAAGATCCAAACAAAAAAAACAAGAAATTTTGGAATAAGTGTTTAAACTACCCCAAAAGCAACTAAAGAAGAAGAGTAGAATATTCAGAATTAAAATAAGGCAAGGTATGGAATTTAGAATGAAAACAACAAATTAGAATGGTTATAGACTGAATGAATTTAACTTTGATCAATACACCTCTGTTTTTTTTTTGTAACAAATGCTAAAATGGCCAAATTAAGAACAAACTTCAATTTGACATGTATTTGTGACAAACAAGACTCTTAGGATGCAAAATAATAAGATTATAAATGAATTTTTTTATTATTTTTTTAAAAGAATAAGAACAAGTTGGAATATGAAGAAAATAATGAAATTCATGAAAGAAAAAAAAATTGATATGAAACAAGACATAAGAACGAATGAAATAAGAAATAATGATTTTTTTTTGGATTAAGTGCAAACAACAAAGAAAAGTAAAGATACGTACTTGATTAATGAGCCAAAGCTCTGATACCAAAGGATACGAACGTGGTTAACTTGTACCAAACCCGTATTCAATCTTGATAACCTTGCCAAGGATAGTTCATAAATCAAGCAAAAAGAAACTCTAATCCCCAACAAGACCCTTAAATAACCTGTACTTAAGAACCTTAATTATAAAGAATTAAAGGTTGTTTAATGTAAACCTAAGATTAACAAAGTCAATTTTGAGTGTAAGTTAAACTAGGTTTGAATTTATCAAGTGAAGGCTTGGTATACCAAGCCTTCACTTGATAAATTCACAAAAGTTCTTTTAAGAACAAAAGAGAAGGACTTTAACCTCACAAGAATTGAAATTTAATTGATAAAACTTATTCAAATTCATACTACATTGATATGGCCTTTATATAGGCATGTAAACATCCTAATCCTTGAAGGAATAGGTTTTCTTACTTATTCCTAAAGACTCCTATAAGGGAAAATCCTTAAATAAATAGGATCCCTTCTAAAATATGACAACTAAGCTTTGAAAAGTCAAATTGACAACTTATTATAACTAAGCATTGAAAAGTCAAATTGACAACTCAAGACAACTAAGCAAAATTTAACCAAGTCTTTAAATGAGTTGCAGCCACTCTCCATCACATCTAGGGTTTTATTTGTAGAGAATATTCTTGAAAGATTCTTGATTCTTGTAGATTTTTTTAGCACCTTTTAGAACCTTCCAAAATCTTTAAAACTACACTTTATGTGTTTTGAATGCAAATCACTCCACTTGAAGAGTTTGACATGAATTCTTCATTTTGAGGGTTAAAATATGACAATAAGGTGCAAAAAGGATGATTTTCCCCTTGTGTCAAATTTTCTCCAAGTTCACTCAATTGAGCTCCATTTGCACTTGTGCTTTGATTAATCAACTCAAGCTTCATCTCTTGCTTCACAAACACTCCTAAAGCATCCTTGAATGTCTTCATATGAGCTCTAGTCATTGGACCATCATACTTTAGTAGATCATCGTGCTTATCAACATGGTTGGTGCTTATTTGGTTTGCATCACTTTGGCTTTATTTAAAGGATTTGCTACTTATTTGCTATCATCGTCTTGAGAGAATAGTCATATGTTTATTTTGTTATCCCTCGATGATAATCAAAGTCCAAACTAAAAAATTTTAGGAAAAGAGACTCATAATTGAACACGTGTTTGGGAGAAATAAGGTTGTAAGGTCTTGCTCTACATATATATATATATATATATATATATACATACATACATACATACATACAAGTAAACAATAATAATTGTAAATACTCTACATTTCATGCATACATAGGATTCATTGTAATTTTTCATAACCAGAAACCTTTTATGTTTAGAAGTAGATTAAAGATAATTTGGCCTACTAATATTAAGCATCCAACTAATTAATTGGGACCACATCATAAGGGAGTAAAATGTCAGGACCCTTTAATTTTGATATTAAATCTTTTAAGAACTTTTGTACGAAATTAGGCATAAGACCTAACAAATGCTCAAAGACATGATTGATAGAATAACATGAAAAAGGCCCGCTGAGGAAGAAGACTTTAAAACCAGAACCACTATTAGTAAGCCACTTAAAGAAAAATTAAAAGCAACAGGAGATCCAATTGAGTTAGAATTGATGAAAGACATGAAAAGGTAGATATATCAATTATAAACTATAATTAAAAGGAATAAACTCATCCATAACTTTGTCAATCTAGACTTGGATTTTGAAGAAGAGGACCCATTGCCCCCAAAGTTCAAATTTTCAAATATGAAGAGGTACTTTAGTACTAATGATCCTTGTCTGCACTTAAAATAATACATCAATTTTATGAAAGATACTAGGTTGTTTAAAACTTAGATTGTCAAACAATTTTTGATGTCCTTAAAAGGAGTTACTGTTAAGTGGTAGTACACTTTAGATGCACATGTTCAATAAGACTAGAGGGAGCTGTGTTCAACCTTCATCAAACAATGTGGGTTGAATTCTCAATTTAAAGTCTTCCTTCACGAGCTAAAAAATATGAAGCAAAGACTTGATGACTCCTTTATGAGCTTCTTGAATACATAGAGAGGAAAGTTAGCCCAGATCAAGCATAGACTTGTGGAATCAGATCAACTGGTCATAGTTATAAAAGTTTACATTCCATATTTAATGGATAAATTGAAGAACATGGACATAAGGGACTTCAAAGAGATATATCATTTCGGAGTCCAAATTGAAGCTAACTTGAACCTGAACACTCAATGAATAATTATCATCTTATTGAGGATGTAATAATTTAGAATAATATTTTATCATAACATTTTTTCCTTATTGCTAATAGATGTCTAATTACCTAATTTTTATGATTATAAATTTGTTATGATTATACACACTATATTATGCTTGAATGAGTGAGAAAAAAAGAAGAGGAAAATCACATCGAATAAAAGGGTTTAAGATTAGGAATCAATATTCAATTTTCCTTTGAAATTATAAATCTTATCTTTTCTTCTTTATAAATAAATCATTCATATAAAAAAAGAGAAAAAAAAGGAAAAGAAGAGAAAGAAAAGAAAAATTCCTATCCATACTTTTGTTTACGAATGTCTGTCATGCTTGGAAAAGTTAATTTGATCTAACCCCTTTGAAAGATTATCTCCCAATAACCACTTTCTTGAATCATTCCTGAATCATAAATGATACGAATTCTTATTGATTATGAGTTAAAAAATAGTTAGTTAGAAAACCCATAAAGGGCTTATCGATAATAAGTATAATATAGTCTAAGCATACAAAATAGGCATGATTAATATGATGTTAGCACATGAAGTGTTAGACATGAATTTTACAATTATCAAATGATCATCAGTTTTGTAGCAATTAATAGTGTGGATGGCATGAACATTAGATGCATCAGTTACAAGAGCATTAGGCAGTTAACAACATGAATATTTGAAAAATCAACAACAAAAATAGTGGTTAATTGTCAAAATAATTTTACAATTACCTAGCTAGGTTGAAAACTTCTAAGAGAGTATGACCTACACGAAAGAGGGAAAATAAAAGAAATAAAAAATGAAAGACCCAGCTAAGTTTGAAAACTCTCAAAAAGGGCAACATAGGCAAAAAATGGAATATAAAATAAAATTAGTTGCATTTTCAATATAGGGGAAATTTTTAAGATCATAAGATCTCTTTTTAATGATGCATTAATTATATAAGCCTTAAGAGTAATATAGTCAATATATCATTTCTTTAATTAGGGGGAAAATGGAGTATATTATCATCAAAATGGAATCAAGCATAATTATAATAGTCATGCAACAATCTTAGAACACAACCAAATAAATGGGCAATTATTATTGTCATTATCCTAATCCACTCATTAGGAGGTTTTAATTTTTATTTCCATATGATAATGCTAGTCTCAACTATAGTCTTTAATAACCTCATTTTTTAACTTGGATTTTTTGATAAAAGGAGGACTAATTCTTGAAGATTAGCTTTAAAAAGAAAAGGCATTTGGCTAGTTGATGCATACAAAATCATTCAAGATTGTTTATTTTCTGACTATTAGCTCATGCATACATGAAATTGTTTTGCAAAAATTATTTTCAAATCTCATACATATACACATTAGAACAATGCATGTTTTTCACAAATATTACACACAACACATGAGCTTGTATTGTCAAAAGCTTTCAAAGATCATGATCATGCATTCATCAGCTTTGAGCTTTTTATGAATGTATTTTCCCAAGAGTGAGCTAGCTATATGCCTTGCTTAATGCCCTATAGACTTACAACATATTTCATATGACCTCACCTGATGCCTTAAAGGTTATATAGTGCATTTTTTAGTTAACCTTGCACAATGCTTTAGAGGCTATATGGCACCTTTTACTGGACCTAGCCTAACACCCTAGAGGCTATATGGCACATGTTTAGTTAACCTTACCTAATGCCTTTGTATAATATATGGTGTTTTTTTTAAGTTAACCTTGCCTAATGCCCCAAAGGTTATACGACTCATTTTAAGTTAACCTTGCCTAACGTCCCTGAAGACTATTCAACACATGTTTAGTTAATCTTGCCTATTACCCTAGAGGCTATATGAAACATTTTTAGTTGACCTCACCTAACGCTCTATAGGCTCAATGACACTTTTTAAATTGACCTTATCTTATGCCTTAGAGGCTATATGTCACATTTTTAGTTGACATTACTAAATGTTGGAAGAGGCTATAAGACTTTTATGTTATGTGACATCTTAAAATTAATAACATGAACCTGCATTGTTCTTTGAATGAAATCCCTTATTTTTTAGACCTCTCAAGTTGTACCTCGAGGACGATGAATAGAACATGCTCAAATCTCTTGATTAGTACATTAGGGTTGATGCTACGAGACCATTTATCTCTTAATTTGGACATCAAGATTGACAGTAATAAATTAAAAGGTCCTCTTGGATAGCTAACTATAAGGATGATAAACAAAAGCCTTAACAGACAGTCTCTATGTTGACCTTAACAATGATCAATCTTAATTTTAATTTTAATAAACTTAATTTTGAGCATTTAATATGTTTGCTACAAGTGTGTATGAGATAGGTAATTTTTAGAAGATAAAATAATGAGAATCAAGGAAATTGAAAATTGGGATGTAGTCCCGAGCCTTATCTTGACCAAGACTAAGACCATGACAAAATAACTCAAAACTATACAAATTCAGTACCTCGTACAAAACCCATTCTAGGCACGATCTTGACTTGGACATAGCCTAGGACATGGGCATCCTGACTACAATATGAAAGACTCACTTGGGACAAATTCAAAAAATTCTTAAAGATAGGACAGAACCCATCCCAGTCCACGATCCTGATAGGGACATTGATCCAGAGCATAGTCCTGACAGGGACCTTCCTGTCTCTTTCATTCTCAATGGCTCTGTCAGCTTTAATGGCTAGTTTTATCAAATATCTTGACTGGGACTGAGAATATCCCGACTGAGACTGATGAAATTCCTGCAAAAAGTTAAAGAACAATTAATGAATAAAGATGAAGCCATAGACAAATTGAATGAGCTCTATGACATGATTTTTCCACTATATATACTCTTCATTAAACCTCATTTAAAAGGTTAAATAGATTTTTGAATAACATCTTCTTAGCATTCAATTCTCTAAAGCTTCAAACATTAATTCTCTTTGTAATCAACTTTAATTGAGTATGGTTTATATGATAAACTAGGTTTCTCTTCTTCTTGTATTTCTTGGGTTTAAGAAAGGAAAGTGAAGAACTAGCTCTAAGTGGATTTAGTTTAAGTGTTAGCCAATAAAGCACTTGGGAATTGGTTTTGAAGTTAGCCTAGAAAGCTCTTATTTTTATAAGGTTGAAAAGTGAGCCTCAAACTCTTGTGTACATAATCAAGTAATAGATTGGTGTGGGTATTACAAATCCTAACTTAGGGATAAGTTAGGTGGAGACATAGATTCATTTATGAATCAAACTCCTTAAATTTATGTGTTCATCTTCTTCTTCTCTTAATCTCCTTTTAATTATTTTAATTTCCTTTTAATATTCAAAAAGTCCTATTCATCATCTTCATCTCTTAATCTCCCTTTAATTCTCATTTAATTTTTTAAATATTCAAAAAGTCCTATTCACCCCCTGTAAGGCAATTATAATTTGTATCAGAGCTTGAGTTCTAGGAACTTAAGTGCTAAAATTCAAGATTATAGGGAGTGAATCTATTAATTTTTCATCATTTAAATCATTCTTTGATAGTAGTGACTACCCTTGTTGGAAGTTCAAGATTGAGCTATATCTTGATAGTAATCCTATTATGCTTTGGGATGTTATCCTACAAGGGTGGGAACCTCCTAAAGTCACAATGATGGTATATAGACTAAGCTTGTAAGAAACCAATGGTACAATGAGCAAAAAACCAATGGTACAATGAGCAAGAAAAAAAGAAAACTATAAGAACAAAAGAGCAATGATCATTCTACTTTCTTATATGCCAAGAGAAGAAGGTGGCAAAGTTCAACATTGCCACCAATCCATAAAAAAAGTATGGGAGACACTTGAGAATCACTATAAAGGAAATGTGCAAGTAAGAAGTAAAAAGGTTTAACTCCACATATATGAGTATGAACTCTTCAAGATAAAGCCTCAAAAGTCAATAACCAAAATGAAAAATCACCTCAATGCTCTTCTCACCACTCTAAGAAAACTTGGAAAGCATTTTTCTAAAAAAGAAGTGAACATTAAGATTCTAAGAATCCTACCTAAAAAGGATTGGGAATCTAGAGTCACTTCAATTGAAGAAGCTTAAGACCTCTTAACTCTCTCAACTGATGTACTCATTACAAAGCTCCTCACATATGAGCTTAATATCAAGCAAATAGCAGTTCAGAGGGATGAGAAAGAAGAAAAAAAAAGAGCATTGCATTGAAGGCCATCTAAGAAGCTAGTGAAGATGAAAGCTTGGTGGACTCTAGTGAAGAGGATGATGAAATAGCTATGGTCATTAGAGGGTTCAAGAAATTCTTGAAAAGAAAAAGCTTCTCTAGATAAAAAGACAATAAAAATTTTGATGGTAAGAAGCGCAAAGAAGTTATTTATTATGAATGTAAGAAACCAGTTCACATTAAAAGTGAGTGCCTTGAGCTTAAGCTCATGAATAAAGGAATAAAGGACAAAAAGAAGGCCTTTAAAGCTTAATGAGATGACTATTGAAAAAGGAAGAGGAGCAACAAAAAGTGGTCAACCTTTGCTTCATGGCTCTTGAAGATAAAAATGAGATGCCATTTACTTCTCATTCTTTTTGTGATAATTGTAATGATGATAATGATGAGCTCTATTGTGAGTAACTCATGATTAAATGCAAAAGCTTACTCTTTAAGAAAAAGCATTACAAGCATGAGTTATATAATTTATCCAAGGAATTTAAAAACTTAAAAAATGATTTTTTTAAACTTGTTGAATCAAATGAAAAGCTTGTTAATGATTGAAATTTTCTAATTCCTTAGAGGACTAACTAAAGAAAGCTAATAATGAAAATCTTAAGCTTTCCAGAGAGGTACTTGAATTAAAGAATTATATTTCTAAATTTAAAAAAGGAAAAGAAACTTTGTATAGTCTTCTTGACTCTAATAAATTCCATGGAGGTACTCATGAAATTGGATATAGAAATGGAATGTCTTCCTTATCATCATCACACACTAACTTTGTCAAAGCTTCATGTGATTCTACCCCTTTTACTTCCAAACCTCTTAAGACTTAAGCTTTCAAAGATAAAAGGTCTCATATGTCAAATGGAAAGGGAAGGTCTCATAAGATTTAACCTTCCTTGACACAAAGGGCTAAGGTTTAAACCAGGAAGCCCCAACTTAGACATGCTTATATATACACCAAATACAACACTCCTAAGCATGCTACATAACCATCTCACAATACACTATGCCATTATCAATGTATATCACACTCTTCTCATATGGCACAAAGAACCTTTAGGAAGCCTACATAACTATAACATAAAAGACATGTCTCATATATTAGGTAATCATATGCTTCTAGAAGAAATAGATTTGCCAATGTTGAATGCTTTTATTGTATGACCAAAGGTCACACTAGCAATGTGTGTTTTAATAGAAGACTATACTTGTAATTACTTCCTTTGGATTACTTTGAGACTAACTAACATAAACCAACAAAGGTTTGGGTTTAAAAGAATGTTTGAATTATTTCATGTAGGTGTGCTTGAAGTCAATAAAAGCTAGAAGCAAGTGGTACCTTGATAGTGGATGTTCAAGGCACATGACAGGAGATAAGGAACAATTCAACAAACTTAATGTTAAGGATGGAGGTCATGTCACATTTGGGGACAATGCCAAACGAACAATTATTGGCATTGGAGAAATTGGTAATCCTTAATCCTTATATATTCATCATGTGTTGCTTATTGATGGTTTTAAGTATAATTTATTAGTATTAGTTAATTATGTGACATGATAAATAAAGTCACTTTCTATCTTAAAAATTGCTTTGATAGCAAATAATGTCAAAGTAGTTTTTAGTTATAAAAGAGTTGATAATATTTATGTCATTAACTTAAACAAAGTTGATAACAAAAACATTAAATGCATAATGTTTATTTCTTACGACACATGGACTTGGCATAGAAGATTAGGACATGCAAACTTTGAGCTTTTGGATGATCTTAGTAGACATGAACTTGTGTTTGGTTTGCCCAAACTCAAGTTCACTAAGGACAAGCCTTGTGATGCTTGTCAAAAGGAAAAACAATTTAAATTCTCTTTTAAGCTCAATAATGTAGTGTCCACTTCTAGGCCACTTGAACTTATTCATATGGATTTATTTAGTCCTATTATAGTTGCTAGTCTTGATGGTATGCACTATGCATATATGTTGGTTGATGATTACTATAGATACACTTAGGTGTGTTTATTTGCTCATAAGAATTATACTTTTAAATCTTTTGAAAGTTTTTTAAAAAGAGTTAAAAAAGAAAAAGGTTTTAGCATTTCAACTATTAGAAGTGATCATAGAACTAAATTTGAAAATGAATTCTTTAAAACCTTTTACAATGAAAATGGCATTTCACATGCTTTTTCTTCTCTTAGAACACCTCAACAAAATAGGGTTGTTGAAAGGAAAAATAGAACTCTAGTGAAAATGGCTAGAACTATAACTTTTGGGTGGAAGTTGTTAACACCTCTTGCTACATAGTAAATAGAGTTTTTAAAAGACCAATTTTAAACAAAGCTTCTTATGAGCTTTAGAACAATTGAAAACCCAAAATCTCATATCTTAGAGTATTTGGATGCAAGTGCTTTATATTAAATACTAAGGACAACCTTAAGAAATTTGATTCTAAAGTTAGTGAAGGAATTTTCCTAGGCTATGCCACCTCTAGCAAACCATTTAGAATTTTTAATAAGAGAACTCTAGTAGTTTAACAATCTATGCATGTTGTATTTGATGAATCTAACCCACTTGATCCTAGAAAGGATGTATGTAGTGTTAATGATATTGTAGATGAGCTTATGGATATGAACATTCAAGAAGAAAATGCTAACAAGCCTTTGAAACTTAAAGGTCCAAGCAAAGAAGAAGGTGAGGAGATACTTCAACCTATATTGAACGATAATCTTCCAAAGGATTGGCAATTCAAAAAAGCACATCCTTAAGACCTCATCATTGGTGAAACTACAAAGGGGGTAACTACTAGATCTTAACTCAAATAGATTATTAATTTAACCTTTATATCTCAAATTGAGCCAAAAAATGTTAACGATGCCTTTAAGTGATGAATTTTGGGTCCTTACTATGCAAGAAGAGTTAAATCAATTTAAGAGAAATAAAGTTTGGACCTTGGTTCCTAGACTTAAACATCATCCTATTATAGGCACCAAATGAGTGTTTAGAAATAAGATGAATGAACAAAGTTTCATAACTAGGAATAAAGCTAGACTAGTAGCTAAAGGTTATAATTAAGAGGAAGATATTGAGTATGGTGAAACCTTTGCCCCTGTTTCAATGTTATAAGCTATTAGAATGTTACTTGCATTTGCATTTTACATGGACTTTAAACTCTTTTAAATGGATGTTAAAAATGCATTTTTAAATGGTGTCATTGAAAATGAGGTTTATATTGAACAACCTCTGAGTTTTAAAAGCTTTACTTTGACTAATCATGTGTTTAAATTTTCAAAAGCATTATATGGATTAAAACAAGCTCCAAGAGCTTGGTATGAAAGGTAAAGTAACTTTTTTGCTAGAAAAAGGATTCTCTAAATGAAAAGTTGACACTACTCTTTTCATAAAGAAATTCAAGCATGATTTACTTATTATTCAAATATATATTAATGAAATTATATTTAGTGTTACTATTCATTGCTTATGTGAGGAATTTTTTAAGCTAATGTAAGGAGAATTTAAGATAAGTATGATGGGTAAGCTCAAATTCTTTCTTGGACTTGAAATCAAGCAATGTAAATATGGGATCTTCATCAACTAAACCAATTATGCAAGAGACATTCTCAAGAAGTTTGACATAGATGGAGCTAAATCAAGTAAGACCCCTATAAGCACCACCACCAAACTCAATAAGGATGAGAATGGAAAACTAGTTGATCAAAAGCGTTATAAAGGTATGATCGAATCCCTTTTTTATTTGACTACAAGTAGATCATATATTATATTTGCTACATGCTTATGTGCTAGGTTTCAATATAGTCCTAGCGAGACTCATCTAAATGCCATTAAGAGAATTTTCAAATATCTTAGTAGAACCTTGCATTTAGGACTTTGGTATCCTACGAGTTCTTCCTTTGACTTAATGATATCTTACTTGAATTTATCAATACAAATCATCAACTTGTGGATATTTTCACTAAACCTCTCAATGAGGAGAGATTGAATTTCATTAAGCATGAACTAGACATGATTGATGGTTCTAGATTGCATTGATACATATGTTTTGTCGACAAATTGTAAGCACCCAATTTCGGGATGGTTGAATGTGGATGCAACAAAGAGCTCCCATGATGAAAATGTGATCAAAATTGACCTCTAGATATTGATTTTGGATTTTTGAGACTAAAATTATGAGTTTGAAAGACTAAATTGCAATGTTTTTTTAGTGTTTGATTGCAAAATTTAAATTCTTTTAAGGGCTTTTTTGTAATAAAAATAAATAAATGAATTTTTATAAATATTATCCTGTTAAAATTATTAAAAATAAATAATCAGGAGGTGGAGACTCTTGAGAAAAAAAAAGGATTTAAATTAAAAAAGGTCTCTTTTCTTTAAAAAAAACTACTAAAAAAAGGGCAGAAAGGACACTATTTTCAAAAAGAGTTTAGAGAGAAAAAAAAGAGGAGAGAGCTTAGAAAAAAAACTCTGCTAAAAAAGCCTTGATATGTTTTTTTTAAAAAAACACAATACGTCGATGAGATCCAAAAATCAATTAAGATCAATTTTCAACAATGATTCCTACTCTAAGAAGCCAATCAATACTGCATCATACTTCATCATCTTCTTATTTTCTTTTTTCTTTTCTTTTTATTTTGATTTTTATATTACTTTTCTAACCATTTTTATTGATTATGTGTTTTTTTTATTGTGGTGGAAATTTGATGGAGATGTGACTGAAGCAAAGAAAACATAGTGAATATCCATAGAATGTCATGGATTAAATCATGTATAAATCATGTAGATTTTAGGGTTCTTACTTTTTATTATCCTGTATTTTTATTTATTTGGGTATATAATTAATTAGTTTTAATCTATATATGTAGGAATTGTAATAGCCCCAATAATGGAAATAGTGAAATCTTTTATTTACTTTTCTATATTAAAATCAATTAGTAAATTAAGGTTCATTCGGTAAAACCTAAATTAAAATCAATGATGGCTGTAGATTAATATTAGGTTGCATGAAATCAAATTAAGGTTTTTAGAAAATATAATTATAATTGCTTTTTTTTTATATATTTTTGGGCTTGCTATTTATTTTGTGCGTTTTGGACCTCAAGCCCACATTTAGGATTAACCCATTTAAAATAGGTTTTTAATTGGATTTTAGATTTTAATTAATTTTAAAATCAATTTAGGCCTAGTAGGTTAATTTAGACTTAGACCCATCTTTTAGCTATTAAAATTAATTTAGACATAGCCCTGTCCATTAGAGCATCATTTCTTTTTCTTAAAATAAATAGACTTAGGCCCATTTTTTCATTTAAATTAAAATTAATTAAAACTGGGCCCATTAATTCAAACCCAATCTAATTCATTTCCATAAAAATTAAAAGACTTAGGCCCATTTCTTTAGAATTAAATCAAGTAGACTTAGGTTCATTAATTATCTTAAAATATAGGCCCACCTTTAGTTCCATTTCACCTATAAATAAAATACAGACTTAGCTCACCTAATTAAAAGTAACATAGTTTAGACTAATTTAAGGACATCTCATTATATGAATGCAATTTTTATGTGCCATTTCATGACTAGTTGCCTTGGGTTAGATGAATGATTATTAGGTTTTAAAATGAAATTACATGTAATTAGAGAATAAAGAAATAATTAATAAGGTAATTCTAAATGATTAGAAGACTGAAAGAAATAATTAATAAGGTATTCCGTATCCAAAATCTCCTGGTTGTGGTGCTAACTCTCTTTTAGAGAATCGAGTTACCACCACCTTCGTATTATCCCAATTATTACCCTAGGTGGTGACTCCTTATCTCCACACTATGTCTTTATAATATAGTAGTGTGTTCTCTACAGCCCTGAGCTCAAATAGTGTCACGGTTGCTAAAATCTTGGACACATGCTAAACCCCATCGTCTACAGTGGCGACTCCACTAGGGATAAGAGATACTGATTCTATTTATATTCTTTAGAATTATTTTATTAATTATTATTTTATTCTTGCATTCATTTTTCATGTCCCTACTAGTCGATGGCATTGATTTATGATCCCTTGATTCCACTATCTTCCTGGGATCATAGATTGGCTAACCATCACTTTTAGCCTTAACTTGGTTCAAGAGAGATTACTGAGCTCATCTGACTAGAGTCTGTGACCTAAGTCTTAAAGGGGGGTAGTCTTCTCTCAAGTTTGCAATAGATGTCGGGCCCCTCTGACCTTGGCCTATAACTCAAGTCTTAAAGGAGGGCATCTTACAAAGGGAACCTTGACCTTTTTCATTGGACTTAGCTCATATAGTGGCTTAGTAACTTCCCTTAGGATTACCCAAATTGCCTATGTTTGTTGCCATGAGGTATTTTAATATATAAAGGCCCAAGCCCATACCTTTTGAGGCCCATTTGGGTTAATAAATATTGGGCTAAACTTTTATACATGGAAATGTTATTTTTATGCTTTTATTGCTTTAAGAGAATTAGCATGCACGTCAGTTCTTGATATCCCCTGTTAATATTAAGGTCAAGACCAAAAATCCTAAGAAAAAAGATTTGCCATTGAATGTGTATGTGGGAGGAATAAGGTTGGAAGGATATTGTATACTTAATTGTTACTTGTTACTTGCTACTTGTTACATGGCACATGCATCATGCATATATGCATACATATGCTTCATGCATCATACTAATACTTTATTTTACAGCCATCACAGATTCATCTAGGTCTTCTTATGTTTGGGAACGAAAAGGTGGTAAACTAGTTAGAACTGACTTAAGTTCAAAATCAGTAGCTAAAGAGATCCTTTAAAGTTTAGAGTAGAGTCCTATTAATCCATTTTACTTGGAAGCTAAATGAAAACCAACCAAACAAACAGAAATGGAACAATAACAAGGAGGAAACTAGACCTTAGAAGACATTAAGGGAGCTTTGATGGATGACATGAGAGCTATGATGCAAGATGAACTGAGACAAGCCTTAGCTAGATTAATGCCACCCGCTACTGTTCCACCACCTATAATTGAATAAGCACTTAGTGCTGTAGCTATTCCACCTACTGAAAATGCTCCACCTGCTGCTCCTATACCTATACTTATTGCTCATGCTCTTATTGATAATGTTGGAGGCCAACCTGTTGCTAGAAATCCACCTGCTGCTCCTATACCTTTACCTATTGCTCCTACTCCTATTGATAATGTTAGAGGCCAACCTGTTGCTAGAAATCCACCTACTGCTAAAGTGAAGCTTAAGGATGTTGAGACTTACATGGTAGAGCAAGTAAAGAGGGAATCACTTGAACTGGTTCAAAGATCATAAGTCCAAGCAGATGCAAGCATTAACTCAGAAAATGTCTAAGATGGAGGAGTTAATAAGAGGACAAGGCATGGGATACTTATTTAATTTTGATGATATGTTGCAAATAGAAGGGGATAAATTGCCTAAGAAAATTAAAATGCCCTAATTACAGAAGTTTAATGGAACTGGAGATCCAAAGATCCATCTTAGTCATTATACAATAATTATGAGCACTACTAAAGCCCCATTAGTAGTAATCACTACGTTGTTTGTATTATCCTTGGAGGGAATGGCTGTGAATTGGTACTATGGGTTAGAAAAATCTGTTTGGGCTTATTGGAGAGAATTATGTACTAATTTCTTAAAACAATATGATTATAACAGTAGGTTGGAGGTATCTATTAGGGATTTAGAATTGACTAAGCAGAAACCTAATGAGTCATTTTCTGATTTCCTTACTAGATTCATGAATAAGGTAGGATTAATGAAAAACAAATTGGCTGAGAAGGATTAGGTTAGGATGATAGTCCATAATGTGTCTTCTAATATGGTTGAAAGTTTACAAATGATGAATCCTAATACATTTGTGGACCTTTATAATGATGGATTACAAGCTAAGGAAATTAAGAGTGATAAAATTAAGAGCTCTAAACTACTAGCGTAAAGAACTACCCAACTGGGGGCACACATCAAAGAAGCACTAGTCGAGCTATGGAAGTGCATGTTGTACAAACACTAAAGAGATTCTCTAATTTTAACCAAACCCTATCAAAAGTCTTAGACTGCCTAATGTGAAAAGTCCTACTTTAACCCTTAACCTTTTCTAAACCACCAAACCCTATATGTCTCTAGCTATGACCCAAATAGTTACTGTAAATTCCACCAAGTAGTTGGGCATTCCACAGATACTTACACCCACCTTAGACACGAAATCCAAAACCTTATAGACTCTGGAAAGATCACAGATCTTGAAAACCCAAGCACCATAAATAATCCATTCCCAAACTACCAAAATGTTCCACTCCCAACCACTATGATGATAAACTCAGGAGTAAGCGAGGAAGAAGTGTTACAATCCTTTGAGAACATGAACCTACAAACTGGAGAAAAATCTATTAATGCCCCTAGTGATGAAGGAAGAAGTGTGGAATCTTTAATTCCTAAAAAACATCAAAGAGGAGTTAAAGATTTGTTGGGCCAGCCTTCAAGAAAGTTCAATTATGAAGTGTTTTACTTTAAACCACTTTCTTATGATATTCCCATTGAATCAATTACACCTAGAGGCCGGGGTGATGAATTTAGAGTTAATGGCAAACCATTAAGTAAGAAATATGAGACTCCTAATTAACCATGAAGAGGAGTTGAAGATTTATTAGGACAGCCCTCATGCAAGTTTGACTACATGGTGTTTTACACTAAACCACCTTCTTTTGACATGCCCTTCGAGTCAATTATGCCTATAGGATGGGATGATGAGTTTGATGATGAGAAGTTGCTAGATAAACAAGAAAAATGCATAGTTGAGGTAGAAAAAGATGAAGTTATAAAGACAGTTGGCAAGAAGATGCAAGAATAACCATTATGTCAGCCACTTGAAGGACAACCACCATGAGACTTAGCATCCCTAGCATCTAGAATAAGAAATAAATTTTCTTATTGTCTTCTTTAAATAAAATTTTAGTTTCTTTAAGACTTATTTTTTTTTAGTGATCGAGGATATGAATTATGATCATACTTGCTTATATAATGTACACCTTAATGGTATTGTGCATTATAATATTGATCGCATCTACATGTTTGACATAAATTCAATTCACTTAGATTCATTCAGTATGGGCACAAATGCAAATTTTAAGAACATTCATATATCATATGATATAATTTCTAAAGAGAGAAAATTTTAAAAAAAGAGAAAGAACAAAGAGAGAGAAAAAGAAAAAGAACGGTAAGGTAAAATTAAAGAGAAAAATTCAAGATTGGTTAATAACAGGATTTGTATCATGTGATGTAATAAATGTTGTCATTTTTGCCCTATTAAATGGTTAAGATTGAATTTGAAATTTTTGTTCAAATATCACATAGTCATCCTCAACATATTGCATAAGTATCTCAATGGAAAGACAAAGCATAATGAAAGCTAAAATCAGAGCTATAAGATCACTATTTTAGTTATGCTTTCTCTTCTTGTCACCCCTTTGTCATTTTATTTGTAAATATAGTGTCCCTTTATACCTAAAGAATCTAGGTGGCCTAATAATTTGCATTGCAATTGTTGTCTTATAGTTATTATTTCATCAGCATCAAATATTCTGCTCAAGAGTTCTTTGAAGAGAAAGTCCAATTGATTTCATTATCAAGAACTTGCTTTAGTCAATTTACCTACTCCTCTGCATCTTCAATGCATAAGATTGCAACTAATAAGGTTAGAAAGTCAAAGGATTAACAATAATAGTGAATAAATTGAGTATCTTGAAGAATAGCATGAATGAATTTAGAATGAAACTAGGGGCAAAATGTAACTCTGGGGAAAATTACAGAACAGTAAATCTACATTCAAAGAGTAAAGATGGAACACTGAAGTATAAGAGCTAGTATAAGAGATCTCGGGCAAAAAGAATTAAACTATAAGCATATAAATACATCAGTTATCATATAACAAAAGTAGTAAAAAAAAGAAAAGTTCAATAATGCATCGGTCAATCATAAGCTCCAATGTAAAGCCATGAACCCACTTGGTAGCCTGGTCATTAGTCTAATGAACTATATCAAAAGCTCTAAAATCAAAAGTTCTAATAGCAAAGCATTCAAAGTTTAAACGTATAAGTTATTAATGAAGCATCTCATTTTCACATTCCAAGATTAACAATATAGCTATGTTCCAAATAGAAGACCTATTAGGATCATGCATGTCATATATAACATGCATACATTTATTGTGAAATACTTGCTTTGCATAATAAAGTCTTTGAGCCTAAACAAGATTGTACAAATACTCTACTACTAACATTTGAAATTAGTGTTGTAAAAGTGCAAAAAAGTGGTCAAAGTCTGAAGGAGTAAAATAGGAAGAGGCTAAGTAGGATGCTCAAGCTCTTTAAATTCAGCATTCATCTCTATAGCTTCATCTGGAGCATCATCTGGAATATCACTCAGAGTCTAAAAAAAAGGAAAACCTACTCCTATGAACTGTAAATGCAAAGATAGTCAAAATATGAAGAGTAATAAAAGACAAGCATACCTCAGATAGGTCAAAGGGAATCTGCTCCAATAGATGCTCCCAACTATACCTTTAATAGCTACAAGAATGCTCAAGTAAAAGATAGAGCATTAAATCCCTAGAGCCCCTCTGTCAACTCCTGACCAATCAAAGTAGAATTCCTTGACACTAAGATCGGTATAGGGTGTGGAACACAACAATGATAAGATCCAGTATACCAACTATACATATACTCAACCTTAAAAAGGGAAGAATGCACTCAAAACTTGAGACGAATGCACTATAAAAACTTCTTTGATTATGAAATAAAAAATCTCTGACTCCTAAACCTTTCTTAGAGGAGATATTGAGAAGAAAAAAAGAGGCCCTTTTTCATAGCATCAATGAGAATGACAAATAGACAAACTCAGAGTATTGTGACCTTTGTGATTAAAGACATCATCACCATAATCAAAAGGGAAGAATGCAAAAGAATAACATTGCATTTTGATAAAATCTCTTCACTTGCAAATAGACCATACTAACTTATGGTATTTTATGCAGGGAAAAACAAAACGAGAATGAAGAAAGGGAAAGGAAATGATGCATCAATAAGATTGAACAAGATTGCAAATGCTAATCGTTCATCAGAGTACCACCTTGCATGATAAACAACTTGCCAAGCACTTATCAAAATAATCAAAGGAAGTAACAAAGCCTTTTCCTTAGATTCTAAAATAAAGTACAATCTCAATAATAAAATCCATAAATTGAAAGTAAATTCATCCACTTCATGAGATCATGTGCGAAAAGCCTATTTCATGACCTTTGATCATAATGGCTCTTTTTTATTAGCCTCATAGAATTCAGATGTTTAGTTAACAGCTTTTTGTTGAGAGTTTATAAACTCTAATCAATCTAATGCATGCTTTTCACCTAAATAAGGAGAAGAATATGCAAAAATAAAATCTATAGAATTGTAGTATAAATTGCTTGAATTTCAGAGTATTATTTCAGTCATTTAAATGATAAATATGCATATAATCTACTCCAATGCTAAAAAAAGAGTATGAGTACAAAATCCTTTAATGGTATCCATATTGAGTAATACTAGAAAGGCAGGGGGAATACTAAGAGGAGAATCAAAATAAGAGCAAGCATAATTTACTCTGATGGTCAGAAATGAGTAAGAGTATCAACATGAAACCTTTAGCGGTATCCACACTGAGTAATATAAGAAAGCCAGGGGAATACTAAAAGAGGATCATGTTAAAAGCTTCTCTTATTTACTCCAATGCTCTGTAAGAGTATAAGTATCCAAAGTACCTTTCCAACAGTATCCACGCTGAGTAATATGAGAAAGGCAACGAAATACTCAAATAAAGAAGAAAAGCATAAAAATAAATCAAAAACTATTTTTATACTCAGAATTCAATCCATTTATGCTTAAATTCTATAAGTTTTGTTTAGCAAATTCTCTCTAAAATTAAGTATGGAAGTAAGCTCTTCACTTGGTAAAAAAATGCTCTCAACATAAGATGAATAACAATACATCTGACTTTTGTGAATTGTAAATAAATGATAGTCATGAAAATAAAAATTAGAGAGATTCATTGAGTGCACAAAAATCTCGTGATAAAGTGATGAATTTTCTCATAAATTTTCAAAAAAAAAACAAAAAAGAGTACCTTTTATAACAATTATCATGCTAAAGTTAACTTTAATAAGTCTTCAAGAACAACAAGTCCAAAAGAAGAAGATAAACCCAACATGTAAAATCGGCACTAGCGCTAACAAGTTAATCAACGTTATCAAGCTATAAAGATGATTGATTAGAGTTAATAAGCATAAATTCAAAGACAATTAGCCAAAAAATTCCAATAAGTCAACACAGTCGATCAACATAAAATCCTAATGTGATGTTTGTATTTTGCATACATTGCAATTCATCTCAGTTATATGCTACATGGTAGCTATAACATAGTTTTCAAATTCACTTTGTTATATGCTATAACATAGTTTTCATATTCAGTTTATTATATGTTGCACATAGTTTTCAGATTCACTTTGTTATATGCTACACAATAATTATAACAAAAATTTCAAACAATCATAATTTGTTAGACACTACACAATAGTTATAGCACATTATCAAATCACTTTTTGCTAGACATTCTATAGGAATTATAGCATATTTTAAATCTTTTTTCTAGACATTCCACAGGAATTATAGCACATTATTAAATCATTTTTTACTAGACATTCCATAGGAATTATAGAACATTTTAAATCTTTTGCTAGACGCTCTACAGGACCTAATCACCATTATCATAATTTGCTAGATACTCTACAGGACCTATAGCATATTTGTCTTCAGCTATACACTGCACAGTAGTTATAACATATTTTCACTAAATGTTCCATAAGAAATATAGCAAAACTTTCAGTTACCAGACGTTCTATAGGAAATATAGTACAATTAGCTAGACACTACACAGTAGTTATAACATATTTTTGCTAAAGGTCCCACAGGGAATATAGTAAAATCATGATCACTAAATGTTCCATAAAGAATATAGTGAAGTTCATAATCACTAGACATCCCACAGGGAATATAATGTCACCTGTTAAATGTCTCATAGGGGATATAGCAGAAACTGATCACTCGCTAAATGTCCCATAAGGAATATAGCAAAATAAATTGAATACAGTTTCAGTTGCTATTCACTGAACACAATAATAGCATCACTGCTATATATTGCATCGAAACTATAGCATGTTTTCAAAATATACTAAACACAGTGTCAACTACTATTCATTGAACATAGTGATAGCATCACCGCTATATGTTCCATCGAAACTATAGCCTGTTTTCAAAATGCACTGAACATAGTGTCAATCACTATTCATTAAACATAATGATAGTATCACAACTAGAAATTCCACAGGAATTCTAGTGTTCCTTAATCACATTCAACACTGCATAGTATCATGGCACACAGGTAAGTACTCTAACTTTTTGTTTAGAAATTGTATGCTTATTTACTTTGCCATAATTTATCAAGAAAATAGCGATAAAATGGGGCAATTGTAAGCACCCAATTTTGGGATAGTTGAATGTGGATGTGATAGAGAGCTCCCATGATGAAAATGTGATCGAAATTTATCTCTGGATATTGATTTTGGATTTTTAGGCTAAAATTGTGAGTTTTAAAAACAAAATCGCAATGTTTCTTTTTTGGGGTTTGCTTGTAAAATTTAATTTCTTTCAGGTGCCTTTTTGTAATAAAAATAAATAAATAAATTTTGATAAATATCATCCTATTAAACTTATCAAAGATAAATAATTACGAGGTGGAGACTCTTGAAAGAACGGGATTTGGATTTAAAAGAGGGTCTCTTTTCTAAAAAGAAAAAGGCAGATAAAAAAAGGAGAAAGGATGCTGCTTTCAAAAAGAGTTTAAAGAGAAAAAAAAAAGATGAGAGCTTAGAAAAAAAAAGACTCTGCTAAAAAAGCCTTGATATGTTCTTTTTAAAAAAACATATTATGTTTATAAGATCCAAAAATCAATCTCAATTTTCAACGGTGATTCCTACTTTAAGGAGCAAATCAATAATGCATCATACTTCATCTTCATCTTCTTTTCTTTTTTCTTTTATTTTTTTTTTAATTTTGATTTTGATTTTTATATTACTTTCTAACCATTTTTATTGATTCTGTGTTTCTTTGATTGTGGTGGAAATTTGATAGAGATGTGATTGAAGCAAAGAAAACCCAGTGAAGATCCATGGAATGCCAAGGATTAAATCATGTATAAATCACATAGTTTTAGGGTTCTTTCTTTTTATTATCTTGTATTTTTATTTATTTGGGTATGTAATTAATTAGTTTTAATCTATGTATGTAGGAATTGTAGTAGCCTCAATTCTGGAAATAGTGAAATCTTTTATTTACCTTTCTATATTAAAATCAAATGGTAAATTAGGGTTCATTTAGTAAAAGCTAAATTAAAATCAATGATGGCTGTAGATTAATATTAGGTTGTATGAAATCAAATTAGGGTTTTTTTTTTTAAAAAAGATAATTTTAATTGTTTGTTTGATCTTTTATTTGATTGTTTTATGTATTTTTTTTATGTCTTTAGGCTTGTTATTAATTTTGTGCGTTTTGGGCCCCTAAGCCTACATTTAGGATTAACTCATTTAAAATAGGTTTTTAATTATATTTTAGATTTTAATTAATTTTAAAATCAATTCAGGCCCATTAGTTTAATTTAGACTTAGGCCCATTTTTAGCTATTAAAATTAATTTAGACATAACCCGGTCCATTAGAGCATTATTTATTTTTCTTAAAATAAATACACTTAGGCCCATTTTTTCACTTAAATTAAAATTAATTAGAACAGGCCCATTAATTCAAACCCAATCTAATTCATTTCCATAAAAATTAATAGACTTAGCCCCATTTATTTAGAATTAAAACAAGTATAGTTAGGTTCATTAATTATCTTGAAATATAGGCCCACCTTTAGTTCCATTTCACTTGTAAATAAAATATATACTTAGCTCACCTAATTAAAATTAACATAGTTTAGACTAATTTATGAACGTCTCGTTATATGAATGCAATTTTTATGTGCTATTTCATGATTAGTTGCCTTGGGTTAAATGAATGATAATTAGGATTTAAAATGAAATTGCATGTAATTAGAGAATAAAGTAATAATTAATAAGGTAATTCTAAATGAACACAAGACTGAAAGAAGTTAGTATTCCGTATATAGAATCTCTTTGTTGTGGTGCTAACTCTCTTTTAAAGAATCGATTTACCACCACCTTCAAATTGTCCTAGTTATCATCTTGGGTGGCGACTCCTCATCTCCACACTATGCCTTTATGATATAGTAGTGTGTTCTCTAGAGCCCTAAACTCAAACAGTGTCGCAGTTGCTAAAATCTTGGACGTGTGCTAAACCCTGCCATCTACACAAATGTTTTGCATTTTAATGATATTGTTTTAATTGAATTATTTGTTCATCTTTGGTTGAATTATATACTAATTTTTAGTTGAATTATATGTTAGTTCGTTGGTTGAATTGAAGTATCGGTGGCAAGATATGTATAATGACTTATTGTTTTAATTTCTTCATTCATTAATTTTTTTAAAATTATTTCCTTATTTTTTGAATTTTTTACTTTGCTTATTAATAATTAATTATTGAATTTAATTTAATTCAATTAATTAATTATCTTAACACCTAGAAAAATGAATTCCTTTTTATTAATTAATGCATGGATATAGCCTTAATTCAAAATTAATGTGCATATAGTTCGTAGGGACTAAATTGTAATAAATTTTTGACTTAATTGCAACTTTCTGAAATGTTTGGAGGGTTATCACAAGCCTTGTCCTGATCGAGACAATGATTAACTAATCGAGACACTCTTTCGCTTATAAAAACCATTTTTCTTGAACTAATCCTAAAATGTATCCCGATTGTGATATAACTCCGGACATGCTATCTCGACTAGGATTAGACGATGTCCTAACTGGGTCATCGATCTTGATAGGATTAGAAATACAAACCAATGAATTTATTTAGCATATCAATCCTTGTCAAAAATGGCTTTTGAGGCATTTTCTGACCAAAATTCAAATTCTTATCACTCTCTCTTTCTAATTCAACTTTATAAATAGTCTCCTATTTATTCTTAGGTTTTTCATTCTTCTCTTTTCATTTTTCTTTACATTATTCTCTTCTTCCTCTAGTTCTTTTTAGCATTTTTTTGTCTCAACAATGGCTCTTAAGAAACACTTATAAGAAATCAAGAAAAGAGTTACACAATTTCAAAAGAGAACCTATATTCTTTTAAGATTCATGGATGAGCCAACTCTTAAAGCCCTTGGATGTTATGATGAAGTCAAAGAAATGCTCCTTAGAGGTGGGATATTTGATTTTGCTTTCAATCCTTTACCTTCCTACACCTCTCTAATTGTAGAATTCCTCTCTACCTACACTCTCCGTTTAGTGCATTTTAATGATGACAACCCCTACTACTCTATGCGATTCAAGTTGGGTGGAAGAGAAAGATTTAAGACTTGCCAAGAGTTTGACACTTTTTTTGGCTTCACTCAAGAGGGACACATTCAAGTTCAAGCAAATTAGCTTCCATATACTTTTTGGAATAATACTTGTTCTCCTCAAGCCCCAAATTTCTCTGCCAGACATACCAAATCTTCTTACCTCAAATCTAAAGCTTTCTGGTATATTCATCATTTTCTAACCTATTCCATTAATGGTAGAGCCCTTAGCAATGAAACTATTTCTCTAAATGACCTCTTCATCCTTTATTGTCTTGCTGACAATGAACCCATTATCGTAGGAAGATTTTTGCAATGGAGATTATGGCTCATTAATGATAGTTTGGTTGGTGCTATTTGTATTAGAGGTATTGTCACCAAATTGGCAAATTTTTATAGTCTTGATCTTTCCACCTTACCCTCTACCAAACCTCTTCTTCTTAATGAAACCTTCATAAAAAATTCCAAATAATTTTCAAAGATCAATGACACATGGGTTTGAAATTATGACATTGGTGATAGTGAGCATATTGAAGCACTCTTCAAAGAAATTGAAGAATATGAAGGCCAAGATGAGGGTGAAGAAGAACTTGAGACTCAACCATAAGGTGCTCCTCAAAGGAAAAGAACAAGGCATGAAGGAACTTCCTCTCAAGGCCCTTAAGTCATTGGCGATGAGCCTCAATGGGTAGGTTAAGTATTTAATCGAATGAGCTTGATGGAAAGCAACCTTAATTCTAGATTTGATCAAGTTGATGCAAGTATAGCTTGTCTCCAATATGATGTGCATTACTTATATGAACAACAAGGCTATGCTTGCACCTATGCTCCATTCTCTCATCATCCTCCTCCTCCTCCAACTTAAAAAGATTCTCCTCATGATGATTGATTGTCTTCTTCTTTGCTTTATGTCTTTTGTTATGTGTTTTTTGCTTAGTTATGTTTTGATTTTAGCTTGTTTTTAGTTTATGTTTTGTTTATGTCTAGTTTAGATTTATGTTTAGTTTCTTTTTCATTTATTTTTAGTATTATTATACCTTTTTTTCTTTTTATGTAATGTAATGCTATTTTTATTAATCTTTTTGTAATGTTTCCTTTCCTTAACCTTTTTGCATTTTGCCAAAAAGGGGAGAAATTGTTTGAGTTTGCCTTTATATGAGTTTGTACTTGTCTTTATCCATTTATCTTTAAATTCCCTTATTTTTATTTGAGTTTGCTTATTACCTTAATTTAATCAATTTACATTATAATCATATTATTTATCCATGCACACATTAAGGGGGGGAGTAAAACTCAAATGAAATTCATATATTAAGGGAGAGCTCAAAACATGTTCAAATCACCACACACACTTGCATGATTATTTTTCTCAAACTCAAAATAAGTTTGTCAAAATCAAAAAGGGGAGATTATTGACCTTGACAATGATCAATCTCAATTTTGATCTTAACAAACTTAATTTTGAGCATCTAATATGTTTGCTACAAGTGTGTTTGAGATAGGTAATTTTTAGAAGATAAAATAATGAAGAAAAACTAAGGAAATTGAAGACTAGGATGTAGTCCTAAGCCCTGTCCTGACCATGACAAAATAGCTCAAAACTTTATAAATTCAGTGCCCCAAACAGAACCCATCCTGAGCACAATCCCTACTAGGACATAGCCTGAGACATGGGCATCTCAACTGGGACATGGAAGACTCACTCATGACAAATTCAAGCAATTCTTAAAGATGGGATAGAACCCATCCCGATCCATAATCCTGATCGGGACATTGGTCCCAAGCATAGTCTCGACCAAGACCCTCATGTCTCTTTCATCCTCAATGGCTCTCTCAGCTCCAATGGCTAGTTTGATCAAATGTCGCTACTAGGATTGATGAAATTCCTACAAAAAGCTAAAGAATAACTAATGAAGAAAGATGAAGCCATGGATGAATTGAATGAGCTCCAACAATCATGTCCTAATATTTTTCACTATATATACTCTTTATTAAACCTCATTTAAGAGGTTAGATATATTTATGAACAACTTCTTCTTAGCATTCAATTCTCTAAAGCTTTAAACATTAATTCTCTTTGTAATTAACTTTAATCGAGTATGGTTTGTGTGATAGACTAGGTTTCTCTTCTTTTTGTATTTTTTGGGTTTAAGAAAGGGAAGTGAGGAACTAGCTCTCACTAGATTTGGTTTAAGTGTTAGCCAACAAAACACTTAGGAATTGCTCTTAGAGTTAGCCTAGAAAACTCTTTTTTATGTAAGGTTGAAGAGTGAGTCTCAAACTCTTGTGTACACAATCAAGCAATAGATTGGTATAGATATTACAAATCCTAACTTGGGGATAAGTTAGGTGGAGACGTAGATTCATTTGTGAATCAAACTCCTTAAATTTACGTTTTCATTTTCTTCTTCTCTTAATCTCCCTTTAATTCTTGTTTAATTCTTTTAATTTCCTTTTTATATTAAAAAAGCCCTATTCACTCCCCTCAAGGGCATTTACACTCTAACTTCTGGGTTTATACATTTAGGTTGACAACACGAGACTATTTTCTTGATTTGAACATCATGGTTAATAGGACTAACTTTAGAATTTTCTCAAACATCTCGCTTTGAAAACTAGTTTTACCTTTTTAAAATCTCACTTAAAATTTCATTTTTTATAAGTAACTAAATATTACAATAATTATAAAAATCTGCCTAATAATTTATTTAGTTAAAAAATTAATTCATAATTTCATAAAAACTTTAGTGAAAAATTTAAGAGTTTATTTTTAAAAATTATATTTGAGGTCTAATTTATTATTTAAACTCCATTTCATGCAGTAGACATGTTATAATTTCTTTTTAAATAAGTTGATTTATTAAAATTAATTAAATGTGCATGATTTTAAATTTTTTTATTAAACAAATAAATTTCATATTAAATACTATCATATGAATCATTCAAGAAACTAAAAATTATGAGAACATGAAAAATTGCAAAATGAAAAGTGATTAAATAAACATGATTTTCTATTTTTGTTTTGTATTTTGAAAAATGGAAAACAAAAAAATAAAAGGAAAACAAAATTTAAAAAGGAAAACAAAAAATATTTTTCAAAACTAAACAATCCCATAGTGGTTCAAATTATAACAAATCCTTGTCCACTACCTAACTTATCTCTAAGTTAGGAGTTAAACTCACTCAATCTTAATCACTAAGATTGTTTACAAGTGTTTTGAGACTTATATTAAACCTTTATAAATGTATTTTTCTAAACTCATTGTAAACCTCTTCAAAAAAGAGTATTAAATGCTCACTCTTTAAATCCAACTACACAAAATTTTTAATAAGGCTAACACTTAAGACCTTATTGATTAAGATCCACACTACACTTTTCTTAAGCCCAAATAAAAATTAGAAGAAGAAATCATATCAACTAACACTTACAAAACTCTAACATGACTTCAGGCCTAGCTTTGGCCTATGCCTTGAGCCCCTTCCAAATATAGGGCCCCATATATATATAGTCAAAAAATGTTTTAAATAATTTGTTATTATATATTTTTGTAGAAATAGTCCCTCTATTTTATTTTCAAAATAAAATTTATTTTTTAAATAATTACTATTGAATATGTAAAATAAATTTTATTCAATGGTATTAAAAGTAAATATAAATAAATTTATAGTTTCAATTTATTCATCTTTTTTATGTTGTATTTTATTTTTTCAATTAAATTATTTGCTAGATAATTTTTTATTTTTATATTCAAAAGATTTTCAGAAATTTATTGTTTGCTAATCAAAATCGAAAACTAGGTGGGAAAAGGATAAGGAGAGACCACTATGACCTTTTAAGCAATTAAATTTTATTATAATTCTTTAAAAAATTATATATTCATATTCTCTCACTAAAATTTAATTGATTACCTCATACTTTCAATACAATAAATTAAATATATTTATAATTTTTTAGTTGTAAAAAATTAAAATCTTACCCTTTTAAGTGAGGATTCTAAATTGGTGCTAATATCAAATTGTTTTTTAATTTATTTAATTTTAATATTAGAAATTAGTCAATATCTAAAAAATAATAGTTAATTGATGATTTTAAATCTAAAAAATAAAAAAATAATTTTTGCTTAGGGCCACAAATATCTTTAAGCCAGTCCAACATTAGTTAAAGTACAAGTAACGGATAAAAAGAAACATTTGAGAATTTTTAGATTGCAAACCCTTAATTGCTCAATCAATTTGTTCAACCAACCACCTAACTTCAAAATGAGTTCTTTAAATTGTATTTATGGCGGAATGTTAAAAACTAGTTGTTGGAGACCATAATTTCATTTTTTAAGATAATCCATCTTAATTAAATGTGCATTAAACATTTTTCAAGAAATTAAAAGCTCATAATAATGAGGATTGAAAAATGAGCCATTATTATACAATTCTAGTCTTTGAAGGATTGTTAAATCACTTGTGAAGTTCCTTACAGTTGTGAGGAGGGACCGTGTGGGGTGTTGACTTGAAACTCCTTTTGAATTTTTATTATTTGCAATCAAGATTTCCTTAATCATAATCGTGAAGTTATGATCACGATCATGATGGTCACTTATGAGGGCTTTTGTTATTCTTAAACCATTGAAACTTATCTTCTTAGGATCATAAATAACTTAATCGCAATCGGGATTATGCTCATAATTATGATGGAGATTGTAAGGGGTGGTTGTCCTTTTAGAAGACTTGAGTTTCTTGCCCTAGTAATTCTTTACAGCTTGATGCTTGCGGTTCTATAACACCAGTAATCTTTATCTGCGAGTGCATAGAATATTACGAGTAGTAATAAAAAGATATCGTTCCCATAGGGATTGAGGTTAATTATTGAGCTACTCTTAATATGTTGCTTGTTTAGACTAATGAAAATTTTAACGAGTGAAAACAAAGTAAATTGAATCTAAAATATTTGAATTTTATCACAAAATCTATAGACTTTAAGATGTTAGGATTTTATCTCCCTTGGCTTAACTTATTTGAGGATGGTGTTAACTTCTTACCAATTATAAATATCATTTCATTTCCAAACTATCTTAAGAATTATGATGTCTCTCTCAAGTATGCTCACAAATAACAAATTATGATAATTACCCAATTCCCTAACTCTCACTAGCATGATTAAAATATCATAAATGATTTATTAAATCAATCTTTGAAGGAATATTAATATTGAAGTGTCTATCAACTAAATCAATTTGAATTAATAGATTATTATTGATTTTCTCACTAGAATCGATCTCTCAATCTAATCCTAGTGTCTAGTTCAATTCAATGGGTGATCAAGCCAATGAAAAGCATTAAATCCAATAACTCTCATACAATGATTACTCCTTAATTAAAAGTTTAACCTAATTAAGTTCCTGTTGAGCCGAGTTTATAAAACCCTAACTAACCTGCTTAGCTACTCATAGAAATTTAAAAAAAAAAAAGAAACAAAAGAGAAAAATCCAAACATATTAATGATTCAATATAATTAAAGATTAAAGAATAATAGAATAAATATACCTTTTATTCCATTTGGTGATTAATGTTCGTAGTCCATGCAATTTGTCTTCAATCTAACAATCCGATTGAGTAGAGTTTATAATAATCTAAACATTCAAAAATAAAAAATTATTTTTTACCTTAAGAAAAGATAAAGTTCTATGATAAAAAACATATAGCCTCCTCCCTTTTTTTGGTAGAAAAAATCCTTTCTTTATACATCATTCCCATAAAAACCCTAAAATGTACTTTCTAAATATATTCTATCTGTTCACACAAAGTTACGCAAGAAATGCCCATAGCCTTATGACTATCATACATCAAGTTGTGACTGTCTTTAAAAGGGTCCAATGATGAAAACACCTTCATGATATGACAAGTGTTTATTCATTCGTACTGCCTTTAAAGCATGCTAAAGTCTAAAAAACCCCAAATCGAGCCTCTAAATTGCCAAATTGGTCATTGAGTCACTAATTTGTACTCCAATTTTATGAATTGTGAATTATCGAAATGATAAGTCACTTATTTCAGGCAATCGTTGCTCAAAATGTGCAACTCATCAGATAGGTGTTTGTCTCATAAAATCAGAGTTCAACTTCATGAAAAATTGGAAGCTAATTTTGACAGAATGAATGGATGTAAAAAATGTGTATGTAATATATATAAACCTCTAAAAATAATCCTGAAAATGTGCGTAAACCTAAGAAAAAATGCGTAAGCAAATTTGTAGCATGTAACCACATTCAAACACATAGTGCTTATGCTTAAAAATAAAAGCCAATTCAGATAAAACAAACATTGGAAATGCATCCAAAAGGACCAAAAACCTTGAAAAGCACTGTGCAAACCCAAAAAATTGGCCCTAGGAAGCTCGTGTAATGCGTATAAACACATGGTCGAGCGCATGGCCACACGCTCAAGCACATGGCCACACGCTCAATTGCATGGCCACACTCTCTATAGCACATGACCACATGGTCAAGCGCATGGCCATGTGCTAGGTCACATATATATGCTCCCGAATGCATAAATGCATATACATATGCGTGGTCACGTGTCCCAAGCACATAGATACGAGCAAAAAAAATCACTTCTCTCTATAAATACTAGTCTCCACCTCCCATTTTAGGGGGGCCATCACATATACTGAAACTTTATCGAATGGAAGACTCAAGACTCCCATTTTACACATTTTTTAGCTCATTCACTACATTTTTCTGAGGATTTTTATATAGATTTAAACTAAACCCAGCCACATCTTTGTCAAAGCATGCTTCAAAAGTATACAAATTTATATTCTACACATCATTTTCAACCTCTCAATGAGGACAACTTGAAAATCCTATGAATCTAAAGCTTCAAAAACCCAAAAACAAGCTCAGTCAAATTGAAGGCCAAATAATCATTTTTGCATATTTATTTCACTATCTTGCATTTTATTTCATTGCTACCAACAGTTGAGAAATTGTTGTGATTGTGTGGTAAGACTGGCAATTTGCATGTTAATTGAATAATCTCTATTTTATTTTGTGCATAATAAACTGTCATTTTGCATCCTCTAGCTCCAAAATGTGAATATTCACAAAAAAAAACATATTATCATTCTTGCATCAAGTCTTCATTTTATTCTCAAAAATACAAAATTTATCATTTTATGTAATTTCTGCATGTTTAACATTTTATTTATAAAAATCATGTTTTTTACATCGTAATTGGAATTTTCATATCATTTTCTACAACTTTATATGAAAAATGATCATTTTTCATATAACGTATGTATTTTGCATCGAGTAAATATCAATATCATCATTTTCCATAGTTCTCACATGTCTAATATGGAAATCATATCTTTAATGTAAATTCCATATTTTTTAAGATAAAAATCATACCTTTGCATTAGAACTACAATTTTCAATCTCCCAAACATGAAAATAAGTATTTTCCCTATTTTTGCATTAAATGCATTTATAATGTGAAAGTTCACATTCTTGAGCTAGAGCTTCCATTTCGTGGTCCAATGATGCAACTATGCATCTTTTGTTATTTCTCTACTATTTAGAAATATTTTATAATAATTATTGCAAGTACACATAAGCTGCAATTGTATGCATCTATCTGTTTATTCATTAATAGAATATTTTATGCCTATTTGTTGTCCTAGTGGATGAATGGATGGAATCACACATAGTTGTGCTAACCTCTATTTTGTAGGTATATTACTATATTAGGACTAGATTTATGGTTTCACACCTTTTTTTTTTCTCTTTTTTATATGTATTTACTAGGAAAGCCTTGTAAATAATTGTATTTAATTTCCTTTACTTTTCGTTATTGTTATGTGCTTGTGTAAATATGCATATATCAATTGTCATTATTGAAACTAGGGTGTTGTGATAGACATATATCAAGTATTGTATAATGAGAAATAACAAAAATGTATATGCAATCTCCCAAACCTAGAATCTCTACTTGGGATGATACTCATTGAGTGACCTAATGTCGTCCCCTTTCATTTTTTTCTTGAATTTCTAAAAATTGAGTGGCAACTCCACAAACACAAAGCATCTTACATTCCCTTGAGACAATCATTTTTCCTTGTCCTGAAAATAGAAGGGATGTCCTTATCGGTAAAGTTATCTCGAAAAAAGAATTCGGTCGCTCACAGTGGTGACTCCACTAGGGATGCTAATTAGAGAGATCAATTCAAAAATGGCTATTTCTCATTATATATACTCAATCATATAAGGCCCTTCACCATTGCATTTGCACTACACATCACATATGCACCACTAGTCCCTATCAACCGATAATAACAAAAAGTGACCCATTATGATTCCACACGAGTCATAAGGTGACCGATTTGTATTTTTCACCTTTAGCCGTTACTCATGGATTAACCGAACTCATGTGACCAGAGTTTATAACCCAAATCTTAAAGGGGGCAAACCTGAGTTATTAAAAGAATGCCAAACTCACTGATCGAAGTCCGTAACCCTAGTCATAGGGGGCATTCTTGTTAAAGGAGCCCTTAACCTTTTACCCTCGTCTCAACCCATGTAAATAAACTAATAGGAAATTTCCACTAGGATCCCATCGAGCTTTGCATGCTAGCCCTAATGTTGTCTGTTTGACCTGACAATCACAAATGCCATGACCTCTCTAGTTTCTATCATCGATTGACATCATTAAGTCCGTTCTTATAGACTACTCACACTTAGATCCATATAATCTTTATTTACCTCACATAAGCTCAATGCATGAGTAATAATAAGAATCATACACCCCAGTTTGAAATAGCATGTGAGAACTAGTGAATAGTGACATTTTTTATGATGGAAACCTATGAGACGTCATCCATTTGTCCTTATTAGATCAAATGAATGGATCAGGAATTCGACTAGATTATAGACATTTATGTTAAAAGAATCAAATTGTAAACTCTCAAACAATACCTTGATACTCTTTGGTAAACATATCAAATATCGATGTGGGGACATGAAATTGGACCTACTTTTATTGACTATAGTCCCCACACATATAAGCGCGTATGGACTACGGACACCAGTTGTGACTCGATAATAGTCCCTACATTAACATCGGATGTTTACTTTAAGTGCATCTTTGTATCATTCCCTAGCTCACCTTTTAATTTTAATCAACATAAATTAACGCAACCTAGTCTGAGAGTGGAACCATAGTCCACTACTGACTATTGGGTCAACACCCACGTAGAAAAAGAGACTGAATAACCACGTGGAGTAATAAGGTCAAAGCTTGTTTATGATTGGTTTGTTCCCTATGTAGGAAATACTAAGTAGTTTTCTTAAATTCTTTTCTATCACACATACATAGCATGCATACACTAACCATATTCTTTTGTAGCCATCCTGCATTCTGTATAAACATACCATACATATACACTCTTATTTTACCATCTTGCATGAACACATCATGCACACACAATAACTTTTCCTAGCTAATAATATGACAAATATTCATGATTCCTTTCTTTTAACTCATCTTGTTTTTATTTACTAACCCTGTCTCTTTTGTTGTGTTTTCTTCTTATGTACATAGAATGAATACATCATATGCATTTCTAATAAGGCTCCATGCATTAATAAATCTCTTATAGTATACGACATAACATGCATTCATGTTATCCTAGTTCCTCATTCTAATCTCATCCTTTTGAATAACATCATGTATCCATGCATACATCTTATAGAAATTGTACTTATACATGCATTTCATGACATTTGCACTAACCCTATCATTTCTACAGTCACAAACCTCAAAGCAACCCTAAAGGGAGAGCCAGGAATGGTTGGAATAAAATAATGACCAAACAATTTGGGAATTAAAGCCTTAATGACCAACTCAAATAACCTATGAAGAAATTCATAGTTGATGGTGGCTTAATCAACATGCTTCGAGTTGAAGTCAAGACAATTATTCAGACTAAAATCAAGAATATCCTTAACCAAACCCCCATACCTCAAAGATGAGACAATCCTCTTAAGTGTCATTCCCAATGATAAAAAGGGACCTGACACTCCTAATTCTAAGTTAAACAAAAAGAAAGGAGTTATGAGCATTCCTGAGTATATTGAAGATGACTATTAAGAAAGGTTTCACCAATCCTCTCCTAAAGAAGCAAGTGTGACCAAATCTGAATTGACAGCGAAAATCCAAGAACTAGCCTACAAAACCACTCAGTTTAAGGATCAAATGAAGTGCAAGATCACTCAACTCAAGATTCTAGTAAAGGAAAATACCAATATTATGACTGAAGGCCTTAACGAACTCATAGATCACTCAAAGCAGCCTTTTCACTCTTAGCTTGATGAAGCTAAAAGTCTAAAAATGGGTAACTAAATTATAGATGGCTATAATCCATTACATCTAGGGCTCCCTACTCAGAAACTTATCAAGCTATATAAGTACAACACACAAATGTATGTCACGAGGTGTAATTTGAAAGCCACCAAGCAGAGGAATGGTGAGAGCTTTTTTTATTATATCACCAAATGGAGAGGGAAAGTTACGCTAATGAGAGATAGATCCCCAAAAGATGAACAGATAGAGATAGTAATCAAAGGAACACAACCTCACCTCCATAAATAAAAGCAACTTGCCCATTATCCCACCTTTAAAGTGCTTCACCAAGCCAGCATCCCTATTGAGAATGAAAAAGCCTCTTAACCCAAAAATTCCTACCAAGAACCAACTTAGCCTAACCAAAACACCAACCTGATTCAAATAACCCTAAATGAGAAAGCCCTAAAAAAAAAAATTACAAATATTCAAACTTCAATATGCCTTTGTCCAAAATCTTCCAAAGACTCCAATAAAGAGACTTCCTTAAACCTCTTGAGCCTAAACCTTTAGCTAGCCCTTTACCCACTCATATCAACTATGACCTTTTCTGCCACTTGTACTAAATGCTTAGCCACACAATCGACGACTATTATGTCTTAAAGGGTAGAGTCTAAGACCTCATTGATTCTAGAAAAATTAATGATCCCTATGTTAAAACTAACCCCATACCCAATTACCATAATGTGCCACCACTTGCATCCTATGCCATTCCTAAAAACAAACTGCTACCTAACTACCCAACTACATTATAACTATCCTTAAACATGGATATCCTCTCATCTGACTCACATGAGTCCTAAGAAATTGATGAGGAGTTTACTTCACAGACCCTATCTATCTTCTGGAACTCTATAGCTGGTCATCTTAAGAAGAGAAAATGAAAAAGGATTTACCTTCAGTGAATTTCATGAATAAGCCAGACTGAAGTAACTAGAATGGAAAAGACCAACAAATCCCTTTTAGAAGTAATAGCTAGATTAGAACATTGTTTCTTGCTAGTCTGCATTGTTTATGTAGTTTGATGAATATCTTGATGGAATGTTAAGTTCTGTGTTTGTCATTATCCTATAATCTATTTATTGTCTTTATTCACTTCACATTTTATTCAAATTGCAAGTGTTAAATTCTCACCATAGCTTCATTCAAAAGAAAAAAGAAAAAGAAAGGAAAAAAATAAAAAAAATAAGAAGAAAGAATAACAGATAAAAAGCCTAGCTAGGTGTGTGGAACAACCTAGGCAAAAGAGGGAAGATAAGATAAGAAATGATAATAATATGAGGCATGTGGTTGAATAGATACTAGCTATAAGCGACTCTTTAATTCATTACTAGATTATAAGGAGTACAAACATATAAGCGGTCGAGCTTACATTCTACTTAATGCTCAAAAACCTTTAAATGGCCATTAGCTCAATGCACCATTATTAAGATCTTTGGTTTCCCCCTTAGATGAGTTGGGCCTCTTGCTATCAATGATAATCCCGATATCTCTAGTCAAGAATTACTAATCAGTTTACTCTCCAAAGAACCTTGACCCAACCATTCAAATAAACACCTCTTACCTCAGCACTAAAGAACCAAAAAACCATTCAGAGCCTAATACTCACATTCATCATATATACGCATTTTCATGCATCTCATGCTCATACTTTAAAAAGCATGAGTAGAAGTTACTCCTTTCTGCATAGCAATACCATAATTATTCTATGCATACACACATTGTAGATCTACCTTTACTAAAAGTTAGGTCTCAATGTCATCATTAAATGCATCCATATATAAGCTCAAAATAAGAAATTAGCTTATTTTCATGTGCATGTCTTAGGATAAGAAATAAGCTACCATTCATCATATGACACAATTATCATGCTTACATGCATTCACGTAGCACAATCATCATGTATACATTCACATAGCACAATCATCATTCTACTACAAGCACATGGTTATCATTCAGAGGTACAATAAACTACAAAGATACAATAACAACCACACAACATAAATAGATGGTACAAAGTACAACACATGGAATAAAAGCCTAAACATAATACCTAGAGTCTGTAATCTTGAAAAAATGGTATAACACTAAGCAACCATAGCCAAAGGCCCATACCTAGCCTCATAAACAAACATATTAGATATGGTTACCATTAGAAGGAAAAGCTGAATAAACTCAAGCATTCCTGCCATCCAATCTAGGCATCGTGTCATTCACATCCATCTCAAAAGCTGCCAATCACGTCTGCAGTTCATTGATTTACTAGTGATAAGATGCCCACTCCCTTTCCTATTCTCGACTAGCAAGAATGTACTCATTTTGCATGAAATAGACATTATACATCATGCATACATGAAAACATCTGCATAAAATAGGAAATATACATATTATCTATTCACTAGTAAACTCCATAAACTGTTATCATGAACTCCCAGTAACAGTGTACCAAAACTAAGCTATGGAAATAAGTACCTGAAAAGTAAGAATGAATAATGTAAAGAGTCAAGATAGTAAGTAAAATGGAGAAAGAAGAAATCCATCATAAAAATAGAAAATCAATTTGAGTAGAGTCTGGAGGCATAACATTTGATAAGGGATACCCAGTCATAGGCAAAGGAAAATATGCCTCAGCTCTAAAAATTGTGAACTTGGATAGTCTTAGAGCTATTGTGTTTGCCAAGTCTCCATGAACCTAACTACCAAAAGCTATAAAATTACCATGGCCTGTCATCTTAGTCCTTAAAGTGTCCTCTCTGTCAACATAAGAATTTGATTTCTTCCGACGACGTCCCTCTCACTACAAATAAAATCTCAAAACTTATGTTTAATTATTTTCCACTAATAAAAGTTTACATGTCTATATATAAAACAAGAAAAATAAAGATTGAGAAGCATACCATATTAGAAGAAGACACTGTGGAAGCAAAATGACCTCGAGACACCTTGGAAGTCCCAGCTCTCAGACCTAAAGGCTGAACAAGATATGCCTAAGGAGGTGGCTGTGGTGGAATAAAGCCATCAGCTATGGCATCAATCAGCTGTGGGATCAAGACATTCATGTAATAAAAAGTCCCCCCCCCCTCTTAAAAATGCTCAGAGGGTCTAGCTATAAAAAATTCATCCCCAATGAGCTTTTGACCTTAGAATATATCACCAGGAAGTGTGAAAAGAACTCTCTTCATATGCGGTCCATCCCACTAACGATGAACCCACTGGCCTAAGTACCATACTTTATTGATAAAACTAATTAATAGCACCCTCTACTGAGTTAAACACCAAGCCATTGTCATCTCTAATGACCAGTCCCTTCTCACTATCCACTAATAGACACAAATCTGTGAAAAAATGAAATAAGCAAAGACTACCGAAAGTGAAGACAATGAGAATTAAGAGCATCCATCATACCTGGTCAAAAGTCAAGGCATTCATATAATCTGTGGCCTGAACTGGTCTCGTGATTAGATCATAAGTCTTCTGAATCCACCTTGGGTAACATGGAAAACCACTCTTAGAGAAATGCTTAATAGAAGGACGAGGAAGAATCATAAATTCCTAAGCCTAAATCTATCAAAAAGAAAGAGTCGGAATATTCAACATCAATAAAATGATTAATAAAACAAATTATACTCATGTTTAGCACAAAACAAGTAGCTACATATTCTTGTACCACCTCTGTAGGCCACGTCTAAACTAGAGTACATAGAGAAAAGGCAGGTGTACCCTAATTATACTTCGGTATATCATTCAAATTCCTTAACATAGGTAACAACCGTAAAGAACTAATGCCTGAAGTGTTCAAAAAGATGATGACACTGAGCAAATAAAACAAGAAACAATGAGCCAACTACTCTAAACTGATTACTTCAACATTATACTTTAACCTAGCCTCAGTGATGAACTTCGTATAATAAATAAAGGTAGAACTACCTTTCTTCACTTTTAGAACAACCTAAAACAACTCCATAGTATAGCTATCCCTTATCGCTATAGAACCACAAGCCTCATCGCTAACCTCTCTAGAGAAACTTAGCCTAGTAATGGTAGTGAAGTCCAATAGAGTGATAGTCATCTCTCCAAAAGGCAAATAAAAAGTATGGGTAGTGTCCCATCCATCACTTGATGAAGGCATAGATCGCCATCTGACTCAACATGTAAGAACTATAATGGAGCGTGAAAATGATACCATTAAAGCCCTTACTAGCCACTAAGCACTTCACGTATAGTGGGAGACCTTGATAGTACAGTTAACCCTGTTGAAACTACCAAGCAGCATAATGATAGACCTACAAGGCTACACCGATAGGAAAGTCATTTTCATACATTTATCAATCACTATAATCTAAAATTTGCTTTTCTTCATGTTTGTAGGAATAAAATGAATAATAAACATCAACAGCAAAATAATGCATAACAATAAAAGACAGTGAGAGCTACACCAGCAACTAGAGCTAAAAATAAAAACAGCAAAAGTTACATAAATAGCTAGGACTACAGTGAGGCAAGAGTCAACACAAAGGGCAAAAGCTACACAAATAGTTAGGGCCAAATATATAGGGACCAAGAGCTACACGAACAGCTAAAGCTAAAAATACAGAGAATAAAGAGCTAAACAAATGGACAACAAGAACCAAAGCAAATAATAAAAAGCCAAAGGAGATAGTAAAAGTTGTAACTAGAGCTAGAAAACAAAGATGATAAAAATAAGAAAGAAAGAGCCAATAACATAAATTACAGAAATGAGTACCAACCTCACGCAAATGTGTAGTCTAAGTATGGGTCCCTAAACTATGGATGATGGGAATCGCACACCCCCAAGTGAGCTCATGATGACTCTGAGAACCAAACAGATGAGAAGGAGCTCCACGTCTAGCACCCACAGTAATCCTAGAAGACTCTGTACTGACCTCTATAGCTCTTATAGCAGTTGTCCTTATGCCAATCTTTATAGCTCCCAAAGTAGAATCTGCAATCTCTGCATTGCCTCCCCCGAACTCTAAATTATCAAAATTAAAAGACACATTATCAATATAATCGGGAATTATAATGAATATAGGGTCAAGAGGGAGGTCCATAACTTTTAGAATATGAAAAATGCAGTAGAATAGTAACAAAAAGAGGAAAAAACTTTAGAGCAATCTATAGGGGGTTAGAGAAGAAGTAAGGACCTCTGCCCTAAAAATGATCATTTATAAGTGCGAGTGCACCTTTTAGTAGCATGATCATAGGCCAATGTGTGATCACTCACTCTTCTGCCTTGCATGTGCTCTAAGACACTTACACGTGCTCTCCAAGATATTACACACGCACTCTTAAGGTCCTGTATTTGCATTTTAATAGAAAAAGACATAAAAAAACATGCACAAATTGTGAAAAACACGAGCATTGCATGTTATAGGACACTGCATTTGACATCACTGTCTCAGAAAATTGTATCATCATTTAAGAAAAAAGAGAAAAATAAATAAAATAACATAAACATATCACACCTATGATTGTTGCATCATCAGAAGTGCATCTGCAGCATGACAAATAATAACATCATTACTGCATCATCACTGTATAGTGGCATTTTCATCTGAACACACACACAGGCATGTCGCGCACACACTTCAAGACACAAAAAATTTGAGATATGCACATTTATGCACTTTGAGACACATGCACACACTTTGAGAAATTTACACGCAGTTCAAATCATGCATACTTTGATGTGCACACACACTTCAAAATACATGCATATACAATAAACACAACAGGTGTTACATCTATAGCAAGAGCCACAGTCATTACAATAAGAGCTACAAACACTACAGTAAGAACTACAACAAGAAATACAGGCACTATGACAAGTGCTAGACTACCAAAAGGGAAATGCAACTACACCAATAAGTAAGAGCAAGGAGCACCAAATCGATAGAAGAAACGCGATGAAAGGGAAGTTAGAATGTGTCCTAGCTCAGAATCATTGTTTAAAAACATAACTAATGCTAACTGCAATTCTTTTATTTTGTTTTATAGGGTAATGCAACTATGCAAGTTAAAGCAAACCTAAGCATGTAAAGGTGAGAGCCGCTCATAAAGCAACACAACAAGGTTAAAAAATATAGCTAGAGCTATAACCATAAGAATATAGCAAGGGCTATAGTTTCAAAGCATACAATATACAACAATGGCAACATCAACAGTGAAAAAAATGGCAGCAACAAAGAAAAACATCAAACATCAAACATAATAAATTGACAAGTGCCACCATCGTAACTAACTCTGCACGGGGAGTGCTCTATTCCTTCTTTCTTTAATACATGCATCTGTATTCACATTCATACACAAATAATGAAATAACAATGATGAAAATAATAACAATGACATGTTTGTTACATACAATAATAGCTTTATCCTTGCACCTTTGCAAACATTATCTGTGCCATAAATCACATAGTGAGCTAATTTTAATTGTTATAATCTTCCTTTAATTCTTATTTCACAATTTCCCAAGCACAATTGGTAGCTATAAGTCAAGAACTTCTGAACTTTAATTAATCTAATGCTTGTCTACCACTTGGATGGATGAAGAATTCATAAGACAAAACCTATAAAGGACATCGATGAATAAAATAAATTACAATTATCAAGACATCTTTTAGACAAGAATGTAATCTCTAAACCATACTTATCTACTCCAATGCTTAGGGACAAAAAAAATCCTTATGCACTCCAATGCTCTAAAAGTGGAGAATGAGTATCCTAAAAGATCTTTTGGCGATATCCATGCTAAGTAATACAAGAAAGGTAAGGGATACTAAAGAAAGGAAATCCCTAAACTAAATATAATAAACATAAATGATGTATGGTCAGTTATCACTTCCTTGCTTAAAAGCCTCTTAACAATTGAAATTTATTCTATTTATCTGTATTTTTATAAGTTTCATCTCACTACATTCTTTAGAAATTCAATTGGGAAGGTTGCTCTTCCCTTGGTAATACAAACAATATTGACCAAAAGTTGTGGATCATGTCATCATTGATGAGATCAGTATTAGCTCAAGATTGTCATAGTTAAAATAACTCAAACACTCCAATACACACGACTTTTGGCATCGATGAATCAATTGTAAGAATTCAAGAATAAAAGCACTCAACTAACCATAACTAATTCAATGCCTAAATTCTTTGAAAATACTTTATAAATAAAGCTAAAATGCACGCTCTTCATATGTTCACATGTGTCTTCTTAGGACTTTGAGCTGTAACCAGCCAATAAAAAAATTAACAAAATAACATCACCAACTGAGATCAAGAAGCATCCATAAGAAAAAGACTTCGAGCTGCAACCAGCCAATAAAATCTCCAAAGGTCATCATCATTGAGAAAGCACCTACAAGACATATCTATAAAAGAAAGACTTCAAGCTATAACTAGCCAATAAAAATCTAAAAGTCTCTAGCAATGATCAAGATTGAGAAGCACCTACAATAAAGCCAAAAGGGTAAAACAGACTCATTGCACCAATTATAATGATCATAATAATGACTACACCATGCACCAATCACAATCACAACTATAATCACAATTAACTTTTACACGTCACTTAATGAGGTGATCATAGCACTACTTAAAACCCTAATTAGGTAAGGGTAGCATTGCTACTTCGTACAACACTAATTAGGTGGTCGTACCTAAAACCCTGAATAGGTGAGGGAAACATCGACACCAATTAAATTATTGTAGCATTACTTAAAACTTTGTATAGATTAGGGTAGCATTGCTACTTTACACAACACCAATTAGGTGATTGTACCTAAAACCCTTGATAGGTAAGGGAAATGTCAACACCAATTAGGTGATCATAGCACTACTTAAAACTCTGAATAGATAAAGGTAGCATTGCTACTTTACACGACACCTGTTAGGTGATCATACCTAAAACCCTAAATAGCTAAGGGAAACATCAACACCAATTAGGTGATCCAAGCACTAACCAAAACTCTAAATAAATAAGGGTAGTATTGCTAGTAAATCCTTAACATGACTAAAGAGTGTTAAGTACGATGCCCAAAGGGGTGGTTAATGCATTTCATATGCATGCTTGCATATTATGCACCTGATTGCATATCACTATCACGTGCTTGTCTCACTCATTTAAATCATCCTATATAAAGAACTACATTTTTGCATGAATCCCAAAATTGCATCTTGTGTGAACCTTAAAATTACATTCTTGTGTGCATCCTAAATTGTATTTTTACATGCGTCCTAAACTACATTCTTGTATACATCCTAAACTGCATTATTGCAAGCGTCCCAAGCTGTACTTGCATGTCAGCCAAACCACAAGAACAAGAACCGAGTCACTAGACAATAACCATATAGACATCCAAAGTCAGTACAACACTCCACCAAGTAAGCACCTCTATTCTTAAAAATTATTTTTTGCATCTCTGCATTACTTCGCTTATATTGACATTAGTGCTCAGAGGCTATACAACACATGCAAAGAAGGGGGCAACAATCATATATCAAGTTATGACTGTCTCTAAAAGGGTTTGATGATGAAAATATCTTCCCGAATATGACAAGTGTTTATTTGTTCGTACTGCCTCTAAAGCATGCTAAATTCTAAAAAACCCCAAACTGAGCCTTTAAAGTGCAAAACCAGTCACCGAGTCAATAAGTGATACCCCAATTTTGTAAATTATGAACTATCGAAATGATAAGTCACTTATTTCGAGCAAGCATTGCTCAAAACATGCAATTCATCAGACTAGTGTTCATCTTATAAGACCGGAGTTCAACTTCGTGAAAAATTAAGAGCTGATTTTGATAAAATGGATATTAAAAACACATTTGTAAGCCCCAAAACCTCTAGAAATAATCATAAAAAAATGCATATAAACCCAAGAATATAACGCGTAAGCAAATTTGTAGCGTGTAACCACATTCGAACACATAATGCTTATGTGTAAAAATAAAAGCCAATTTAGACAAAACGAACATAAAAAATGCATTCGAAAGGTCCAAAAACCTTGAAAAGCACTATAAAAACCTAAAAAAGTGGCCTCAGGAAGCTCACGTAACCCATGCAAGGTTGTGTGGTCAATGCACATCCAGACACTCAACTGCATGACCACATGCTAAGCCATATAGTCACATGGCCTTATGGGTAGACGCACTCTCCAGGACATATAAACACACATAGTCATGAGTCCCAGGAGTGTAGACATGCATAAAAAACCCACTTTTCTTTATAAATATTGGTCTCCAACTCCCATTTTAGGGGGCCTTCACATATACTAAAACTTTGTCGAATTGAAGACTCAAGACTCCCATTTTATACATTTTTTTGCTCATTCACTGCATTTTTCCCAAGATTTTTAAACTGATTTGAACCCAACCCAACCACATCTTTGTCAAAGCACGCTTTAAAGGTATACTAATTTACATTCTACATGTCATTTTCAACCTCTTGACAAGGACAGCTTGAGAATCCCATGAAGCTAAAGATTCAAAAACCCAAAAATAAGCTCAGTCTAATTTAAGGACCAAATAATTATTTTCACATGTTTTTTTCATTGTCTTGCATTTTATTTCATTGCAACCAGTAGTTAAGAAATTATTGTGATTGTGTAGTGAGACTACAAATTTGCATATTGATTAAATAATCTTTGCTTTATTTTATGCATAATAAATTGTCATTTTGCATCTTCTAGCTCTGAAATGTGAACAATCACAAAAAAAAACATATTATCATTCTCGCATCAAGTCTTCATTTTTATTCTCAAAAATACAAAATTTATCATTTTATCTAATTTCTACATATTTAACACATTTTTTTCTATAAAAATCATGTTTTTACATCACAGTTAACCTTTTTATATCATTTTCTACAGCTTTATGTGAAAAATCATCATTTTTCACATGAAGAATGTATTTTGCATCCAGTAAATATCAATATCATCATTTTGCATAGTTCTCACACTTCTAAAATGGAAATCATATCTTTAACATATATTCCACATTTTCAACACAAAAATCATACCTTTGCATTAAAACTACATATTTGCATTAAAACTGCACTTTTCCACCTCCCAAACACGAAAATTAATATTTTCCCCATTTTTGCATCAAAATGCATTTGTAATCTGAAAGTTCACATTCTTGAGCTAAAGCTTCCATTTCGTGGTCCAATGATGCAATCATGCATCTTTTGTTATTTCTCTACTAATTAGAAATATTTCATAATAATTCTTGTATGTACACATAAACTACAATAATATGCATCTATCTATTGATTCATTGATCGAATATCTTATGCATCTATCACACATAATTCTGCTAACCTCTGTTTTACAGGTATATTACTATATTAGGACTAGATTTACATTTTTGCACTTTTTTTCTCTTTTTATATATATTTACTAGTAAAGCCTTGTAAATAATTGTACTTAATTTTTTTTATTTTTTGTTATTATCATGTGCTTGTATGAATGTGCATATATCAACTGTCATTACCAAAACTAAGGTGTTGCGATAGCCATGTATTGAGTATTGTATAATGAGAAATAGCCAAAAAGTATATTCGATCTCCTAAACCTAGAATCTCTACTTGGGACTATACTCATTGAGTGACATGATGTCCTCCCTTTAATTTTTGAAAAATCAGGCAGTTACTCCATAAACACAAAGTTTCTTGCATCCCCCGAGGCCAATCATTTGTCCTTGTCCCAAAAATGGAATGAATGTCCCTATTGGTAAAGTTACCTTAGAAAAAGAATTTGGTCGCTCACAGTGACCTTCTTGCATAAATTCTTTACACAATAAGGCATGGTTGTTTGCTATAATGGCACAGTCATGTTTACCTTTAAATTCTACTAGATTTTATATTGTCATTTAGGCATGGCCATGTGCCCAAGTACACATAGTTGTTTGGGTCCCCTTTTCTTTTTTAAAGCTTTGTGTCTTGCCCTTTCTTTGATCAAATGAGCTCCTAACTTTAAGACTTCATTTTTTTCATCCAATACAAGCTTCACAAAGTTGGAACCTACGCAATCAACACATAAACAATGTAGAAAGCATAAAAACTAATTAAAATTGTATAAAATAACAAAAATAACTAATTATCCTAAATTTAATGAAAATGATCCTAAAACATACTATTAAATGATGAAAAATAGAATTATGACACCTAAATGAAACTAAATACTGCTCAAAATCTAACATTTTTAACACTTATAAAAGCTTATGAGGATGCTTACGATTATGATGCCACATGTGAGCATCCTTGGAATAATATTTTGGCTATATTTTGACCTCTATAGCTTGACTCATTGAACATGTCTTTGATCCTAACCTATAAACACATTTAAGCATACATATTAGTAGTTAAAAATTGATTGTTAAAGTAAAAGCCAAGGTTAATTAAAGATTCATCATATAAATGGTCAATAAGATCATTATTACTATAGTGCTTTAAAGGATTGGATATTTTAGGCTAAAACATTTCAGATCCTTAAAAAGGCTCCTTAAATGAAGTTGCCACTCAATAAATATGAAAAATAACCTCAAAGTTTACCAAAATTATTATGAATATCAAAGATTTTAAGTTCACAAAGTAATTAAAATACTTGGCTACTTTCCATTAGGTAAAACTTAATACATGTTTCATTACCTTAATTTCAGTTATACAATTATTATTAGTATAGGTGGTATGCCCTTGAGGCCAATCACATATTTTGACAATGTAAATTATCTCAAATGGAAATAAAATAATATTCTATTATCTAAAGTTTTTATTTAATTGAATATTTATCCATTAGCATCATGTTAAATAAATATATTATCAAGAGTTGATAATATGAGCTAGAAATTTATTTAGTACATATGCTATAAAATGTTCATAGTCAGTAAATTAATATTTGGGTAATATTAATTAGACTATCACTTTTGTTTATTTTTCTTAATTAGTATGTGATACTGATAGTGGGAGATAGTGAGTCTCATATTACTTGATATGAGATATCATAATAGACATGTGGATACTCATGTGATGGATGGATTAAACAGTGACAATAGATTTATTATCATAAAGATATTCACTTATAGTCAATGATCACAATCTAGGTCATAATGGTGCATATAGTCCTTTGACCTAAGGTAACACGGTCATCCACATTTAAATGGTTAGGGTTTATTACCACTTACATACTTATGCTAATCACACATAAGTATATAGCGTGTGATGGCTCTAGTCAGTTAAATGTAGGGATAAGTGTTCAGCCAAGATGGGATTCACTACCTTAGTGAACTGAGATAAGATCCTATGTTATCTAAGTTTGTTCTTAATGAATAAGTTTCTAGCCAAGACAAACATAACACAATTTGAAAGAGTTTCAGTACTAGAAAAGTATTTCCAGTATTTTTTATATTTTATCAAGAATTAGAACTTGAGATGAGGTCATATAATACGGCTATTAGAGTTTGACTAAACCTTAACTCTAAGCTATATCGGGATCTTCTAATGAAGGGATTTTAGTGCATGGTAATTATGACTAAAGTGTTCATATGAATCAATATATGCATTCATTTCTAATTAGGTAGTTATGATATCGATGCTAGGGGTCACTCATAATTTATAAGAACTAAATATGTATAATTGGGATTTTCACATTTAAACTTAAAAGGAGTTTCAAATAATATCAAGTGTTGATATAATTCTCTCATTGCCAATTAGACATGAACCTAGTAAGTCACACCTAAAAGAGTTTTACCAAATCACCATTAATATTAATCTAATTATTGATTAAAGTGTTTAATCAATTAATTAAGATTAATAGAATTGGATTTATACTTTAAGCAATAGTTCTAGCATCTCATGAAATCTAATTCAAGTAAGGGTTTAGTTATTAATTTATACTTAATGAATATGAGATATTAATTAAGGTATTAAATTAATAATATATGTTGTTTCTATTTAGAATTGAATTTATGGCCCAAGTAGTTTAGGCCTAGGCTCAAAAGAGTTTTTGACCAAATATTAATCTAAAATATTAAGAAAGCCCATGAAACTAATATAGGCCCATATGTTTGATGGATTGGCTTAGGCCAGAAGTTAGCCTAAGTCTATCAAATGATGTAGTTAAATTTGGCATATTAGGCACATTATCTTTTATGTATAAATTGTTGACTTTGGCATTGTTAAAGATCATATCACATAGATACATGTGAGGATGAATGTAGAAAAATACATGAGATGTATTCTCTACATAATTCTTAGTGTATTAATGATATATATATATGTACAAGTTGTATATTGATTATACCAAATGGCATGCTTGTGATATGATGGGTAATATGATAAGGTGCTTGCTTTCTCTATATGTAACTTAAGTAATATTTATTTAAGAGTTTTTAGAGAGACATATACCCAAATAGAGAAACAACTTCTACAAAAACATAAACCCTAAATGTTCTTGCAAAGATTAAATTAGTGCAAGATTTATGAGGGTCAATTGCGAGGCTACTTGCAACTAATCAAATCAGCTTTACATTTGGGAGGTTAGAGCATTTGATTCAAGAGTTGAACCTTAAGCATCCAAAGCTTGTCGATCTTCACTGTTGTGGTCTTCATCAAACTAGGAGTTTGTAGGTTCTCTTAAACTTAGAATTTCCTAAGTTGATGCTTATATGTGTTGTTTTGTAATTTAGTTATATGTAAAATGAAAAATGGATTCTTGGGAATGGAATTCTTCATATCATAAAGGGTTATGCAAGTAAAATTTTTAAAATTTTACTTTTTTTGAGGTTTGTGCTCATCACACTTATAAGTTGTATAGCCGATTCCTTTAAATTATATATACACACATTCACATAATAATAAGTAAAGAAATAGAATATTATTTACAATCATTACAAAGTTTTGTTCTTAGTAAATGCATCCAAAAAAATGGCAAAAAGGTAAATCTAAGCCTAATAAAAAATTTCTTAGAAGAAAAGAGTTAGCCCATAGTATTAATCCATCTCAACATTTCATGAAAGAACTGTGTATAAACAAATAAAAAAAAATAAACATATCAAACATTTCAACTAATCATCAAAAGACAAAAGATCATATTATACACATCATTCATATTCAACAAAATATATTAATTAAAATCGTCAAAATTAGAAACATGCATCCCAATATAAAATGTATATGATTAACAAATATGGAATTAGACACCCATGTGTGTAAATATGGTCACCTACACATATGGATATCTATTTGCATGAAGCAAACATTAAACCCATACATATGGATATGGATTCAAAGAATCACGTGCATTGATGTTTTATCCATATTAGACATAATATTCTAAAATATATGGAAGGCATAATCCATATATGTAAATTATGTAACATGGGACCCATGCACTTAGGTTCAAACCTGCATGCATGGGTTTAAAAGAGAAGAAAATAATGATTAATATGAGTTCAAATTTAGTGACACGATGCATTTTAATAGTCCTTAAAATGTGTTAGGAGATACTGTGTCGAGATTAGCACCATAGTCTTATTTAAAGATTAAATTTAATGTAAAATCTTAATGATCTCAAGATGAAGCAGAAGATATAAAATAGTATAGATCACTTATTATAAAGTAGCTTTAACAAAGACAGAGGTTGGTTTAATTCATTATTTTTTTTTTTAAGTTTATGAGTTTTCAACTTTGAGATGGTTTTCTAGTAAAGCCTTTCTAGATTTTTTTCAATTTCTCTCACTTTTTCTCAAAGAAATATGCCTTTATTTATCGGCAAAATTTCGTATTCAAACTACATGCATTAATCTTTAAATGTGGCACTTGGGTGACCAAATTCACATATATGGGTAAGATAACCAAGTGCGCGTATTAGGAAATTGTGCATGTAGGCTATGCAATCCACATGCGCAAGTAAAGTTTTCTATTTAGTTATCTGGACACCTACCCATGTGAAAGAGAAAACTTATATGCATGGATTTCACTAAACATAAGCATAAGCAAGTTACCCAACTGCATAAGGTGTGACTTATGTGTGGGCATCATGTCCCAAAGGTCCAAACTTTTCCTCTTACAAATTCACATCGATATCTTTTAATTCAGGTAATGAAAAACTTTATGGTGACACTCGGTTTTGGTTCCCCCAAGAACTAGAAAGAACCCTCATGATGCAAAATTCAAATAAGCATGAGCCTATTAAAGCAAGTAATCGCCCAGATAAAAATCCAACCCAAATTCTTTAAATAGACTATTGGCAAATATATATATATATATATATATATATATATATATATCAGCTAAAGTTGGGAAGATGTTAGGATTGGGGAGAAGTTAAAAAAAAAAAAAAAAAAGGAAGATATTTTAGGGGAATGAAGGAAATTAGGGAGAGGAGGTTAGATAAGGAGAGGAAGTTAGCTTAAGGGAAAAAAAACAAAAACAAAAGAGAAGAGAGGAGAGTTCCTAAAAAAGAGAAAAAAGAAAATGAATTTTTTTATGTAAAAAATGGAGGTTTTTGAAAGAAAAAAAAAGAAGCTAATTTTAAAAGATTTCTAGACAGCCAAAAGAATTCAATCTCTACAGGTCCATTGCTTCTAGAGGGAGCTCTTCTTGCCATCATTTGTATAGGTGATTTAAGTGTAAATTATTTTCTTCTATTAGTTCTTTTTTAAACAAATTGAGCCATAATGTTTTCAATAATAGTGCCATGAGCACTGTTGCTCCCTTATTTTCTAGCTTTCTTTTCTTTCTAACAATAATACAAATAGGCATTGTTATTCCTAAATCATTTTTTATTTATTAATTTTTGTTTTTGTTTATTATTTCTTTTTTTTGTAATATTCTTATTTATTTCTATTTTGTTAATTAAGAGTGATTAGATTAACTAAGGATATGTAGATTAAATAATCATTTTTTTAATTTATTTAGAAAAATTAGATTATTTAATATTATAAAATATTTATGTTGAACCTTGAGGGGTAAAACAGTCATTTTTATGGTCACAAGTAATTAAGTAAAATTATATTTAATCCTTTTGTTTAAATATTTATATTCAAGTTGATTAAACTTGCAAAATTCAAGTCCTAATACATGTAGCAACATTGTCAATCAACACGTCTAGTTAAGGTAAAGCAACGTCATCTTTCGGGCATGCTTTGTTGAGATCTTTATAGTCTACACAGCTTCTTATATTAGATGGCCATTCCAGGCAATTTATTGCTTCTAAAATTTTTGCTTTAATATGCCTTTCTATATCCTTATTTACCAACTATGCCTATTCGAGTCTCAATCTCCGTAGTTTATGCTTTACTAGCTTACTCCCTTCTTTGGTCGAAATATAATACTGAGCAAAGTCTCGATCTATACCAACTATGTTGTCGTATGTCCAAGTGTAGACTTTTGAGTATTTTGTTAATATTTTTCCAATTCTCTCCTTATCTCAAGGGTAACATCTTTTGAAATATGCAATATGCATGGATCTATGTTCATGCCTATGTTAAATGGTTCAATGTTAATAAAATGAATGCCAAAGATGCTCATACAAGGTTCAATGAAATGCACATCATCATCAGAATACACATTACATAAATAAGCAAAATCAGACTTCATTACATTAAACTTAAAGTTCGATACATCAAAAGACTCAAACAGATAAATAAAGCTAACAGGAAAAAAAAAAGAGATACGTAAGCCATTTAACTCTATTCTTTTAATGAAAGTATATGGTCTTTTCTGCTAGCCACCTTTTTCTTGTATGTATCATCCATCGTGTCATCCCATTCACTATCAACAAAGTGATGGATAACCCTTTTATGCCATATTGTCCAGAAATGATCGATGAACCTTTGGAGGAGCTAACCACCTCTAAATTCTGCAGCATTTGACAGTATGCATTTTTTTACTCTAAATTGCCTAGTCACCAGTGTTGGGTAATAATGAGTGAATGACATGAATCCACAGATTGTCACACAGTTCACATATGTGCCCAAAGTTAAATGTTCCAACTTCTACCAAGGGCATGTCTATATTATTTGGCTTTCTAGGATAGCATTCATCCATTGAGCAGCCAGTGACCCGTTTAAGATGCCTTTCTTAATTGTGTATGGTTTGGTTCTTCAGCCAATTTTTGGAAGGTTTTCCTAAAAATGTTGAGCTTCTCCTAGAGCCAAATCTGGAGTAGCAACAGGCTTTCGATGAAGTCAGAACATCTTTTAGTCCTTATATTATTTAAGCCTTGAATGGTCTTAGTGAGGATAAGGGGAAAAGGGGTGGGTCATCTCGTATTCGATGCCTTTAACTACTTATAATATCTTGTAATCACCCAATTTGTCATAAGAAATAGTGAAGTATTGAAGGAAGAGGTAGCAACAAAGAATCTATAAACTTTTTGGCTTTTTGTCACTACAAGCACCTAAACATTGTATAGAGATTAGTTGTTTCTCTGTCGTGACCAGCACATCCAGCTTATGTGGTCTTATAATAAAGAGTGCTAAACCCAACCCTAGATACTCAACTGTTTGATTGATAAAGATTACTTCCTCGAACTTGGTAGGGGTTTGTGCTGCGATGGCATTAAATTCTTCATATAAAGGGCATAGTTCGAGGTATTGAAATGGAAAATGTGCTCATATAGGTCCTAAAATGCAATAGTTTCCCTTTAAAAGGCTGAAATCCATGTGAACATGTCAGAATATTTTGAGGGACAACATCCCATAAGTTTCCAAGCTCTTCCAATCAACTTTTTCAAGGATGCTAAGTAAGTCCTTAGTGATATACATTTGGATTTGGGGAGTTTCGACCATCGTGTCATCATTGAGCAGCTTTTGGATCCTCTCTCTCAACCTACTCCTATCCTATTGGAAAGAACCAACACCTGGATCATCCATGTTGATGTTATAGCTACTATTTGAGGAATACACTATGCTGAAATCTATACGGGATCGTGCTTCTATAAAAAAACATATGGCCTAGGATGAAAGAGAAATAATGAGGCATGCATGAGTGTCGTGCCAAGTCTTATGAAACATACAGATTAGTATGTATGCATGGTGTGATAATATAATTTTGCTAATGACATAATGTAAAATGGCTGCAGAGAAATTGTGAGTTAGATTATGATAAAATGCCTACATGTATGTATATATGTATGAAGAAAGAAAGTAAAAACAAAATAAAAAACAAGATTAGTGTAAAACATCTAAAATAAACAAACCATACATAAGAAATCAAGCCCTTCCAACCTTATTACTCCATGTTGTAAAGACTTCTTTCCTAGATGGGTTTTAACCCTTAAATTATCTAGGAATTTGATGAACCATGCTCAAACCAAGCTATCTAAAATAAGCATAAAAGATAAACTTAAGGATGATTTTTGCATGACCTAAAGTAAACACATAATGTTGGCACGCATACATGTTACCATATCACAAATGATGCTCATAATTCACACGCATTCTATGCATGCTGGTGAAATATGGTTAGTATAAAGGACTAGTTTTAGTGCATACTATGTTAACATTCAATGTGTTTAATAAAGGCCATGGAAAACTCATTCAAGTGTTTATTTGTAAACAACGAGGTTTAGTACGTGCTTAACTTTTTCATAATCACGACACTGTTTGAGTTCAAATCTCTAGGGTACATACTAACTGCTATTATAAAGATAGGGTGTGGAGATGAGGAGTCACCACCTAGGGTAATAACTAGGACAATATATGAACGGTGATAACTCAATTTCCTAAAAGAGTTAGCACCATACTAAAATGATTTTAGGTACAGAATATTACTTTTAGTCTCATGTTATTTTAGATTAACTTTATTAATTACTATTTTATTCTCATAATTACATGCAATTTTCATTTTAAACCATTTAAATTGACAAAAGGCACTAATTACAATAAAAATCATTGAAAGACACATTCATTGAAAGCATACAAATCCTTAAAAAGAAGTCTAATCTACATGGATTTTAATTAGATGGGCTAAATCTATATGTTTTAATTTATAAATGAGCCTAAAAGCTAATGGACCTAATTTCTATTAATGTTAGTTTAATGAATCTAAGTCTACCTATTTTAACTCTAAAGAATGGGCCTAAGTCTATTAATTATGAAAGGCTTTAATTAGTGGGATTAATTCTATACATTTTAATTCTAAAGTGATTTTAAGTCTACATGTTATAGCAAAGGGTTTTAGTTAATGAGTTATGTCTAATTAATTTTAATTAATTTAGGTGGGCCGAAATTTACAATCTAACATAAATCTAATTAATTATGGGCTTAAATTCCATCTTAATTAATTAAGCCCAAGGTTAATTAAAATATTAAACTATTAAATTAATTGGCCTAAATTATAATCCAATTATTACAACTAAAATTAATTAAACAATAAAAAGGGCTTAAAACAAATAATAAATAAATAAAAGCCCAAAATCAATAATAATAAAAACAAATAAATAAAAATCTATTCTCCTAATTCTAATTAGTTTACAAAAAAACCCTAATTAAAATCTAAGCCATATTAATTTTAATTGAATTTTATCAAGTGAAACCCTAATTTTACTAACCAATTAAATAAAAAAACTAAAAGCAGTTCATGATTTTTCACTATTCTCATTATTAGGTCTATTACAAAATCTACCAAATAAATAAATTAATATTAAATACAACCCAAAATAAAAATACAAAGAATTAATATAACATAGAAATAAAAATAAATAGAAAATAAAACAAACTCCATAAACTAAAAAAAACACTAATCTTGATTCCATGGGTTTTGGTTATGGATTATCTTTCATGGAAAATTTCCTCTAGTTATTCACATAACTCCATCCATAATTATAAACACAAAAAAACAAAACAAACAAGGATTAGTACCTAAATGAAATCAAAATCAAAATTAAATCAAAATCAAAAGCAAATGAAATAAAAATAATCAAACAGAATAAAAATAGATAAAATTATAAGAAGATATGATTTAATGAATGCAGTATTGATTTCCCTCAGAAGATGAGATCACCATTCATAAAGTAGTCTATTGTTTTTGTTGTTTGTGATTTTTAGTTTATTTGGATCTAATTCACGGTAAGAACTAAAAAGTAACATGAAAATTAAAGAAGAGTGGAGAGTGTTTTTGGCTCACAGCAAAGAATCAAAAAGACAAAGAATAAGTTCTCACAGCCAAAATCCAGGACCTCCCCTTGCAGCAAAGAATCATAAAGTCCCCTTCCCTCCCCCTCTTTCTTTATGAAAGAAATTTTTCAATTCATGAAAAATAGAGTTATAGGATAAAAAAAATAATAGAAAAAGAAATCTATTTATTTTTTATTATTTATCTAATAAAAAAACATATTTATCAAATAAAATAAAAATAACAATCAATAAGAATAAATTAGCAAATGAAAAAATAAAAAATAACAATAAAAAAAATTTGTGATGCCTTATTTCTAATCGGAAATAGGCCTATTTCCGATATTGGGATTTTTTCATAAATATCCCAAAACAGAAGCAAAATAACAAAAATACCCCAAGTTTTTAAAATTTACATGAATGCCACCTTGCATAACTTCATTTATGCAAATGCCCCCCTTTTTTAACATAAAAAGAAAATTTATTTCAAGTCTCTTTTCCCCTTCTTCCTCTGCTCTCTATTCATTTAGCCAAATCCAAATCAAAATCCAAATGAGAAAAACAACAAATCTTTTAGCCAAATCTAATAGATTAAAGTACGGTTTGTGTGTGTTTCTTCTTCTTCTTCTCCAAGTTCCAATGAATAAAGCTTTGTTATGAGTTTGGTATTTTCTTGGAAACTTCAGAATTAGCAAATAAATGATAGAGTGTAGTAGTTGTTGTTACAGCAATTTTAGAAGCTTTTCTTCTCTTTTATTGTCTCATTCTACTACTTATTCTCACTCTCTATTACCTTCTAACCTTAGATTTTTGATAGTGTGGGTGCATGTGTTTTTTTATTTTTCAAGATTCTTTCTTTTCTTTATAACTTATTATTTTCTTGATGATTTTAGTTGAATTTAAAGGTATAGAATCATTTATTGATTAAAAAATCTTGTGGGCTTGATGATAATGGCTATGTTAATGGCTTCCACTCACACCCAATGAGCCTTTTATGCAAGAGGTATGGAGTGACATTCTAAGATAACCTTTTCTTTATTATTGTTATTATTATTTCTTTTATTTTTTTAAATGTAAATTTGTTTTTGTTTATTGGGAATTTTTCAAATGGCTTGTTTTATCTATTTCTTTCTTTGTTTTTTTTAATTGAAAGTTTTGAATTTTGATGTTTTGGTTCTTTATAATTAGGCTATTTGAGCTTAATATGGAGAGGATTTTAAGATTTTTAGACAAGATGGGCCTTTGAAGGTTGATGTGGTGAACAATTTTAGCTATTAATGTTGCATTCAATTTTTGTTGAGTTCATATTCATTTTCTTAATATAGTTTTTTATGTTGAAAGAGTGTAGACCAATTACTTATTGGACTTATATTGCTTGGAAACATGATTTTTTGAATGATAGATTGCAATAAGGTTTTCTTCATCGCATGCATTATGGCATGAAACCAGATGAGGCATATGGTCTTATTTTCTCATGGGATAATGTTGTGGTAAATTCTTAGATTTTCATATTGCCTTTTTATATTAAAAGACTCCATTTGATGCTCAAAGAAAGGAGTTAAGACCTTAGCTTCAATTTTTTCTTTCTCTAGCTATATACTTTTGGCAGTAAATATTGTCACGATCTGAACCCAAAGAGGCACGTGACCGGCACTAGGGAATGAGAATACATAAAGTACCCAAAACTTATAGTAAACCTTAATCAAAATTTTAATAAAATAAAGACAATAATAAAATCACATAGTTTAAATGATGATAAAAAACATAAATGAACTAAAATCCAACACAAACTTAGTTAATAAATATAATAATAATCTTTAATATACATTCTTCATACATATGGTAATTCAAAATACATCATAATAATTGACCAATTCATTACTACTACGATGTTCTAAATTTAAATACACACATGATAATAATATATATATTAGGTAGACCTACATAAAACAGTCGAAGAAGAAGAAACCCAATGTAGAGTAGGCTGTCTGACAGGCGACCATCGAGATCCTAAAAAAATAATTGATGGAGTCAAACCTCACTGAGTAAGTTAATAAAAGAAATGTATCCAGTACAAAAACCTCCTTTAAAATATTTTTATGAAAATAAGAAATTTATAATTTATAATTTAACTATTTAATTTTTACCAAAATCCTCTTTTATTGAAATAAAGTATTTTAAAATCATAAAACACTTTATAAAATACAAATAAGCTTCTTAAATCATTTTATATATAAAAACTAGGTAGAATCCTAGACCATAAATCTAATAGTCTTTTGGCTCTCTTATAATCTAAAGATTGTCGGTTCCTGAGAGCAAAGCATCAACCGAGCTACTAGCCACAGTCAATTCACTTAAACCAATATTTACTGGTGGTTCCCGAGAGCAAAGCATCACCAAGCCTTATATATATTCTCACAAAATCATGCTCGAGAGCAAAGCATCAATCGAACCTTATAACCACCAACACTCACTCTCAATCCTACCGGTGCGTATACAGTCTTGATGAAATCCATCAGGTAGCCTGTTTTACCGTAGTTTCTTTTAAAAATAAATAAACAAGGAAAATTACAACAAATTAAAATAATATAAAATTTACAAATCATGTGAAACTTAATATAAACATGCTAATATCTATATATTTCCTATACACAGTTAAATTATTAACTTACAATTGGAATGCGCTCCTCTGCGTAGTCGTGCTCGACCCCGACCAGTCGGCTCGGCTTGAGGCGCGGCTAAAGAGAAGAAATAAATAAATATAGAATTAAAAATGGAATTCCTAAAAATTCTAGATTTTTAAGAAAAGACTCAATTAAAGAAATACGACTCTACTAAAATACATCCGATATCACGTTTTACGAGAAATCTACCAAAAATTTAACAGAGTTTTCTCTGTAAAACAGACATCTCTCTACCAAAATAGAGCCAACCCTATATAGAAAAACACTTCAAAATTCACAAATGTTCAACACATTGAGTTAGGACCCCAAACTGCACAATTCCTAACTGAGAATCACAATTTCAAATAAAAGCAATATTTGATAATGATAATAATAATATACCAAAAATCATCAAAATCCATAGTCATCAATAATAAACCATAATATAATTTATTTAAACAATAAAAACATTATTATGTTCACATTAATTAAATAAAATCTCAAATAAATTATATAATATTAATAAAAATCAAATTTTTTTATTATTCAAAATTAAATAGTAAAATTCTCCATTAATTATCTAAATAGTTTAAATATATAATAAAAATAGTTAAAAACTCATTTAATCACAGAAATAGTATATAAAACTATTATTTAAATATATTTCTGAAAATTATTATTAATTAGTTATAAATAGTAAATAACTCGTAAAAATTATTTTAATAAAATTTATTATTTCAAAATTATTCGAAACAAATAATTTAACTATAATTTCAATTAAAATACATAATTTACCCATTAATCAAAAACTCCCATAATACTAAATATTTTCCAAAAATTAACCAAAAATTACAAAAAATTATTTGCTTATTTCCAAAGCTAATAATTTAAATTAACTATACTAATTTAACATAATTTCTATACAAAACCTATAAAACTCATAATTAATAAAAATTCATTTTAATTATCAAAAATATCATAATTATGCATAATTCAAATAAATTCAAAAAAAATATACTAAAAATATATTTGAGAAGCTTAGGATGCATATAACAACATTTCTTAAGGAACTTATCATGAATCAAACAAGAACAAGCTAAAAAAAATAAAAACCTAAAATAAACAAACTAAAATTTGAGATATCTAACTAATCTAACGTCCTAAGCTTGAATCGACTTGAGAATCAAGTAGTACACATCTAGAGAAGTCTAATAAGTCCAAAAACTTGAGCTAAATCGACAAAAAATCTATTAGAGCTATAATAACTCTTCAAGGTTTTTTGACAATTACAGGCGACCAGAAGCTCCAGGTGGTAATGGGAAGGGTGAGGGGAGGAAGTGCCAGCTTTGGTGGTGGTCTGGTGGCAGCTGGTGGCGTGGGTGGTGCAAGCAGAGACCAACAATGGCGAAAGAGAAGAAAGAAAAAAAAAAGAGAAAAAGAAGAAGAAAGAAAAGAAAGAAAAAAGAATAGGTGGGGAAGGAAATGGTTTGACCCGAGAAAAAAAATGTTGACCACTCCTTTATATATATATATATATATATATATTAACGTAAACGTATATATATACATACATATAATACATCACAACACATGCTTGTAATAATGCTAACAGTAATAACACTAATAATAATAATAACTTCCAATTAATTTGCTTTATATAACAAAATATATAAAATAAAATAAAATAATTAAATAACATTCACAAATATATATATATATATATATATATATATATATATATATATATATATATATATATATATATTATTAACATTGCATATCTCAAAATATATTTTAATAATTTAAAATAAGGGTCATTACAATCTTTCCCCTTTACAAAAATTCATCCTCGAATTTTCAATAATAAAATACAGAATCTAATGGAGAAGATAGGGATAAGCCACTCGCATCGCCGCCTCCATTTCTCATATGCAGTCCTTAACTGTGTGGTTGCTCCATAACACCTTTACCATTGGGATCTCCTTGGTGCGAAGCTGATGAACTTGGTGATCCATAATCGCCATAGGATATTCCTCATATAACCAATCTTCACTGAACTCCACTATCTGAGGCCAAAGGACGTGAGAAGGATCAGGAACATATTTCCTCAACATGGAAATATGAAACGCTGGGTGAATTCAAGATAATTTAGGTGGCAACACCAATTTATAAGCTACCTCTCCAACTGTCGAATGTATCTCAAATGACCCAATGTACCTAGGGGCTAATTCTCCTTTCTTACTAAACCTCATAACCCCCTTTCATTGGAGACACCTTCAAAAACACCATGTCTCTAACGAAAAAAGACACGTCCTTCCTCTTCAGGTCTGTATAGCTCTTATGTCTACTGAAGGTTTTCTTCAAACGCTATTGAATAATATGAACCTTGTCAGAAGTAATCTGCACCAATTCTAGACCTATCAACTATCTCTCTCTGACTTCCTAACACGACAGTGATCTACATGTCCTACCATACAGTGCTTCATACGGAGCCATCTCAATACTTGCATGATAATGATTATTATATGCAAATTCTATCAATGGAAAATATATGTCCCACTAACCACCAAAGTTGATCACACATATCCTCAACATATCCTCAAAGGTCTGTATAGTCCTTTTTGACTGACCATCCGTCTAACGATGAAATGCAGTACTGAAATCAAGTCAGGTACCTAATGCCTTATGCAACTCCTACTAGAAGATTGAGGTGAAAGTAGCTCCTCTATCGAAACTATGCTCATTGGTACCTCGTGAAGATAAATAATTCTGTTAACATACAACCTTGTTAATCTATCAATAGAATATGTCTTTTTGATTGGCAGAAAATGTGTTGTCTTAGTCAGTCTATTAATTAGTAGGAGTTGATAACCACCAATAGTACGAGGCAATCCAGTCATAAAGTCTATAGCAATCATATCCCACTTCCACTCAGGGATAGGCAATGGATGTAATAACCCTACATGCCTCTGATGCTCTAGCTTCACCTACTAACAAGTGAGGCATTTGGATACAAATTCTGCTATATTCTTTTTCATTTCATTCCACCAATATGTATCCTTCAGGTCACGATACATCTTGGTAGTACCTGGGTTAAGTAGAAAAATGTGCCTCCCCCATGATTTCCTTCCTTGGCTCATCTATATCTGGCACACATAATCTAGTACCCAAACGCAATACATCCTCGCCATCAATCACTAATCCAATGGACCTGCCTTGTTGTACTTCAAACATGATCTTCTGCACTTGAGGGTCCCTTCTCTGTGCTGCCTTAACTTGATCCAAGTACAATGACCGTACACTTATTTCTTAGTCACCTTCAGCTGCAGTCCTTGGTCAATCAGCTCATACATCTTTTTAATAATTGGTCTCCTCTCAATATTGATGTGTGCAAGGCTGCTTGTGGACTTCCTGCTCAAGGCATCTAGAACTACATTTGCCTTGCCTGGATGGTACATAATAGAATAATTATAGTCCTTGAGAAGTTCCATCCATCTCCTCTGCCTTAAATTCATATCTTTCTGCTGAAAAATGTACTTCAAGCTCTTATGGTTGGTGTATATCTCACAAGTCACACCATATAGGTAATGCCTCCAAATCTTCAGTGCAAACACCATAACTACCATCTCTAAATTGTGAGTAGGATAATTTTGCTCGTGCTTCTTTAACTATCTTAAAGCATAACTAACCACTCTTCCATTCTACATTAGTACACAGCCCAATCCTACTCGAGAAGCATCACAATACACCATATAACCTTCATCCCTAGAAGGTAAAGTTAACACTGGAGTCAAAGTCAATAAATCCTTAAGTAATTGGAAGTGCTCCTTACATTAGTATGTCCACACAAACTTAGCATTTTTCTGGGAGCCTGGTCAAAGGTGAAACTATCTTGGAGAAATCTTTCATAAAGCTCCTATAATAGCCCACTAAAATTAAAAAGCTCCTCACTTCTGTCACTGTCATGAGCCTCATCCACCCTGTAATAACTTTGATCTTCCTTGAATCCACCTGTAGGCCATCACTAGACACCACGTGGCCTAAGAATGCCACCTGGTGCAACCACAATTCACACTTTAAAAATTTGGCATACAACTGGTGCTCCCTCAAAGTCTGAAGCACCAATCTTAAATGCATTGCATCCTCAGCCTTACTTCTGAAACATACCAAAATATCATTAATGAACATAATCACAAATCGGTCTAAGAATGGCCAGAAAACTATGTTCATCAAGTCCATAAAGGCTGCTAGGGCATTAGTCAACCCAAAGGACATCACCAAAATTTCATAATGGCCATACCTTGTCCAAAATGCATTCTTGGGTACATCTTCACCTCTAATTCTTATGGTATCCAGACCTTAAGCTGATCTTAAAGAAACACCGAGCTCCTTGTAACTAATTGCATAAATCATCAATCCTCGGGAGTGGATATTTCTTCTTGATGGTAACCTTATTCAGCTGCCTGTAGTCGATACAAAGTCGAAGACTACCATCCTTCTTCTTTACAAACAACACAGGAGCACCCCAAGGAGATGTACTAAGCCAAATAAAACCCTTATTAAGTAATTCCTGTAACTGCTCTCTCAGCTCCTTCAACTCTGTAGGAGAAATTCTATATGGTGGCATAGAGATAAGATCTATACTAAGCACTACATCGATACAAAATTCTATCTCCCTACCAGGCAGTAAGCCTGATAATTCTTCAGGAAAAACATCTGAAAACTCGTGCACCATTGGCACCCTTTCAACTACCCCACTATCTGCTTGTATGTCTTTGACCACAGCTAAATAGCCTTGACCACCTCTTCTAAGCATTTTCCTAACTGTGATCACAACATTAATGTTCTGAGGCCTTGAACTCTTATCACCTATGAATTTGAATTCCTCATCAGATGGAATTTTAAAAATTACCTCCTTCTCTCGACAATCAACTATGTCATAATATTATGTCAACCAATCCATCCCCAAAATAACATCAAAATCAATCATATGAAGCAAAACCAAATCTGCAAGAAATTCTCTACGCTCCACCAACACTGGACAAGATGGAAAGAACACATCTGTCTCTAACTCATCACTAAGTGGAGTTGCTACAGATTAGGGAAACAACATCTTGGAAGGTGGACATGCTATTCTAGAAGTAAACGCAAGAGATATAAAAGAATGTGAAGAACCTGGATCAAACAAGACTTTAGCCTCAAAATAGCACACTGGGAGAATACCTACCACAACTGCACTGGATGTCAAAGCATCCTGAGGAGTCAAAGTGAAAACTCTAGCCTGACCATGACCTGCTTATTGTGAAGTGGATGGTTGTGTATATCCTCTACCACCAACTCTACCTCCAAAATCTCTGCCATGCTAGCTCAGATACTGAGTTGGTTGCTGCTGAGGATACATAGGTGTCTGATACCATTAATGCACCTGTGGATACAAATGAGCGACTGATGAAGAAGATCCTTAAGCATATGTCGATTGGAATCCATAATTAGGACAATCCTTGGCGAAATGCCCGAATCGTCCATACCAAAAGCAAGCTTTAGGCACTAAGTGACACGAACCCTAATCAACTCTCCCACAAATGGCACATGCACTAACCCAAGATCTTGAACTACCATGTTCGAAACTTTGACCACTATTACTACTATTGGCACCAACACCAAATCTAACAGTCCTGCCACTCTTATGACTTTAAGCAAAACTGTGCTTGCCAGTTCGATATGATTTAATCTATTTGCTCTGCTGGGAAGTACCCCTTGGCTGAGTACTCATACTACCTATCTAAAAAATAGGTTGCTGAACTCCCTGAGCTAATCTGCAACTGCCATTGTCATAAGAATCCGAAATGGTGTCGTGTCTGATATGTCTCTGCTTAAGCTGTCTAGCCTCCTCAACCACACCTTCAAGGCTATAACCTCCCATCTGGATACTAATATAAGCTGGACCTAACCCAGTCACATAAAGCTCCACTACTCTCATCTCGTCCTACATTACATCCGCAACATGATATAACAGTCTAAAGAACTCTCGAGTGTAGTCTCCAACTGACCGATCTCCTCTGGCAATATTCAACAACTACCATCAGTAGTTCTCTCTCATCGATGTTGGGCAGAAAAACCTCATAAATTATAATAACCCTAGTTTTTAAATTATTTTAATATAAAATGAGATATGCAGTGCTAATAAATTTAAGATTTATATTTAATTATTTTACTATTTAGTGATCAATCATTATTATTTTATGTTTAATTATATTTTTCAATGTAAATAATTTATTTTAGAAACTTATTATTTTAAACAATTAATTTACATTATTGATGTTTGTTATTTGGATAGGATTACTGTAATAATATTCAATTTAGTGCATTATTATTTCTATTATTGTTTTATCAAATTGTATTATTATTTCTATTATTGTTTTATCAAATTTCATTATTTATTTTATTAGAATTATCATTATTAATTATTGTTAATTGTATATATGTTAATGTATATGTATATGTGTGTTTGTTTATATATATGTGTGTGGATATTTATTTTTGTGGTAGAGATTTATTTTCATAAATTATATTATATAGAATTATAATATAAAGTTTTGTAATATACATATATATATATATATATATATAAACTAAAACAAAAAAAATGCAACTTACAACAGTTTCTTCTTCCTCCTTCGCACGTGGTCCATTTCCCTTCCCATCGGTGTGCCTCCTTCCCTTGCTCGCCAGACCACCCTCCTTCCTTTGCCAGCTTTGCCGCCCTCCTCCTCCATCTCCGGCACCGACAGCACTCAGAAACAGAGACTGTGGCAATAGGTGTTTTTCTGGCCAACCTTCCTCTTTCGGCCACCATTTTGCACGTTTCTGGTCTCTATCGATTCCCTGAGCTCCAATGGTCCTTATTCTAAGCTCTGTTCAAGCTCTAACCCGATCGTTTATGAGTTTTCTCAATTTTTCAGCTTTGAGCTATTTTGTTTTTTATTTTTTTGAGTTGATTTTCGGTTAATTTTTGAATTCTTCCTTTACAAACTTTGATTCTGGGAGCTTGATCTTCATGGAAATTTTTTTTATATAATTTTTGGAATTTATTTTAATTTTTGTGAATTTTTTATTATTTTATTATTATTTATTTAATTTTCATAAATATATTTATTTAATTTTAAAATTGGTTGATTTAGTGTTATTATGAGTTAATATTAATTTTAGAGTAAAGAAATTATTTTTTGGGATTTTTATATAATTTTTAGTAATATTTTTAGTTTATGTAAATGTTAGATTATTAAGTTAAATTAGTATTTTTTTTTTTTTTGAAATTATTGTTTAATAATGTGTTTTAGTTGATATTAGTAGATTATATGTTGAGGAAATAATTTTAATGATTTTAACATTTATATAATTTTTGAGTAATATTAGTTATATTATGTGTATTTTGATTTAATAAGGTAATTGTGTAATTTTGTTAAAACTATAGTTAAATATTATGTTTTAAATAGTTTTATAATTATTTAAGGTATTAAAATGATTTTTATAACTTATTTACAATTTTTAACTAATTAATACTAATTTTTAAAAATTATTTTCAAATAATATATTATTTACTAAAGTAATGATTAAATGGGTTTTTAATAACTTTTAATATATATTTAGGCTATTTATGTTATTTGAATATATAAAGTGAATTTTTACTATTTTATAGTGAATTATCGAGAAATTAGATTTTTAATAATATTATATTATTATTTTGAGATTTTTACTTAATTATTGTGAAAATGATTATATTAATGTTTTAATGTTTAATATGCTATATTTTTTATATTTTGAGGATATTTGTGGAATTTATTGGTTTTTAATATATTTATTATATTATTTATATTTTTGGTGAATTGTGAACTTCGGTTAGGAGTATTGTGTAGTTCGGGGTCTCAACCGAATATGTGAATATTTTGTGTTTTCTTCTAAGACCGACTCTACTTTTTAGTAGAGAGATATACATTTTACAGAGGAAGCTCTACCGAATCTTTGGTAGAATTCTCATAAAACGTGACATCGTGTCAATTCTGAAATTCTATTTTACTAAATAAAATCTCAAACCATAATAATAAAAATAACTTTTTGTCATATTATAAAATAAAATATATTAATACAATATTCAGAGACAGACATCTAAATTGCAACCAACAGACATAGAATTTCAAATTGACACGATGTCACATTTTACGAGAAATCTACCAAAAATTCGACAGAGTTTCCTCTATAAAACAGACATCTCTCTACCGAAGTAGAGCCAACCCTGCACAGAAAAACACTTCAAAATTCACAAGTATTCATCACCTCGGGTTGGAACCCCATACTACATAATTCCAAACCGAGGATCACAATTCCCAATAAAAGCAATTTTTGATAATAATATACCAAAAATCATCAAAATCCATAATCATCAATAATAAACAATAATATAATTTATTTAAATAATAAAAACATTAAAGCTAATTATTTTCACATTAATTAAATAAAATCTCAAATAAATTACATAATATTAATAAAAATCAAATTTTTTTATTATTCAAAATTAAATAGTAAAATTCTCCATTAATTATCTAAATAGTTTAAATATATAATAAAAATAGTTAAAAACTCATTTAATCACAGAAACAGTATATAAAACTATTATTTGAATATATTTCTGGAAATAATTATTAATAAGTTATAAATAGTAAATAATTCATAAAAATTATTTTAATACCATTTATTATTCCATAATTTTAAAACATATAATTTAACTATAATTTCAATTAAAATACATAATTTACCCATTAATAAAAAACTGACATAATAATAAATATTTTTCAAAAATTAACCAAAATTACAAAAAATTATTTTCTCATTTCTAAAGATAATAATTTAAATTAACTATACTAATTTAACATAACTTCTATACAAAACCAATAAAACACATACTTAATAAAAATTCATTTTAATTATCAAAAATACCATAATTATGCATAATTCAAATAAATTCAAAAATATATACTAAAAATATATTTGAGAAGCTTAGGATGCATATAACAAAATTTCTTAAGGAATTTATCATGAATCAAATAAGAACAAGCTAAAAAAAATAAAAACCTAAAATAGATATAAACTAAAATTTGAGATATCTAACTAACCGGACGTCCTAAGCTTGAACTGACTTGAAAATCAAGTAGTATGCGTTTAGAGGAGTCTAAAAAGCTCAAAAACTCGAACTAAATTGACAAAAAATTTGTCAAAGCTACAATAACTCTTCACGATTTTTCGACAATTACAAGCGATCAGAAGCTCCTGGTGGCGATGGGAAGGGTGAGGGGAGGAAAGGGCGAGCTTTGATAGTGGTTTGGTGGCGGCTAATGGCATGGGTGGTGCTCGTAGAGACCAACAATGGCATAAGAGAAGAAAAAAAAAAGAAGAAGAAAGAAAAGAAAAAAAAAATAGGTAAGGAAGGAAATGGTTTGACCCAAGAAAAAAATGTTGACCACTCCTTGTATATATATATATATATATATAAACTTAAAATATATATATATACATACATATAATACATCACAACAACACATGCATGTAATAATACTAATAGTAATAACACTAACAATAATAATGATAATAATAATACAACAATAATAATTATATTTAATAATAATAATAATAATAACTTCCAAATAATTTCCTTTATATAACAAAATATTTAAAATAAAATAATTAAATAATATTCACAATATATATATATATATGTCATTAACACTGCATATCTCCAAACATATTTTAATAATTTAAAATAAGGGTTATTACAAATGTACTTTACTTAGTTGATGTTACAAAGTCTTGATGTAATGCCAAGAAATTTATTGTATTGTTAATTTCATTAGTACATAAGTTTTATTTCTAAAGTGCTTGAGGCTTCTATATGTCATCCATCTTTTCTTTACTTTCTCTTCACCGCATTTTTTTTTCCACTTCTCAAAACATCAATCCTTGGTTTAGTTTGCAATGGAAGAAAATAAAGGAAAAGAAACCCAAGTGAGGTTCTTTTTTTATTTTTTCTTTATTAATGTTTTTATTTTTAATGTTTAGCCTATTTGAAATTTTAATTATTTGATCATTGTTTTATGCAATGTTGGTTTGGCTTTGTTGGAGTTTTTTTTTTTTTAAGTGGGTTTTGGGAAGATTGCTCACCTAGGTACATTTGTTTCTTTTTGGAGTGATTAATATCGTCTGGGTTTTTTCAATTTTTATGGAAAATCAAAGTGGATTATATTACTTAACAAAGTTTCATTGATCTTTATGACTTTTGCATGCATTTGGGGATTTGCCATCCCTTGTTATTTTGCAATTGATTAGGATTTTTTTCATGTTCTTTTAGCCTTAATTATGCTTTAATCTAGTTATTATATGGGTTCATATTTAATTTGATATTCACTCTGAGCATGGTCCATGAAATTCTTACTCCTTGTATATAAAATAGGCGTAACACTGTTCGTTTGCTATCAATATAGCTTGATGATTAATAAGCTTATGCAGTATAAGAACATTTTTTAATCCTTTTAGTTTATGTTTGGTTTCTGAAACAATTCAATGATATCTATTTAAAGTTCTTTAGAAAATCAAGAAATAATGTATATGCATCCTTCATTTTAAAATCCTTTCAGTTTACGTTTGGTTTCTGAAACAATTCAATGACATCTTTTAAAAGTTTTTTGGAAAATTAAAAAATAATGTATATGCCTACTTCATTTTAGAATCCTTTCAATTTACGTTTGGTTTCTGAAATAATTCAATGACATTTGTTTCAAGTTCATTTTAGAATATGTTTGGTTTACTTTTAGTTGTTGATACATATTTCACCTGCAGAAAATGCATCAGCTACTTGTTTTCATTCACTACAATGGCGAATGGACTGATAGCTTCACTTTTTAAAACTTCCAATTCATTGAAATTCAAATGCCAATATAATTTTTTGGTTGCTTTGCTTTGAATTCATCTACCTTCGTGATTGTAATTTATTGATTCATTAAGGCTTGCAATTTCAACTACTCACATCGAAAAGAGGTTTCTTCTAATAATTGTAATTGATTGATTCATTGGGCTAAACTTCCACCCATAACTAATTTATTATTGTTATCTATTTAATTTAACTTGATCAATTTCTGTGTGGATTTGACCAAATCAACTCTTATATATTATGTATTGAATATATAATATTACAGGACATAACCAAAATTTTCATATATATTCTTCAAAAAAAACTAAAATAAGAAAAAATGAATCAAAAACCAAAAGTTAACCAAAAGAATACAAAAAAAAAAGATACAAAAAATGAATCAAAAGCCAAAATTTAAAAAAAAAAACAACATAAATTAATATAATAAAAAAAGAACACATCAGATTAGAATCTTTCAACACTTCATCACTATCAACACCATCTTTAACAGAATTATCTTTGATATTGGAATTAAAATCAACATTCTTAGAAAATCTCTTATCACCCCCTTAAAACAAAAACACAAAAAAAAGTATCAGATACTAAACAAAAACTAAAATGATAAAAAAATAATAAAACAAAACATAGCCCCAACAAAATCCTTTAACTCATCACCACCACCAACATTTCAACAAACTTTAAATCATAAGCACCATTTTCACAACCAGCAACATCTCCTAAATCAAAACTATAAGCACCAAAAGTGCATCTACCTTTCCATGCACTTTAAAAACAAGATCAAAAACTAAAACTAAACTAAAAAGTAATAAAAGTAAATACATAATATCTAATAAAAGAAATCTTTTAACTCATCACCACCACCAACAGTATCAATAAACTCTGAATCATAAGCACTATTGTCACAACCAGCAACATTTCCTAAATCAGAACTAGAAGCACCAAAAGCACATCCACATTTCCATGCATTTTTAAAACAAGAGTAGAAACTAAAAATAAACCAAAAAGAAAAAAATTAAATACATGCTACCTAATAAAAGAATGCAGATATGGGGTATCGATTCTTGCACCTCTCGCATGCTAAGCAGGTGCTCTACTATCTGAACTGCACTCATTTTCATCTTTCATTTACTAATGCATTATCAAATTATATTATGATCTGTTTCAGGATTGGTTATTCAATTTGAAGTTATAAAGCATTATTTTTTTATTTTACAAACACATTAGACTACTTGAAATCTAAAAAATGTTAAAATTATATTTTTCGTACTTGAAATATATTGATAAAATTGATTCTATTTTAGAATCATTAGAAATTTAAATTATGACTTTATTTTTCTTACCCAAAGATTTATTATCACTTGTTAGAAATAATCATGTTGGTTCAATTATAATGAATGTCACATCTTTACACATTAAGAACTTGAATAATCGATTATATACAGAAAATTTGTTACATGTGGGCTGCTTATATTTTTGTCATCCCATTACATGTATTCTTATAACCCACTTGAGGAATTTATGAAATAAAATCTCAAAAAATATATTGGCTAATGCTTCACTAATTAAAAATAAGAGAGAAAATTAAGGAAAATAATTTTTTTAAAAAGATAAAAAAAAAAAAGAGAGAAATAAAAAATAAAAAAAATAAAAAAAAGGAAGTACAAAAATAAAAAAGAGAAAAGAGAAAAATAGGATAAAAAATTTATAAAAAAGGAAAAGAAAAAAGAAAATAAAAAGAGAATGAAAAAATAAAATACAAATTTATAAAAAGGTTAAAAAATAAGATAAAAATAAAAAAAAGGGAATAAAAGTATTAAAAAATTAATAAAAAAGAAAAATGTAGAGAAATGAAAGAAAAATCAAAAAGATAAATATTAGTGCATTTTTTAAAATGCAAAAGACACTCTTGTAATTATGATAGAATAGATTTATAAAAAATAAAAATTTAGGGTATTTTTGTTAACAATATTTAAAAATAGAGTATTTTTATAAATGTTCCTTTGATATTTCCAATAAGAAATAGAAGAAAATTGTCCAACTTGGCCATTTGGTCCCTTTTAGGCCAATAACGGCTAGGCCTAGCCACAATTCATGAACCGTCGATTTCAGTTCATGAACCTGCAGTTCACAATTCCATAGTCAGCGGAATAGGATTGAAATCGGAAATAGGGCCCGTTGAAGGACCGGTCGATTCCATTTTTAAACTGATTCAATTTGGTATAATTTTTTTTATGGTATAAAGTTAAAATAAAAATTTATTAAGACACTTTAATAAGTTATTTTTTAGTAAAAAATAAAATATAAAAAAATTATACTTTACTCTGACTAGTTAACTTAAAATAAATTAATTAGTTAATTTTAGATTAAAAAAATTCAAAAAAATAGAAATAAAATTATTTTATGTTAATTTTCATAAATATTGCTTGAAATATATATATATATATATATATATATAAGTTTGGAGTTGGAATCGGTCCAACCCGCAGTTTCAGGCCGACTCTATCCGATTCTGAATTTAATTAATTTAGGTCCAATTTTAACCGAGCTGATTTTAATTCCAGTTTAGAGTCTAAACTGTCACGACCCAAAACAGGGGCCATGACCGGCGCTAGGGAACGGGAATTCTTTCGAATCCGGAACCCGTAGCAAGCCTAAAAATAAAATAAATCATGTAATAATAACAATAACCACATAATATGCAGCAAAAATAAAAATCATAAATATAATAATAACATTTTAATCACTGGATTTAAATCAAATCTCATTTCATCACATATATATATAATCTCTTTAATACAAATCCAGTTTCAATATAATACATCTCTTTAAATAAAATACATGAAATCCCACACTTTAATTCACAACTACTGCAGTGTCTAGATTATAAAAAAATAAGACTCAAGTAAATAATTTACACAAAGAAGCAGGGGCGGAAGAAATTCGGCGTATCGACATGCTACTGAGGTCTGAAGAAGTTGATTCTCCTGAAAAATAGTCAACGGAGGGGAGTCAGACCTCACTGAGTGAATTACTATAATATATATACATACACACTAAGTGATAATGCATACAGTCAACAATATATATGTAATATGTAAATATATACATGCAAATTCACACAGATGTAGAAAAATCATTTTTATATATTTGTATTGAAAATCATCTTTTATGAAGGATCACATAGAACCCTATGATATCGAAAACCTCAGATAGTGTTAGATAACACTCTAGCCATACAGGCTCACTTATTCCAAATATATCCACTTAATCCATTTAGACAGTAGACTGGCCCCGAGACACTAAGTCAACCGAGCTCCAGCAGTCTGACTGCCAGTATGATTGGCCCCGAGACACTTGGTCAACCGAGCTCCAGCAATCACACCTCCAAACTACATCTCACATATCAAATAATCATATCAAATCAATATCCACAAATAGTTAGTAATATAGCCTAAAGCTATAGGCGTACCGGTACGTACTCGGTCCTAGTGCTGCCCACTAGGTAGCACGTTCTATCGATATCCTTCATTATTAAATATAAAACATTCATTCACAAAAATAAATGATGCATGAATGTAAATGAAATAACAATATAACCCATATATATACCAGAAATATACCAAAAGTAAACCAGATATATTTCGAGTATATATACGTCAAATAATCCAGTCAAATCATAAATTAAACTAAAAATATATTTAAATATATTTTTAAATATATTTTATTAACAAAACATGTATATAATTTATTATATACCAAAAATATACTTAATATAAACTTAAGAAATAATCAAATTATTTATGCATATTTAATCAACATAAAACATGCATTTCTAAATCATGCATCCTAAGCATATATATATAGTATAGTAACTCACCTAGTGCGCTCCACGAGACGGGTCCGACGGGCCTGGTCCACTAGCCCTCGGTCTCGACGCAACTAAACAAACAAATAACGACAGAAATTAGAATAAACCTAATAGAAATCCTAGAATTCGATCTAGAGTATAAAACACAGAGTCAATATCAGGATTCGACCGGATATCACGTTTTACGAGAATTCTACCGAAAATCCGACAGAACCTCCCCTGTAAAACGGACATCTCTCTACTCAAAAGAGTAGAGCCGACCCTGCAAGGAAATACACTTCGAAAAACAAGCTCAACACAAATCCACAACCCCTCGGTCGGACTCCAAACTACAGTCTACTGACCGGGGTCCACAAACACAGAATAATTCCAGAAATACCAAAAATATCCTTAAAACCTAAAAATACATTTTATAGGTAGAAATTACATAATTAACCTTAAAACACAGTAAAAACCAATAAAAACTCATTTTATTAGAAAAACCGTATATTATATATATAATTGAAAATAATTCACGAAAAATAGTTTTAATTAGTTAAAAATACTAAATAATTTGTAGAAATCATTTTTATACCTTAAATAACTATTAAAACCAATTAAATTACATTTTTAGACAATTTAGGGTAAAATTACCAAAATACCCCTATATACATAAATATACTTGAATTACTTCAAAAATTCACCAAAAATTATACAATTATCCAAAATTAATTTTATCAACATATTTATCAATAATATCAATAATTAAACTCAATTAACCAATTAATTTCAAATAAAAACACATTTAACCTAATTTTCCCAAAATTCCATAAACTTCAATAATTCAAAATAAATACTTAGAAATTCATAAAAATTCCAAATAAATTCCTATAATTCATTTCAACACCTAATTTAACCATAAACCCCAATTTCATAATTTAAATAATTAATTTCCAAAAATTAGAAAATAATATTAAAATATTCAAAAATACCCAAAAATCCAAAAAATCTCCAAAAATTCCACAAAAATTCATACATGTAGATTAAGCTACTAGGAACAACATTTGTGAAGGGAGTTTCCATGAATCAATCAATTCGAAGCTCAAAAAAATCAAAAACCCTAATGTTACCGAATTGGAAAAATCAAAACCTAAGCAATTCTAGACCATTTAAGCTCAAACCAAAGCTAGAATCACACTCACCGGAGCTCAAGGAGAAGAAAGAGACCGGCGGTGTCGAAAACGGTGGCCGAAAATGTAAGGTGTGTAGAAATGGAGCTTCGGCCGGAAATGGAAGAGAAGGGGCTTGCCGGCGCCGGGGAAGGGAGCTGGGGGCGGCGGAACAGCTGGCTGAGGAAGGTGGAGCTCCTGGCGGCACATCGACGATCGGAAATCGGAAGTTGCAGGCGGTGGTGAGGGGTGGTGGTCGGGCGCGCACGGGAAGAAGAAGAAGAAAAAAAAAAGAAAGAAAAGAAAAAGAAAGAAAAAGAAAAAGAAAAGAAGAAAAAAGAAAAAAAAAATACAAATACAAATAAAAAATAATTTTAATAAAATATTTAGAAAAATTTACATCCACACACATAAAATTTAATATTTTAATAATTAAATAACAATAAATTAATAAATAAATAAATAATAAAATATTAAGGTAAAATACTGAACCCTAATTAAATAAATAATTATATGTATACACGGTGTTTAATATTTTAAAAATATGTATGAGTTCATGCAAGTCCGAAAATATACTTAAAATAATTAATAATAAATTATTTACGTGAAAATTTTCCCGAAAATGCAAGTCCCGGGAAAATTTTACGTAAAGTACTGTAAATAAGACACAGTAATTAAAATAGATTTTAAATACATATCAACTCGTGAAACTATCGTAATATATATTCAAAATTTATTAACACTGCATATCCCGGTAAAATATAAAAATAGTTAAAAAAAAATACGGGATATTACATAAATCGGCCCGTGACCAAGCCTAATAATGGTCATTCATTCGGCTTTTGGCCACTTATGGCTACTTCGGCCTTTTAAAAATCATTTGCCCATTGTCCTTTATTTATTTATTTATTTATTTTCTTTTTCTTTTTTTAAATTTTTCTGAAAATTTATTTTATTTTTATTTTTATTATTTTTTTGAAAATTTATATTACATATTTTTTATTTTTTAAATAAAAATTTAAAAATAGATCCTAAAAAGAATTTAAAATTTAGTCCAAAATCAATAAATCTAATTGTACTGTCAAATTTAATCAAATCCAATAGTCTCCTGTTATTTTAGATTTACTTTATTAATTGTTATTTTATTCTTCTAATTACATGCAATTTTCATTTTAACATTTAAATTGACACAAAGGTATTGATCACAATAAAAATCATGTAAAAATACAATTATTGAAAGCATGTGAATCCCTAAAAAGAAGTTTAATCTACATTGATTTTACTTAAATGAACTAAATTTATATGTTTTAATTCACAAATGAATATAAAAGTTAATGGGTCTAATTCTAATTAATTTTAATTTATTGAGCATTAAAGTCTATTTATTTTAATTTTGAAGAATTAGGCTTTTTTTTTCCACATTAGATATTATCTTTTTTTTTTTTTCAGGTTGATTAACCTTTGTTTGAAGGTTCATTTAATCATCAATTAATATGCAGGTAAAAATCAATGAACTTCATTAATTTTTACCTACATATTCATTGATCTCCCCCTAATAACCTTTACCTATATATTCATTAATATTTTTCTTTTAATTTAATTTTTTATTTTAATTTGAAGTTTCTGTGCATTTTATGAATATGGTAGAATGATCAAGAGCATGCACACCGGCAACGTCATCCTTTTGGAATATGAATGGATGAGCATAAATCAATTTGACAGTAAATATGAACTCAAATCCTGAGTCAAAACTCATGAAAAACATATCTAACAATAAATTTTTTTTTCTTGCTAATACACAAATATAACGACGGAAAAAAGCTTGCATGGAGAAACCGGTCCAAGAATCTGGACAACCACCACAAACACAATAGACAAACATTCCCAAAACAGAAACCCACCAAGAGAAATCAAGAATAATTGCGGTGCCAAAAATTCCAACTCCAAACTTATAAATAAAGCACCACCAGACACCGAAGCGACAACCCCAGTCTTTTATATATATATATATATATATATAAAGAAGAAAGCTGCTTTTTTTTCTTAGATTCTTCTTATTCTCCTCACTCCTACTTTTGTTAAAATAAATAAATACAAACAAATAAAAATACGTGTTTTAATTCTCATGCATTATGAACCCTTGGTTCATATTACTATATGGACATGGGTTCATAATGATAATTTATTTCTGAAACTCTTGAGTTTAAAACTCTGCAATCAATGAACATAGGGCAAGGTGAGATGTGGGGAGAGTCTCCATAAGCACTCCGATGCCTAAATCAGAGAACACAATTAGAGTTTGTATAGAGAGCAAGGAATAATTAGAATATGAGAGAATGAAATGATGTAGAATGAGAGATATGAGGTCCTATTTATAGTGATGTTTAAACATGAAAGGAGTAGGATTGCTTATGGGATAGGAATCATAATCCTAGTAGGAGAGTATTCCCTCTTTGCTTAGAAATCCTCTTCGGGGTAGAGTCTTTTCTATGAACGGATTTTGTTACCTTCCCTAACCGGGTAACCCTATTCGGAAAATAAAAACCCTTTAAATAAACAGGAATATATATAAGCAATATCAAGAGTCCCCCCAAGGTATATTCAGATATTTATGTCCGTAGTATCTAAGTAGAATAGAGCACTTATGCTTCCATATAGAAAGTAGTTAGGTACTGCACAATGACATAGGAGGGTGAGCTGAGGTAGCCAGCCTCAGTCACAGGAATAAAGTAAAGCTCGATACCAAGTCTTGAAACCATCGTGTTACTGAGGTATCATCTGGACCTTTAGAGCACACTAAATCTGCGAGATTGAGTGTAATAGATTAACCCGTCCGTGTAAAAATGGTGTGACGGAACTAGTCGTCACTGGATTTTTGATGCTCAGTGCAAGGATGCAAGGCTTACGTGCTCAGAAACCTCAGTACTATAGAAGCGACCTGAGGGTGCCAACTTCAGTCACTGGACTTAGATGCTCAAGGCTTAGATGCTCGATGCAAGGACGCCAGGCTTACATGCTTAGAACGTCAATACTATAGAAGCAACCTAAGGGTGCCCGCTTCAGTCATTGGACTTAGATGCTCAGTGCAAGGACACGAGACTTACATACTCAAAACCTCAATACTATAGAAGCGACCTAAGGGTGCCAGCTTCAGTCACTAGACTTAGATGCTCGGTGCCTTAGAAGCACAGCTTGAGTGCTAGATAGCTAGAGTTTGCCAAAAGCGTAGCTCGGATGCTTGTTCTGAGTAAATAAAAAAAAGCTTGGTAAAGATGCAATAGGCCGAGGCATGGCTATGTCGCTCCGATTTTTAAGGATTTTAAATTTGAATCGCGTGAATTATGCATCTTTTCATGTGTCAGTAAATGAGACGTTTTGCTACCATCATAATGACCACTCAATTAATGGGTTTTACTTTTCCCAAATTGCCCTTAATGATATAAGGAGAAGCAAAGTATTGATAAGGGCAATAAATAGCATGTTTTCATATCCTTCTGTAACTCTATAAATATCTTTATGTTCGTCAACTGATGCATTTTGCCCTTTTTGTTTTGCCATTGTCACATTTGCGTTGCTACTCGCCGCTTCCTTTCTGTCTTCCATGATCTTTGCACTTTGTAACCAGGTGATCTTTGTCTTTCTCCTTCTTTTTCCTGTTTCCTTTGTCTTTCATGCATTTTTTTCTTCTTCATAAAAAACATTATGGCATTGAGGAAACAGGTTAGTTTTGACTTTTTTGTGTCGAAAATAGTTGATGAATTGCTAGGGGTGGTACCTACAGCAGTTCTGCATTCCTGACAATTACACCCTCCATACCGTAGATAGGAAATTTAGGGCTCATACCCCTATGTTAGGGCTTAGTGGATTAGTGGTATACTTTGACCAGTTAGAGGGGGGTTTAAAGTTTCCATTAGATCCCTTCATTAAGAGATTCATGAATAGGCATAACATAGCACCTGGTCAACTCCATCCAAATAGCTATAGGATTCTAACTAGGTTCATCCAGCTAATGCATGAAGAGGGTAAGGAATCCAATTTAGACATTTTTCGATATCTGTATAGTCTGGCTAGGAAGAAGGGAGAACTGATGTTTTCCTTATTAGTCATTCCCAACCATACCCTTTTTGTAAAGCTTCCAGACCTCTATAAGAAGTGGCGGTATAATTTTTTTATCATTAAGCATCCGTCAAACTTCGCGGGTGTCCAGCGAATGTGGTCTGATGAGTGCCACAGGGTAAAGTGGCTTTTGAGAATTCCCAATCACGATACAAAGATGGTTTTACGATTGCATCTCGATGGTCATGCCAAAGCTCGATCAGCTGAGGACGTATCCAGGAGATACTTGTGGAGAGTCTATCTAAATCGTGTTCATTTTTCTAGTACATTTAGGTTATTTAAAGGTATCCTTTTAACTTGCTCTCTTTTTTTATTATAGATGGCTGACTTTTTTTATTTTACGGGTGGGATTTCCCTTCTAGCTAATGAACTAACAACTCCCGAAGAAGTACAAGCATCCCTTTCTTCAGAACCTGAAGCCCTTGCAGCCCCTGAGAAAATGGTCATTGATCCTAAAGGCAAAACTATAGTCAAATTGTCCCGTGTTAGGAAGGGGGGTCAACGAAAAAGGCGAATAATCAATCAGGACTCTGATGCTGAAGGGCTCAACGAAGAGATATACATCCAACACCTGAGGCTATCCGGGTGTCCAGATATGAAGGGCTGGATACTGAATAAAATGAAGCCTCTTAGTATCTCGAACAACCAAGTGAGAGATCAGTATGCAGAGTCATTGAGGCTGCCAGTAGATATACAGTGTTGGTTTAAGGAGGGTCCGGAGGGGCTGCTTAATTCGATGATCGGCCATTCATTAGAAGTAAGTAAATGTTATATCTATTGCTAGCACTTTTACTTACACTTTTACTTGTGTTAACATAAATTTCTCTTGTCACAAATGACCCAAGCCTTGCTACTGGCAAAGGACCAATATTTCTATTTGAAAAGCCAGTACATTATGAAAGAGATGGAGGTTGGGAAAATAACTATTGACTTTGTTAAGAAGCTGGATGGTGCCAAGGCAGTGCTAGAGCTCTGCCAAATAAAATATACGAAGGCAAAATCAGAGGTTGAGGTGGGTCAGAAGACCATCACCGATCTAGAGCATAATCAAGGTCAATTGACAAGGAGGATTGAAAAGCAGGATCTTCAGATTGTAGATCTGGAGAAAAAGCTATCTAAGGTCGAGAAGTCTTGGGAAACTGACAAAAGATCCTACCAAAATATGGTAGGGGGATTTCTCAAGGCCTACAGGTCTGAATGTAGGAGGATCCTACTTTCCTAGAATCTTAAGTTGGACTTAGAAGTGTTGGATCGAATTACACTGACAGACGTTGCAAGGATTGCTGCTGAGGAGGATGCTCATCGAAAGGCAACTACCTCATGTACGAGGAATAATATTGAGTCCACTACTACTACTGAGCCTATTGCGCCTTCTAATGTTGCTGACATTGTTTCCCCTCCATCTCCGGGCCCGATGGTCCGAATATACAAGTAGTAGAGTAGAGTTGTTTCCTCTCCTTTTTTTTATAATCGATCTATTGTAAAAACATTATTGTTTTAATGAATAGATACTTTATTGACTATCATTTTGAGTATAATTTATTGATAGTATTTTCTGAGGCAATCTAAGTCCCAAAATTGTGGTAACTCTTTGCCTCCTCTATCTCTTAGTTTATATGCTCCTTTGATTGTGTGTTTTAAGATTTGATATGGGCCTTCCCAATTCGGACCTAGCTTGCCAATTCTTGAGTTGCCTTTTTCAATATCTGCCCTTCAGAGTACCCAGTCTCCTAATTTGAACTATCTTGGGTGACACCGCCGGAGATGATACCGTGCCACCTTCTGTCGATATGCTTCAGCTGTAGCTGCTACCTACTCTTGCCTTTCCTCTAATAGGTCCAGACATATCTAGGCATCAATGTTGTTGATGTTATGATCGAGACTACGGCTAACCCTATAAATTAGTAAACCAATCTCCACCGGTATTACCGCATCCATGCCATAAGTCAACTTGAATGGTGTCTCCTCGATGGATGATCTAGGATTGGTTCTATAGGCCCATATTATATTATTAAGCTCTTCGACCCAATTTTTCTTTTTCTTATCAAGTCTCTTCTTTAATCCCTGCATGATAATTCTATTGGTGACTTCCGTTTGTCCATTTATTTGCAAGTGGGCTACTGAGGTTAAACAAAGCTTTATTCTGAGGTCTAAACAGAAAATTCTAAACTTTTCATTGTCAAACTATTTGTCATTGTCCTTAATCAGAGTGTGAGGGATGACGAATCTACCGATGAACTCTCTCTAGAAGAAATGTTGTATCCGAGCTTCTATTATGGTTGGAACTACCTCCACCTCTACCCATTTAGTAAAATAGTCTATAGCCACAATCACGAACTTTTTTTATGAAGTAGAATTTGGGAAAGGACCCAAGATGTCCACCCCCCTATATGGCGAAGGGCCATAGGCTACTAATTGGATGCAGAGCGTGGGAAGGCCTGTGATTGAGTCGAGCAAATTACTAGCATTTGTGACATGCTTGAGTTAGCTTTTGGGCATCATTAGACATGGTAGGCCAATAGTATACTTGGAGCAGTGTTTTCTAGGTTAATGCACAGTACTCCATAAATTCCCTTATGGATTTCCCTGAGTATGTAATTCCCTTCCTCTAGAGAGACGCACTTAGACTATGGGTGTGAAAGGGATTTTACGTAAAGCTCCTTTTGGTGGATAGAATAATGGGTTGCTCTTGTTTTTAGCTTTTGAATTTTCAATTTGTCTTCAGGGAGAGTTCTGTGTTCCAGATATTAGACTATCAGACACATCCACTCTGAGACTTCCCATGTCTCCAAGACTTCATGATCTTCAGTACCAGGCTTTGTCAATGCCTCAGTGAATTCCATATCCTTAAATGTCTAGTAGTCTTCAGCTACTTATTTGGCTAGGAGGTCAGCCTTAGAATTCTCCTGCCTAGGTATCTAGAAGATCTCCTACTGGCCCCCTTCTTGTTTGATCTGTTTTAAGAGTTTGCTTAACTTTGCCCATGTATTTAGTAACGCCTGTGTCCTTGACCCAGAACATGTCGTTAACCTGATTTACTATCAGTTGGGAGTCTGAGTGTATTACAAGGTGTTTAGCTCTGACTTTGGCAGCTAATTTCAAGCTTGTGATGAGTGCCTCATATTCTGTAGCATTGTTAGTTGTATTGTGCCTTATTCAAACTGCATACAAGATGTGAATTTTATACGATCCTCTAAGAATCACTCTGGCACCAAATCCTTAAGTAGAGGATGCTCTATCAATATAATGTTTCCATTCTTGTGCTTTAGTCAGGGTGAGGTCTTCCGGAGCCATTTCTTGAACGAAATCTGCTAATGCTTAGGCTTTCACTTGTTGGCAGGGCTAATAATCAATTTCGAATTCTCCAAGTAACACCGACCATTGAACCAGTTTACCTGAGGTCTCCGGTCATTGTAAGATTTTTTACAAAGGATAATGGGATCGGTACCACAATAGGATGGGCTTAGAAGTAGTGTCGGAGTTTCCGGGGCACATGAACCATAACCATAACCAGTTTATCCAACATCGGATACCAAACTTCGAATCCTCTGATCATTTTGCTGATGTAATATGCTGGGTTTTGCTGGCTTCCTTCTTCTCTTACCAGTATGGAAGCGATGCATTCTTGGCCTATAGAGAGATATAATTACAACATTTCATTTGGGACGGGTCTACTGAGTATGGATTGTGAGGATAAGAACTTCTTGACGTCTTCGAAGGCTGTTTGGCAATCTACAAACCAAACAAAATTTTTAGAATTTTTTAGAGCTCAAAATAATGGTAGACACCATCTGGCTGAGCATGAAATGAAATGCCCCAATGCTCTAATTCTGTCGTTTATCTTTTTTAGGGCTTTCATGTTGAGTATGGCTTCTATTTTCTCCAAGTTGGCCTCAATACCTCTGTGGGATATCATGAATCTCAAGAATTTGCCTACTTTAACTCCTAAGACACATTTTTTTAGATTTAGCTTGATCTTAGACTTGCTCAATAATTGGAGAACTTGATCCAAATCCGTTGGGTGTTGTTCTGTATATTTTCTCTTGATGATGATGTCATCTACGTATACTTCCATGCTTGCACCAATCTGGTCCTAGAGTACATGGTTCATCATTCTTTGATATATATCTCCAACGTTTTTCAGTCTGAAGGGCATCACCTTGTAGCAGTATAGGCCTTCATGGGTGATGAAGGACGTTTTCCTCCTGATCTTCATCCTTCATTGTTATCTGGTGATATCTTTGTGTTGCGTCAACAAAACTATATAATCTATGGCTAGCAGTGGAGTCTACAAGCTAGTCAATCATAAGCAATGGGTAGCTGTCTTTAGGACATGCCCGATTAAGGTCAGTATAGTCCACGCACATCTTATACTTCCCATTCGCCTATTTGACAAGTACCATGTTGGCTACCCATTTTGGATGAGTAACTTCCTTGATGAATCTAACTTCCAACAACTTCTTTGTTTTCTTAGCAATTATCCTCTGTCTCTCATAGGCAAAGGTTCTTTTTTTCTAGGCCACTAGCTTTGCTCCCAATATGATGTTTAAATTATGACAAGCAACCTGTGGATCCACACTAATGATTTCAAATGCCCGCGAAGTGAAATCTTTCAAGTGTCTAGTGAGGACTTCCTTTATTCCTTCCTTGATGTTATGGTTAAGCTCGTTACCGATCTTCACTACTTTTTCATCCATAATTTATAAAGCTTCCGTGTTATCAACTAATTATGGATCAACTCCCTGTTTCTCTATTTCCTATGTTTCTAAGGGGAAGGCTTCCACCTAAGGCTTCATGGCCATTTGGTAACACTGTTTAGCCATATGTTGATCTCCTCGGATGGTAAGAGTTCCACTCTCAACTGGAATTTTCATAGTTAAGTGTTAGAAACTAGTGACTGCATCTACTTCAAAGAGTGTCGGTCATCCTATGATTCCATTGTATGCTAGTGGGAGATCCACCATATTGAATACTGTTCTGATAACTTTCATTTTTTCATTGTCTCGACTTCCAAATTCTAGATTTTACTCCATGACTCCCATTGGCTGTATAGTTCCTCCACATAAGCTTATGATGGAGTTTTGGATGGTCTTCAAATTAGTGACAAAGCCTCCCATCGCTTTGTATGCATTCCAGGATAATGCATTAATAGTGCTTCCGTTGTCTACCAATAACCTCTTTACCAAGTAATTGTCTATGTACGCATTAATCACCAGGGCATCACAATGGGGATGGCGAATATACGAACTTTCTTCTGAATTAAATATGATCTCCCTTTTCTTGAACATTAGCTTTTATCCCCTACTTCATTTCAATTTCTTCTCAGAATTATTCTCCACCAATAATCATATTAATAATACTAACTGGCTCCTTTCGAGCTTTCTTCGCTTTTGGCCTGTCATGCCCCTGGGCTTTTGGGTTTTCGCTCCTAGATGCGTTCATGAAATTATTGAGTTTACCATTTCACACCAGTCTTTCTATGGCATGTTTCAACTCTCTGTAAGCCTCCGTGTCGTGCCCATATTCTCAATGATACTGGCAGTATTACCTCCCGTCTTGTTTGGATCTTCGGGTAGGGCTAATTCTCTTAGTTAGGGTAATTCTGACACCATTCTGCTTGATCCACATGAGAATTCTGGATTGAGAGGTGTTCAGGGGTATATATCTATTTGCTTCCTTATCAAATCTCTCTGTCAAGTTTTTGAAATTTATTTTTGAGAAGCTTTCTCGTCTGGGTTTTTGTCTTTCATCTTTGGTCGGTGGCTTCTCCTCCTCCCTTTACATCGTTCTATCTTCATCCACTTTTATCATTCAGGCTGCCATCGCCATTACTTCCGTAAAGGTGCCCAGTTCCTTGGTCATTATCTTATCTTTAAGCTTTTTGAGTCTAGTGCCATTTTTCAAAGCTTTTATGGCAACTTCATCAACAAGACTTCCAATTAGCGTGGCTATTTTATTGAACCGATCAAGATAACTTTACAGAGATTTGTCGACTTCTTGACGACACATCCAAAGATCATTGATGTTTTTAGCTGGGGGAATATTAGTGATGAACCTAGTATGAAACTACTCCATCAGATCCTCAAAAGAAGTGATGAAATTCTCCGGGAGTCGATGAAACCACTTTTGGGCATTCTTTGTGAGTGTGCTTGGGAAGACTCGACACATGATTCCATCATTTACATTCTGGAGCAACATCTTTGTTCTAAATGCCGATATGTGGTTGACTGGATCTCCCGTCCTATCATACTAATCAAGCAGTAGGATTTGGAATTTAGTAGGGATCACCGTCTGAATTATCCTTCTTATAAATGAATTTTTACTGTCCATAATGCATTGATCCTCCTTTCTTGGTTTTGTACGAGCTCTGTGTATAACTCCTCAACTTTCTAAACTAACTTTGAGTCATCAAGAGTCGGAATTATAAACTACATTCCCCTTTCAGTGCTTTACCTTTTCCCCTGCTTATCTCTGGTGCCTGTCGAAGTGTCGTGTTATTATCGATTTAAGCTGGTTCAGAATTCCCACTTTGTATTAAAGCATTTAGTTATTGCTACATTAAATTTATCTATGCTTGGATATTTTGTACCATAACTTCCTTATTGGTTTAGTTAAAATTGATTATTTGGTTTACCGTGTTCAAGTTTGGTATGGTGATTATTGATGTGTCTGTTAAAATTGGAAAAGGTATGGAGGGTATTGAACAAGGGTGGTGTTGTAAAGGAGCGTAATGTGGATAGTCTGTGCCCAAAGCCGGGCATCTCTGGATGTTGTCAAGAAGTGAATGTGTATGCCCGGATGAAGTTCCGGCATACTGAAAAGTGGTTGGAAGCACTATTGGTAGGAGAGGGGTTGAGAGATTAATCAAAGGAATGGGCACAAAAGGATTGATGTTAGTTGAAGGAGTTGAAGTTAGTGGTGGGCTGGAAGTCATGGTGTGAATGTCTTTAGCTTAGCAGGTATATGAATGGCTTTTCCCAAGAGTTCCCACAAACGATGCCACTTGATAACTTATTTCTGAAACTCTTGAGCTTAAGACCCTACAATCAATGAATAGAGGGCAAGGTGAGAGGTAGCGAGAGTCCCACAAGCACTCTGATGCCTAAAGTAGTGTTTGTATAGAGAGCAAGGAACAATTAGAATATGAGAGAATGAGATGATATAGAATGAGAGGTATAGGGTCCTATTTATAGTGATGCTTAAACTTGAAAGGAGTAGGATTCCTTGTGGGATAGGAATCCTAATCCTAGTAGGAGAGTATTCTCTCTTTGCTTAGGAATCCTCTTCAGGGTAGAGTTCTTTCTAAGAACGGATTCTTTTACCTTCCCTAACCAGATAACCCTATTCGGAAAACAAAAACACTTTAGTTAAACAGGAATATATATAAGCAGTATCACATAATATAATTTACTGATCTTAAGTCTATATATTATGAAAAAAGGGTTTTAGTTGATGGGTTATATTTAATTAATTTTAGGGAAATTTACAAAACAAAAAAAAAAAGCATGTTTTAAAAGTTTTCAACAAAAATACCTTAAGGTTTCATTAATAACAAAACTACCATGTGGTAATTACAAAAGTACCTTCATATTTTCAACATTGCATTCATATTTTTATTTTTGATTTATTTTGTTTTTTTACTTTTTTTATTTTTATTTTTTTGTCAATTCTTTGACATTTTCATTCTTTTCTTTCTTTCTCTCTCTTATTTTTTACTTTTTTTATAAATTTTTATTTTATCCTTTTCTTACTTTTTCCTATTTTTTATTTTAATTTTTTCTCCTTTTTTTTCTTTTATTCTTTTCTTATTGTAGTTTTTCTTTCTTGTTTCCTTTTTTTTTAATAAATTTTTTTTTTATCATTTTTTTATTTTTTTTCTCTTTTTTGTTTTTAATTTGTTCTCCTTCCCTTTTTTTTTCTTTTTTTTTTCTCTTTTTTAAATTATTTTGTCTTGATTTTTTCTCTTTCTTTTATTGGTGAAGCATTAGCCAAGATATTTTTTGGGATTTTACTTCGTAAATTCCTCAAGTGGGTTATAAAAATACACAAAATGTAATGGCCAAAATACAATGCAACTCACATGCAACAAATTTTATGTACATAATTAATTACTCAAGTTTTTAATATGTAAAAGATGTAACATTCATTATGATTGAACGAACATGACTATTTTTAAAAGGTGATAATAAAACTTTGGGTAAAGAAAATAAAGTTATAATTTCAATAGAATCAATTTTATTAATATATTTCAAGTACCAAAACTATAATCTTAACATTTTTATGATTTCAAATAGTCTAATGTTCTTGTCAAATACAAAATAATGTCTTATAATTTCAAATTGAAGAACTAATCCCAAAACATAAATTCATGTAAAAGAAGTAAGTTTTCAAATACTAAAAATTAAGAGATTTATGTTTAAATCAATTTAAAAATTTTAAAAATAAAATTGTTGCTCCATTTTCTTTTGTATCCAATACCTTGAAATTCTATATATATCAATTTAGAATACTTTATGTTTATTTTACGTTTCTAATACAATAATTCTGTATATATTTTTGTCAATTTGGGATACTTTCCATGTACTTATAATAATAATATAGCAGTTATAGGAATTGATTTAGTTTTAGTTCTCTTTAATCTAATTTAATAATGTGACATTAAATGAAAGATGAAGATGGGTGTAGTTTAGATGGTAGAGCACTTGCTTAGCATGCAAGACGTACAACAATTGATACCCCACATCTCCATTCAATTATTAGGTAGCATGTATTTAATTTTATTTCTTGTTGGTTTACTTTTTGTTTCTGATATAATTCTAAATGTGTAAGGAAAAGTGATGGTGCTTTTGGTGCTTCTAGTTATGATTTAAGAGATATTGTAAGTTATGAAAAGGGTGCCTAAGATAAAGAAAGTGAATGTAAAGACACTAAAGGTGGAGGGGATGGTGAGAAGAATGAAGTTGTCACGACCCTAAACAGGGGTCATGACCGGCACTAGAGAACAGGAATTCTTTCAAATTTGGAACCTGTAGCAAGCCTTAAAATAAAATAAAAGCATGCAATGATAATAAAATAAATAAAATATATTACAGCAGAAATTAAAATCTCATAAGTAATAATGTATCTCACCAACTAATTTAATAACACAAACTCATCTCATATATATATATAATCTTTCAATACAAATTCTTGGTTCAAACTTTTAAAATTTAAATCTCATACATATATAAAACATACATCCCACGACTTAACTACTGCAGTGTCCTGAATAAAAAATAAAATCAAGTAAGCAGTTTACATAATAAAGCCGGGCAGAAGAAATCTAGCGTAAGGGTCTGTTACTAAGGTCTGAGGATGAAGATTCTCCTGAAAAATAGTCAACGAAGGGGAGTCAGACCTCACTAAGTGAATTGTTATAATATATATACATGCATAGCTAAATGAAAAATGCACACATTCAATAGTATGTACAATAAATATATATACATGCAAATACACACGGATGTAGCAAAAAATCATTTTTTATAAATACTGAAAAAAAATAATCGTTTATGAAGGATCAAATAGAACCCTAGATGATCGCAACCTCAAAACAATGTTAGACAACACTCTAGCCATACAGGCTCACTTATTCCAAATAATTCACTTGTTCCATTTGGACAGCAGACTGGCCCCGAGATACTAAGTCAATCGAACTCCAACAGTCTAACTGTCAGTGTGATTGACCCTGAGACACTTGGTCAACCGAGCTCCAGCAATCACACTCTCAAATTGCATCTCACATCAATTAAATCAATATCCACAAATAGGTTAGTAATTTAACCAAAATTCTATCATCGTACCAATACGTACTCAGTCCTAGTGTTGCCCACTAGGTAGCATATTCTATTGATATCCTTCATTTAAAATAAATCTATACATTCATGAAATAAATGATGCATGACATTAATTAAAATAATAATATAAATCATATATATACTAGAAATATACCAAAAATAAACCAAGTATATTTCGAGTATATATATGTCAAATAAATTCAATTTAATTATAAAATAAACCAGAAATAAACTATACATATACTTAAAAACATTTTAAGTATAATTCAATAATAAAACATGCATTAATTTAAAATATACCAAAATATACCTAAGCAATTATTAAATTATTTATGCATATTTCATAAAATTTAAACATACATTTCTAAAACATGCAATCCTAAAACACGTATATATAAAATAACAACTCACAGTTGTGCGCTCCTCGAGACGGGTCCGACGAGCCTGGTTCACTAGGCCTCAGTCTCGGCGCAACTAACAAATAAACGACAACACAAAATTAGAATAAACCTAACGAAATTCTAGATACTCGATCTAAAACACCGAACACGGATTAGGAATAGGGATTCGACCAGATGTCACATTTTACGAGAATTCTACCAAAAATTCAGCAAAACCTCCCCTATAAGACGAACATCTCTCTACTCATAAAGTAGAGCCGGTCTTGCAAGAAAACACACTTCGAAAATACACAGTCTCACAACCCCTCAGTCGGACTCCCCAAACTATAATTTCACCGACCAAGGTTCACAATTCACAAGATATGCATAGAATACATGAAAATGCCAGAAATACCAAAAATACCCTTAATATACCAAAATATAGCAAATTAGAGATTTAAACGCTAAAAAATAATTATTTTACCGATAAATACATAAAAATCCTAATTTTAATAAAATATTATTAAAAATCCATAATTCTTGATAAATTCATAAACACTAACCAAAATACATTTTATAACTCCAAATTACACAATTAGCCCTAAAAAGTATTAAAAATCAATAAAAACTCATTTATTTACAAAAATAGTATATTATATATAATTTGAAATAATTTATGAAAAATAGTTTTAATTAGATAAAAATACTAAATAATTTGTAAAAATAATTTTTATACCTTAAATAACTGTTAAAACCAATTTCATTTAATTTTTAATCAATTTATCATCAAATTACCAAAATACCCCTAGTTATACACATAATTCACTATAATTATACAAAAATTCACTAAAAATAATATAATTACTCAAAAATTAATTTCTCAACATATAATTCAATAAAATCAATAATTTTACTCAATTAACCAATTAATTTTAACAAAATACTTAATTAACCTAATTTTCTAAAAATCACCTAAACTAAGTAAATTCATAATAATTATAAAAAAATCACAAATAAATTACAAATAAATTTATAAAATTCATTTTAACACCTATAAACACCATAAATCACAATTTCATAATTTATTTAATTAATTTACTAAAATTAGAAAATATTAATAAAATAATCAAAATTTCACAAAAATCAAAATAATTCCCAAAAATTCCATAAAAATTACAGGATGTAGATTGAGCTACTAGGATCAATATTTTTGAAGTAATTTAGCTTGAATCATTAGAATCGAAGTTCAAAAAAATCAAGAACTCATAATGGCCGAAAATGAAAATTGAGAACTAAGGGAAATCTAGACCAAATCACATGAAACTAAGCTTGGAAATGAATTCACCAGAGCTCAATGAGAAGATAGAGACCGGTGGCATTCAAAATGGTGGCCAGAAAAGGCTTGATCAACAATGAGCAAAATCTCGGCTTCTAGGGAGGAAACCGGCCAAAACTCGTCGGAAATGAAGGAAGAAGGTGGCAGAACAAGCTTGGGAGGGTGGTGGACGTCTGAACAGCACACCGACGGTGAGGGTTAAGCTTGGCAGCGGCGGGAATGGTGGATAAGGGGCGTCGGGCGTTTTGGAGAAGATGAGTGGCAATGATGTAATTTTTGTAAACTTCAATTTTTGTATATATATATAACTTTAACTTATATTATTATAATATATTATTATTATATTCAAAATAATCTACACCACATGTTAAAATATCACCCAATATTATATACATATACACATATATATATATATATAATACATATTAATTAAATAAAAATGTATAATATATAATATTTACTTAATTAATATAAACCCTAAAATATTAAATATGTGTATATATATGCATGTATATGTATATATTTTAATATGATAATTAAAATCGTGCATGGACTCATGCAATATCACAACCCGAACCCAGGGGCACGTGACCGGCACTAAGGAATGGGAAAGCATAAAGCTACCGAAATCCATAGTAAGCCTTTAAAGAAAATCACAGAATATTTAACTTTGAAACCTTACAATAATAATAAAATCATAATGCACATTATCAAACGGATTTTTCTTAATATGATTTAAACCATAATGTTAGTGCATAGAATAAAATAAATAAACATCGGTTATACAAATAGTATCTCAATACATAAATTATAAATACATGAAATTCCAAATAAAGTATGCAGTTATACAATTTTCTCTACTGCGGTACACAAAAGTAAATATAACACAATTAAGTAGACCTACGGAGAATAGCCAGTGACGAATCTACACGACGAAAAGAAGTAGGCCTAACAGAAAACTCCCAAACTCTTGAAAAAAAATTGAGGGGAGTCAGACCTCACTGAGTAAGTTAATAAAGAAATGAATGTGGTTTGAAAATCTCATTAAAAATAATTTTTTATGGAAATATAATATAATTATAATTTTATTCAAATTATTTGATATACATATAAGAAATCCTTTTTTTTCAAAGAAAAAAATTAAATATTTAAATGCTTTTTAAAACATTGCAGTATAAAAAATTTGGTAGAACCCAATTTATAAATTTTTAATAGTCATATGACTCACTTATATTCAAGACTGTCGGATCCTAAGAGCAAGGCATCACCAGGATACACAGCCGCAATCATATCTCTTAATCCAATATCATTGGCGGTGTCCGAGAGCAAAGCATCACCAGACCATCGGCCCCGGTGATTTAATAAATATAAATTAAAATTATACTGACGGTGTCCGAGAGCAAAGCATCAGCAGACCTTCGGCCCCAGTATTTATTAAATAAATAAATATTATACTACTGGCAGTGTTCGAAAGTAAAGCATCACCAGACCTTCGGCCCCAGTAATATAATTAAATAATCACATATTTTATCGGTGCGCATAAGGTCCTAAAAAAACTCATCAGGTAGCCCGTTCTATCGTGATTTATTTAAAAATAAAGAAAATAAATAAAACAATAAAAATTACAATAAATAATAATAAATAAATAATAAAATAAAGTAAAATAAAATAAATCAACTATAAATTAAATCATGCAAAATCCTATGAATAATGCTGACTAGAATCTCATAAAATTAAATTCATAAGAATTTAATATGATTTAAATTAAAAATCCGACACTCAAATCAAATATTAACTTACAAGGTAAAGGTGCTCCTCTGGCACGTCATGTCCGACCTCGACTGGTAGACACGACTGGAGGGGCGGGTAAAAGACAGAAAAGGAAAACGACAATCAGAAAATAGAAACCTAACTTCTAAAGTTTCTAAAGAAGACTCAACTCAAACTCAAAAAAAAAATTTAGGATTGACTCGATGTCACGTTTTACGAGAAATCTATCAAAAATTCGGCAGAGTTTTCTCTGTAAAACGGACATCCCCCCCTCCCTCCCCCCCCCCCCCCAAAGTAGAGTCAATCCTGCAAATAAACACACTTCAACATTCACAGCGGCACAGCACCTCGGGTTGGGACCCCAAACTATACAATTCTCAACCGAGGTTCACCAAAAATACAAATAAGCAAATACTAAATATTAATTTAGTAAATCATCAAAAATAATAAAAATAATAATAATAAATCATAATATAATTTATTTAATTTTTAAAACACTAAATAAAATTATTTTCCACCATAATTTAATAAAATTTCAAATAATAATATAATATTAATAACAATCCAATTTTCCAAATATTCAACATAAAATAGTTAAATTCAAACTATAATTGCCCGAATAGTTTAAATATACGATAATATTAATTAAAAACTCATTTAAACTACAAAACAATAAATAATAAAATTTTGAATAAATTTTCAAAAATAGTTAGTATTAATTAACTAAAAATAATAAATAATTTATAAAAATTATTTTAATACCACATTTTATCTCAAAATTAACTAAAACATAGTATTTAATTATAATATCAACAAAAACATACCATTTACCTATTACTTCAAAATTCACATAATAAACATAATTTCTAAAAAAATTAAATAAATTATCAAAAATTATTTTATAACTACTAAAATTACTAACATAATATACTAACACTAATTAACTCAAATATTCAACCAAAAATAATTAATTAATCACACTAACAAAATACACATAAAACTTAAAATACCTAAATAAATATACAAAAATTCCATAAAAATCAATTTATTTAATCTAAATTAATTTTGGTATACTCTTAACCAAAATTAACCCCAATTAATTTAAATATACTAATATAAGTATAGATCAACTCAAAAATTAACCACATAATTAAAAAAAAATCTGGGTAATTAGTAAATATAATAAAAATCAACAAAAATATTAAATCAACTAACAACAACCCTAAACAACTAAAAATCAACCTGACAACTAACCAAAATCAATCAGAAATCAACTGAGATCAACTAGAAATCAACCAGAAAACTACTACCCTTAACCCATCAACTCACCAAAAACAGATTCAAGGGCAGAAGGAAGGTTGCTGCTGCTGCTGTCTGTGACTTCAACAGCTCTAGATGGCCTCCTCCAGCAGCTGCCAATGTCTAGACGAAGAGGGAGGTGCTAGTGGTCGTCCGGTGGTGAGGCGTGGTAGTCTGGTGGTGGGGTGTGGTGCTACCTGGCATGAGGAAGAAGCTGGAACAGTGACAGGAAGAAGAAGAAGATGGCAGGGAGAAAGAAAGAAAAGAAGAAAAAAAATTGTAGGGGAAGGGACAACTTAAGGACCCGTTTATGACCACTTTTACTCACTTTTTGGTGTGTGTGTGTATATATATATATATATATATATATATATATATATACCCACTCAATACATACTTATTTATATATATGTATATATACAACAATAATAATAATTCTAGCACTAGGTAAAATCATACTATAAATAATAGTAATAAACAATATTAATGCTACATATAAAATATTAGGACAATTAAAATAATAAAGTATGTGCATAAATTAAAATGATGTAAAAATAATAATATCAATAACTCTCAAATAAATATTTAAATTTGAAACTAGATATACCAATTCAATAAAATAAAATAATAATAATATAAGATAGAAATTATCAATAACACTGAAATTCTCAATATTTAATTATATGAAATAATTTTAAAATATTCGGGTTATTACATGCAAATACATAAAACCGATCAATATAATTAATAATTATTTATTTAGGTTTTAATTTTCCCAAAAATAAGATTCTCAGGAAATTTTTATGTAAGAAACTTCAAATAATTAAAAATAACTTTAATAAATAAAAAAATAATTAAATAATCAAATATATATATTAAAATTATTAACACTGCATATCCTGATATAGTTTAAAATTATTTAAAATCTCAGGATATTACAAAAGCTTATGATTTAGAGTTTGTTGAAGTTATTGGTGATGGTGATGAGTAAAAGGGTTCTGTTCGAGTATGTTCTGTTTTATTATTTTTGGATCCTTTTGGTTTCTAATACTTTATTTTGTGTTTTTATTTTAAGGGTGATAAGAAACTGTCTAAGAATGTTGGTTTTAATTCCAACATTAAAGATAGTTTTATTAACGATGGTGTTAATGGTGATGAAGTGTTGAAGGATTCTAATTTAGTGTGTTCTTTTTTTATATATTAAGTTAGTGTATTTTTGGTTTCTAGTTTTGCTTTTGATGTATTGTTTTATTTTTAGGGTGAAGGGACTGTATTTGATTATATTGATAATCTTTTCAATGTTATTTATGATATAAAAACTGCTTGTGTTTTGAGTGGAATGTATTTTTTTTTTTTTGGTATTTTGTTTATGGCTGACTTTTTTTTATGAATAGGCTGTTGAAAAGGGTGATTTTGTGTCTCTTTTTAACCAATATGGTGTTATTGGTGGACAAAGTGTTAAACATGTGGTATTTTTTTAGTTTTTTTATGTATGATTTATTTCAGTTGTTTTTTGGTTTATATTTGGTTTTTGATATTGTTTTATATATGTAGGATGATGAAGATGACTTTGTAACTCCAATTTCAATGAAAATGGAGCATAGACCTACTTATTTCATTCAATAACTTTTTGTGAACGAGTTTGGATCTTTAAGAGTTTCTAAAAAGAAGAAGGATGTGATTGTTTCGGAATGTTTACATCCTTTTTAGTAGTAGTAGTAGTAGTAGTAGTATACTACTACTATTACTACTACTACTACTATATTTAATGAAAGATAATGAAAAATACAATGAGTTGAATAAAAGCATAAGAGACTATTTCATATACAGAAAATAAACTAAAAATATACAAAAATAAACCAAAATTTATTTAACCATATTATAACTTCAATTAACATATAAAAATTAAAATAAAAGAATATATATCAAAATTTAGTAACTGAGTAAAGTTCAACCATATTGTATTTTACTTTTCATAGAATACACAGTAATGAATATATTGTATCATAAATATAACATATACGAAAAATAAACTAAAAGTAGACATGGAGCTACCTACATTAAAACAATTAATAATATGATCATAATTTATTCAATCAAAGCCAAGAAAAAAATGTAATGAAATTATTCATGTATGGAAAATAAAATAAAAGTAAACAAAAGAAATAAAAATATTATAAATTTCGTACTTTTAGAATTTGTATTACAATCATTTTAAAATTTTAAAAATGAAATTGTCACTCCATTTTTTTATTATATCGAGTACCCTGAAATTCTAATACAATAATTTTATATATGTTTTTATTAATTTAAAATAATTTTTATATATTTATAATAATAATAACATGCTATTTATTATTATTATTATTATTATTATTATTATTATTATTATTATTATTATCATCATCATCATATCATCATCATATGGCTGGTCAAAGGAACAGGAGCATATTGCTGGTCAAATAACAAGTGGCAATCCACCAACCAAAGAACATAGCAAAACGTGTACCCTTAGCCAATGCAAAAACTAGTTGGTATCTAACATATTAAAATCGACAAGAAACTAATAATCAATAACCAGAGAACTAGATAGAAAAACCTAGTATAGCACTTATCCATAATGGTAAGCTTATTAGTAAACTAATGAACCCAAAAAAAAAATAAATAAATAAAAAATATTTTAAAAAAAGAAAAATATCCTCACAAGAGGTACTAGAACTAGAAAAAGAAACATGACAAAAAAACAAGCTGAAGTGCAGCATTGCGTTGAGCACGAGATATATGCCCCCCATGTTCCATTGTATTATGTCGCTGAAAGATACAAGCAAAGGTCAAGGGCATCAAAGTTGGCAGTAAAAGATAAAAAAATAAAAAATAAAAATTAGCAGTGTAGATCTAAACACATATGTATACTAAGGTAAGCACAGATACACAAGCACACAATAGAGGTGCTACAATATTTAGAAAATTGTAAAATTTTAAAATAGATGATTAAAGATTTGTCAGTGTATTCATCCTCTCTCCATGGAATTAACCACCAAATGCAGTGGGCTAAGGAAGGAGAAAAAAAAATGAATGAGAATGCAGAAACACAACTGCGAAAAGCTCAGTTTTAGCGAGAAGACAAATCAGATGGGATAAAGAAAAGAAAAAAACAAAACAAAACAAAACAAAAATCTTCATTAAAAGAACCTAATCGAACATAAAATTGGAAGAATGCATTTGAACCTTCAAACAATATGCAAACAAAAAGAACAGAGTTGTTTCCAAAAAAAAAAAATCTAAATGATTTCTTGCCATAATCAACAAAAAGACGCTCCAAGAGAAGCGAGCCAAGACCAGAACCCGTACCGCCACCAAGAAAAATAGGAAATCCTAGATGGGTTTTTAACTTTTAATATGAATCTGATGAAAAAAAATCAATAAAAATAAAAAATTAATGAATAAGAGAGATATGAAAACAAGTCCAAAACCAAGACTATAAACAACCTCTAGATAAACAAAAAAATGGTAAAACAAATAATACATGAACAGTGTTTTTTTTTTTTTAATCAGCTAGAAATGAGTGGTAGAATATGGGAATGGTGTTGAAGAATACTAGGAGGGAAGAAGGGAGAAGATCCCTGTGAAGGAAAAGTCATGGAAAAGGACTGCAAAAAAAAATAAAGGAAGAATATTAGGGAGGAGGAAGGAAGATGCCTATCATGAAAAAGCCAAGGAAAAGGGGAAAAAAATAAAGAGAAAAATGAAGAATAATAAGAAGTAGACGTGCAAATCACTAAACTTATAGTTTCTCATGATCGAGTAAAGGCTAAAGGTGATAATATCGATCTAGTCACACCATGACTTGAATGAAATCATGATGGTAATGTCATCTAGTATTATCAAGGGATAAGGGACCAATGGTGCTCGTGTGATGAGTGTTATGAAATGTTGATATGCTATTGTGAAGGAGAGTAACATAAGTATGTATAATAAGAAATAGTCTTTCAATTTTACCTCTTAACCAGAGATTATCCCTAGTGGAATTGCCAAAAAACTATTGTGGTATGTATGGGAACAAGATCAGTGTGTCGTATCAGGGCACAGGCTTAGGCAATTATTTACCGATTGTTATTGATATAGGAGGGTCTGCATAAATAACTTATGTAAATTGGAGTTGTCACTCTACTTTGTTCGGGAAACAGGAAAGTAAGCAAGAACTCACTTTCCTATCAGAGATTCCAAGATTGGGGGGTAGCATATACTTATCCTGTCTCTCATTACACATTATTTAATTACTCATTTCTTCACCCTCGTTTCAGTTTTGATGATGTATTTACCGCATTTAATCATTAGTTAGTTTAAAATTGCATTGAATTGGAAACTAGAACAAGCAAATAAGCAAATGTTAACCAATCATGATCAATCAACCAAATTAACAATGCAAACAAATAGGCTATTCCTAAAAGTAAAAAACAATGCAAACAAATTGGCAAGTAGCAAGCAACACACAAGCATGCAAAAGATAATATAAGTAAACACATAAATAAGAAAAGTGAATAAAAATGGGGATAAGAAATTAAAGATCACAACCCCTGAAAATGCCTATTCTAATAAATACATCAAAATGGAAAATAAGGGGGAATTAGGATTAAGAATTACATCACTTGAGGAATTTGCTATTCTATTAATTATATAAAAAAAAGAAAATAATAAAAAAATCATATTCTAATAAACTTGCAAAATAAAGGTTAGTTCACACGCACATGCACGCACACATCACACTTATAACAATTTTATATATCATCCATCTATATGATAAAATGAAAGAAAAATGATTAAAATAATAAAAGTATCTAAACAAATCAACAAACAAGGACGCTAATGAAGATGCATGACGCAAGACTTGAAATTTAAATGTTTTTATTCCTAAAATGCCATTTCTATTCTGACAATAGAACCTTGTGGTAAGAATGCAAGGAAATTAAAATAAGGAGCATAAAAATAATAAAATAATAAAAATACTAAGACAATTTTTTTACCATAAGAATGAGAATTTTATGATAAAAATGCAAAGAAAACAAAATAAAAATAATAAACATGCAATTTTTACCATAAAAATAGGAATTTTATGATAAAAATGCAAAGAAAATAAAATAAAGATAACAAAAAAGCAACAAAAAAAATAAAGATCAATTTTTACCATAAAAATGGGAATTTTACGATAAAAATGCAAGAAAAATAAAACAAAGATAACAAAAATGATAAAAGTAATGAAAATAATAAAAAAAAAGTAATTTTTACCATAAAAATAAGGTCCTTTATGACAAAAATACAAAGAAAACAAAATAAAAATAACAAAAATAATAAAAATGTAATTATTACAAAAAAAAATGGGAAATCTACGATAAAAATACAAAGAAAAATAAAATAAAAATAGCAATAATACAAATAATAAAAATGTAATTTTTATGATAAAAATGAAAATTTTATGATAAAAATGCTAAGAAAATAAAATAAAAAACAAATATAATAAAAAATAAAATGAAATTTTTACTATAAAATAGGAATTTTATGATAAAAATGCAAAGAAAATAAAATAAACATAACAAAAATAATAAAAATGCTATTTTATGATAAAAATGCAAAGAAAATAAAATAAAGATAACAAAAAAAATAATAAATATTATAAAAATGTAATTTTTACCATAAAAATGGGAATTTTATGATAAAAATGCAAAGAAAATAAAATAAAGATAACAAAAAAACAAAAAATAATAAATATTATAAAAATGTAATTTTTACCATAAAATGGGAATTTTATGATAAAAATACAAGAAAAATAAAATAAAGATATCAAAAATAAAAAAGATAATAAAAATGCACTTTTTAACACCAAAACACCCATTTTATCAGGAAAAGGAAAATAATAAAAAAAATGATGAAAATATGATGAAAAATTCAAAACAAATGCAAAAAAAATGCAACAAACACTCCTGGATTCTCAACCTGAACTTCCCACTCTTTCAACATATCATATACTACTTCAATCATCACAAAAGGTCACAATTCACCACCAAAATAATAAATAATTAAAACAAATGCAAAAAATGATAAAAATAAAAGAAAAGAGTATGAGAAGTTGAGAAAATGATATGCAAATGCAAATTTTATATGTTAAGAGATCCTCATAGGGATTCGAATGTGGCCTAGACATACACTTTGGCAATGACGATGTTTGATTTGGTTAAAAAGAGTGCTAAAATGTTATAATCTGAAATTTTCATATAACTTATAAAATTAAATTATAAGATATGCAATATTAATAAATTTTTTTATTAATGATGATTTTAACATTTTAATGTTATGATTATTTTATTTAATTTATTTATTAAATTGTAATATTTGGTTATTCATGAAATTAAATTTATTTCGGGATTTCAAAGTTTATTTATTTTTGGAATTGTTATTAAGTGAGTTAATTTATTATTTGTGGATTATTAAGTTATTAATAATTTTATTGAATTAGTGTTTTAATTGATAAATTATTATTATTATTATTATTATTATTATTATTATTATTATTATTATTATTATTATTATTATTATTATTATTATTATTTATGTAATTGTATTAGATTAAATTAGTTGTAAAATATATATATATGTATATTCTATAGTGTAATATTCTGAGTTTTTAAATAAATTTAAACTACATCCGGATATGCAGTGTTAATAATTTTTGTATATATTTAAGATTATTTTCATGAGTTTGATCATTACTAAGTTATTTTAATTATTCTTAATTATTTTAAGTTATTTACGTAAAATTTTCCTGGGAATGTTATTTTCGAAAAAATTAAAATGTAAATAATTTAATATTAATTATTTTAACTAGTTTTATGAATTTGCATGAACTCATACATAATTTTAAAGTGCTAAATAAAATGCATATACATACATTTATTTAAATTAAATTAGGTTTAATTAATTAAATTAATTTTTATTATTTAGTTTTATATTAATTAATTAACTATGTGTATAAATTATCAAAATATATGTGTGGTGAGTATTAATGTGTGTGGGATTATATTATTATAATATATGGTGCGGATATATATATATATATTATTAACAAAAATCATAAATTTGCAAAAATTACGATACTGCCATCGTCTTCTTCTTTCTTTTCCCGATCGTCCCTCACCCGATTGCGGCGTCTGTAATTCATTTGTCTTGACATCGGTGTGCCTCTCAGCCTTCCTCCTCCATCTCCAACCATTTCCGCAGCCCCTAGCCACCATTTTCGACGGGTTTTGGCAGGAAAATCAAGAAGAGGTCGAAACTTGATCCATCGCCGAACGACGTGATTCCGCCCACCATTTTCGACACCGCCAGTCTCTATCTTCTCCTTGAGCTCCGGTCAGTGTGATTCCAAGATTTTTTTCACTTAAAATGGTCTAGATTTCCCTAGGTTTTGATTTTCCATTTTCGGCCACTTTGAATTTTTGCATTTTTTGAGCTTCAATTTGATTAATTCAAGAAAACTACCTTCAAAAACTTTGATCCTTGTAGATTAATCTACATTTGGTAATTTTTTTAGAATTTTTGGGAATTATTTTGATTTTTGTGAATTTTTTATTATTTTATTAATATTTTCTAATTTTTGAAAATTAATTAATTAAATTATGAAATTGTGTTTTATGGTAATTATAGGTGTTGAAATACATTTTAGAAATTTATAGGTAATTTTTGAGAATTTTATATATTTATTTGGAATTTATTAAGTTTATATAATTTTGAAAAACTAGGTTAATTGTGTTTAATTGAAATTAATTGGTTAATTGAGTTTATTTATTGATATTATTGAATTATATGTTGAGAAAATTAATTTTGAGTAATTATATTATTTTTGGTGATTTTTTTATTAATTTTAGTAAATTTATATATATATGGGTATTTTGGTAATTTGACACTAAATTGGTTAAAAATGTGATTAAATTGGTTTTAATAGTTATTTGAGGTATAAAAATGATTTCTAAAAATTATTTAGTATTTTTAACTAATTAAAACTATTTTTCATAAATTATTTTCAAATTATGTATATAATATACGATTTTTCTAAATAAATGAGTTTTTATCGGTTTTTAATAAGTTTTAGGGTTAATTATGTAATTTGGATTTATAAAATGTATTTTTATTATAAAATGGAATTTTCGGTATTTTTGTAATTATTCTGTGAATTGTGAACCTTGGTCGGTGAATTGTAGTTTGGAGTCCGACCGAGGGATCGTGGTTATGAATTTTGTGTTATTTTGAAGTGTGTTTTCTTTGCAGGACCGGCTCTACTCTTTGAGTAAAGAGATTTCCATTTTACAAGGGAGATTCTGACGGATTTTTGGTAGAATTCTCGTAAAATGTGATGTCCGGTCGAATTTTGATTCTAATTCTGTGTCTAGTATTCTAGATCGAGTTTCTAGGAATTTTCGTTAGATTTATTCTGATTTTCTATTGTCATTTGTTTGTTTAGTTGCGTCGAGGCCGAGGCCTAGTGGACCAGGCCCGTCGGATCCATCTCGAGGAGCACAATAACAGTGAGTTGTTATTTTATATATATATATGTTTTAGGGTGCATGTTTTAGAAATGTATGGTTTATTTTGATAAATATGAATAAATGATTTAATTAGTACTTAGGTTTATTTTTAGTATATTGTTGATATATTTTAAATTATATGCATGTTTTATTAAACATTTATACTTAAAATGTTTTTAAATATATTTCTAGTTTATTTTGCAATTATATTGGATTTATTTGATGTATGTATACTCGAAATATACCTAGTTTACTTTTGGTATATTTCTAGTATATATATGGTTTATGTTGCTATTTTATTGAAATTCATGCATCATTTATTTATGAATGTATGTTTTATATTTTAATGAAGGATATCAATAGAATGTGCTACCTAGTGGGTAGCACTACGACCGAGTACGTACCGATAAGCTGATAGCATTTAGGCTTCATTACTAACCTATTTATGGATATTGATCAGATTGATTTATGTGATGTAAGATATGATTTGGGAGTGTGATTGCTGGAGCTCGGTTGACCAAGTGTCTTGGGGCCAATCACACTGATAGTTAGACTGCTAAAGCTCGGTTGACTTAGTGTCTCAGGGCCAATCTACTGTCCAAATGGAACAAGTGAATTTATTTGGAATAAGTGAGCCTGTATGGCTAGAGTGTTGTCTAACACTGCTTGAGGTTGCAATTTTTCTAGGGTTCTATTTGATCCTTCATAAACAATAATTTTCATAAAATATAAAATGATTTTGTTGCATCTGTGTGTATTTGCCTGTATATATATTTATTATATATATTATTGACTGTGTGCATTGCCATTTAGTATGCATGTATATATATTATAACAATTCACTCAGTGAGGTCTGACTCCCATCTGTTGACTATTTTTCAAGAGAGTCATCATCTTCAGACCTCAGTAGCATACCCATACGCCGGATTTCTTCCGCCTCGGCTTCATTATCTAAACTGCTTATCTAAGCTTTATTTTATAATCTAGACACTACAATAGTTATAAACAGTTATGGAGCTTATGTATTATATTGTGTGAGTTATGTATTTCAAGTATTTGAATTGGAATTTGTATTAAAAGTTTATTTATATATGAGATAAGTTGTTCAATTTAATTTCATTGGTGGATTGTTATTCTAATATTTATGATTTTATTTCCGCTACAGAGCATTTTATTTATGTTATTATTATTATTATTGCACGTTTTATTTTATTTTAAGGCTTGCTATGGGTTCCAGATTCAAAAGAATTTTCGTTCCCTAGCGCTGGTCATAGCCGCTGTTTTGGGTCGTGACAAAGTTGGTATCAGACCGGTGTTTTGTGTCAGGGCTTTAGTTGTTTGAGTTGTGGCCCTAGTTTTCAAAGTTGTGTTTTCTGTTAAACTATTGCAGTGAATTAGGTTCGAGTATGTCTTGATAAGTATTCCTTGCTTTAGTTTTCTATGTTTTTCCTCCGTTGTTTGTTTTGTCTGAATCATTCTGTTTGTCTTTTCAGAATGAGGAGGCGACCACGTGTCGCTCCACCAATAGTTGAGGCCGAGGATGATGAGTCCTTTCGAGATGAGGTTTTACCTCCTGAGCAGCCAGTTAGACACAAAGGTCGTGGCAAAGGTAGACCTCGAGAAGCGGCAGGTCACCGTAGGCAGAGAGAGATACAGGATAAGGAGCCTGTAGAGCTTGAGTATGAGGATGTTCCTGTACCTTCAGTTGTTCAGCCTGCCTATCAACAAGGTATGTCTGACCCTGAGGCAGCTCTGTTCTATGCTAGAGTTGGCAGGATTGCCTTCGATGGGACTTTCGATCCTTTAGATTTTCTACATGCGATCGAGACTAGGACTCGGACTGCTCACACCGAGTACCAGTGGATTAAGATCGTTGAGCTGTCTGTTGAAGGACCAGCCCTGGATTGGTTTATTCAGATGATTCAGCCTTATATGATGACGATGACCTGGGCTCAGTTCAGAGAGTGGTTTATGAGGAGATTATGCCTAGAGCCTCTTCGTATGAGCTATCGTCTCAGATTGATGAGCATTTCTCATGGTGATCGATCTGTGGAGGAGTACACTTGAGAGTTCCTCCGGCTGGGTAGGTATGCAGAGGATCTGACGCAAGATCAGTATTTTGTAGTCACTACCTATGTCACCGGTCTGGGTTCTCCTTATCCTTACTCTGGAGTCTGTGATTAAGTTGGCCAAGGAGATTGAGCTGAGGCTAGTCAGGCAAGGAGTGATGCCTGATTATTACCAACTGGATGTTTAGTCGAGTGGATTGTAGGCTACTCTGTATTTGAGTTTTCATGTTGGTTCGAGTAGTCAGTAGAGAGGTCCGACTCAGTAGAGTCAGAGATAGCAGCGAGTACATCGGAGCAGTAGACATGGCCGTGGAGGTCAGCATAGACCATTTAGATTCGGGTCAGGTGCTTCGAGTAGCAGCAATGGTCGTAGTTCCGGATCAACTACTAGTGTTTGCCAAACCTACGATAGAGTCCATCAGGGACCATGTTACCTGACACCCGCTGACATGCTTCAGATGCGGGCAGACAGGACATTATGCCAGATCATGTCCTTATTTCGAGTATCAGTAGCTGCAGACTCCACGATTTCAATAGCAGTCGATTGCTAGTACTGCACCCGTTCTATTTCAGTTGCCTCCAGCCTAGTATCAAAGTTCCACTCAGCTTGTTCCCCAGCAGGGTCGTGGTAGAGGTGCCAGAGGTGTTGGCCAGGCTTCTACCAGTCAGTAGGGAGGTCGAGGACAGGCCAGAGTTTTCCATCTCACTCAGCAGGATGCTTAGGAATCCAATGCAGTCGTGGTAGGCATTGTTTCTGTTTGTTACCTGGATGCTTGGGTTTTGTTTGATCCGAGTGCCACGCATTCATTCGTTTCTCCCTTTGTTGCTTCCAAGTCTTATTGGCAAGCTTCGAGGATGGCTTTTCCTTTGACTGTTGCCACTCCTCTAAGTGATTTCTTGGACACCGATATTGTTCTTTTTAGTTGTCCAGTTCTCATGGGAGATAGAGAATTATCCGCTAATTTGATTTTGTTTGATGTGATGGAATTTGATGTTATTCTGGGTATGGATTAGTTATCTCAGCACTATGCTGTGGTGGATTGTCAGAATAAAGAGGTGACTTTAATAATTCTTGGGGAAGAAGAATTTAAGTTTGTGGGTGATAAGAGTTCAGCACCTCAGAATCTTATTTTTGCTATTACGGCTAGAAAGTTGTTAAGGAAAGTTTGTCATGGATATTTGGCATTAGTCAGGGATACTTGTCATGTCCCAAAATAGGGGCCATGACCGGCGCTAGGAAACGGGAATTCTTACGAATCCGAAACCCGTAGCAAGCCTTAAAATAAAGAAAAGCATACAATAATAATAATCACATAGTTAAAATAATCTACAGCGGAAACAAATCATAAATTATTAAATAATAATCCACTATGGGATTTAAATCAACAACTCATCATATATATATATAAATAAACTTTTAATACAATCTAATTCAAATCCTTAAAATATTAAAACTCACACAATATAGTACAAAACCCCTTTAACAATTTTACAACTACTGTAGTGTCTAGATTAATAAAATAAAACTCAAGTGAGCAGTTTACATAATAAAGCCGGGGCAGAAGAAATTCGGCGTACAGGTCTGCTACTGAGGTCTGATGAAGATGACTCTCCTGAAAAATAGTCAACGGAGGGGAGTCAGACCTCACTGAGTGAATTACTATAGTATATATACATGCATACTAAATGCCAATGCACACAGTCAAAAGTATATATAATATGTATGTATACAAGCAAATACACACAGATGCAATAAAATCATTTTATAGATTTTTATTGAAAATCACTGTTTATGAAGGATCAAATAGAACCCTAGAAAATCACAACCTCAAACAGTGTTAGACAACACTCTAGCCATACAGGTTCACTTATTCCAAATATATTCACTTATTCCATTTGGACAGTAGACTGGCCTCGAGACACTAAGTCAACCGAGCTCCAGCAGTCTGACTGTCAATGTGATTGGCCCGAGACACTTGGTCAACCGAGCTCTAGCAATCACACTCCCAAATCATATCTCACATATCAATTAATCAACTCCAATCTAAATCCACAAATGGTTAGTAATATAGCCTAAATGCTATCAGCGCATCGGTACGTATTCGGTCCTAGTGCTGCCCACTAGGTAGCACGTTCTATTGATATCCTTCATTAAAATATAAAACGTACATTCATAAAAATAAATGATTCATGAACTTAAATAAAATAGCAATATAAACCATATATATACTAGAAATATATCAAAAGCAAACTAGGTATATTTCGAGTATATATATACGTCAAATAAATCCAATTAAATTACAAAATAAACTAGAAATATATTCAAAAATATTTTAAACATAATTCGTTAATAAAACATGCATATAGTTTAAAATATACAGAAAATAAACTAAAAATAGACCAAAAATAAACTTAAGTATTAATTAAACCATTATGCATATTTAATCAAAATAACACATATATTTCTAAAATCATGCACCCTAGAGCATATATATATAAAATAGCAACTCACAATTATTGCGCTCCTCGAGATGGGTTCGATGGGCCTGGTCCACTAAGCCTCGGTCTCGGTGCAACTAAACAAACAAATAACGATAGGAATCAGAATAAATCTAATTAAAGTTCTAAAGACTCGATCTAGATTACTAGACACATAATTAAATCAGAATTCGACCGGACATCACATTTTACGAGAATTCTATCAAAAATTCAGCAGAACCTCCCCTGTAAAATGGACATCACTCTACTCAAAGAGTAAAGCCGGCCCTGTAAAGAAACGCACTTCGAAATACACACAAAACACAACCACAATCCCTCGGTCGGACTCCAAACTACAAATCACCGAGCAAGATCCACAATTCACAGAGTATTTACAAAAATACCAAAAATACCCTTGTATAATAAAAATACATTTTATAAGTAGAAATTACGTAATTAACCCTAAAACACAGTAAAAACCGATGAAAACTCATTTTATTAGAAAAATCGTATATTATATATAATTTGAAAATAATTTACGACAAATATTTTTAATTAGTTAAAAATACTAAATAATTTTTAGAAACCATTTTTATGCCCTAAATAACTATTAAAACCAATTAATTACATTTTTAGCCAATTTAATGTAAAATTACCAAAATACCCCTATATATATAAATATACTAAACAAATTCCAAAAATTCACCAAAAATAATATAATTGCACAAAATTAGTTTTCTCAACATCTATTTCAATAATTTTAATAAATATACTCAATTAACTAATTAATTTCAATTAAACACATAATTAACCCTATTTTATCAAAATTACATAAACTAAATAAATTCAAAATAAATACATAAAAATTCACAAAAATTAAAAATTAATTTCTATAATTCATTTAAACACCTATAATTACCATAAGACACAATTTCATAATTTAATTAATTAATTTTCGAAAATTAGAAAATAATAATAAAATAATCAAAAATACCCAAAAATCAAAATAAATTCCAAAAATTCCAAAAAAATTCCCACATGAAAATTAAGCTACTAGGATCAAATTTTGTGAAGGAATTTTTCGTGAATCAATCAAATTGAAGCTCAAAAAAATCAAGAACCTAATAGGCCAAAATTGCAAAATTGAAACCTAGGCAAATCTAGACCATTTTAAGTGAAACAAAACTTGGAATCACATTCACCAGAGCTCAAGGAGAAGATAGAGACTGGCGGTGTCAAAAACGGTGGCCGAAAATGCTGTGAACGACGGTGAGAAGAGTTTCGACAACTCTAGCTTTTTTCGGCCAAACCACGACGGAATAGGGAGCTGCTGGCGGCGAGGAAGGCTGAGGAAGAAGGTGACATGCCGGGAGGCACACCAACAGCAAGGGGAAGGCTGACAGACGGCGGTGATGGTGGTAGGGCGTCGGGCGATGGTGAGAAAAAGTCGATGGCAAGATTTGTAAATAAACTAAACTTTTATAATATATATATATATATAACTTTAATAATTTATATTAAAATATATTAATATAATACTTAGGAAAATCACACACCACATGTTTAAAATAATAATTAATATATATACATATACACATATAATACACATTTAATTATCATTAAACTATATAATATAGTATAATTTAATGAAAATAAACCCTAATTTAATTTAAATACGTATACATGCATGTATATGTATATATTTCAATACGACCCTTAAAAATCATGCATGAACTCATGCAATTTTGTAAATCTATTTAAAATAATTAATATTAAATAATTTACGTGTCAATTTCCCCAAAAATAAAATTCTCGAAAAAATTTTACGTAAGGTACTTAAAATAACATAAAATAATTAAAATTAGTTTTAATTAAGTAACAAACTCATAAAATATCATAAATGTGTACAAAAATTATTAACACGGCATATCCCGATGCATTATAAAAATATTTAAAAACTCGGGATATTACAATACTTCAGTGGAGAAGTTGTCACTCACAGATGTTCCTGTTGCCTGTAAGTTTCTTAATGTTTTTCCTGAGGAGTTACCAGGTTTACCACCTCATAGAGAGATTGAGTTATGTATAGATGTGGTTCCAGGTACTACTCCTATATCTATGCCACCCTACAGAATGGCTCCTCCAAAGTTGAAAGAGTTAAAGGAACAGTTGTAAGAGTTGTTGGATAAGGGTTTCATCAGACCTAGTGTTTCTCCTCGGGGTGCACCAGTCTTGTTTGTGAAGAAGAAGGATGGTACCCTGAGACTGTACATTGACTACAGAGAGCTGAATAAGGTGACTAGTGAAGAACAAGGATCCTCTCCCGAGGATAGATGACTTGTTTGATCAGCTACAAGGTGCACAGTTCTTTTCTAAGATTGATCTAAGATCAGGTTATCATCAGTTGCGGATTAGTGAAGTCGATGTTCCTAAAACGGCATTCCGCACTCGATATGGCCACTATGAGTTTCTGGTGATGTCTTTTGGTTTAACTAATGCACCAGCAGCTTTTATGGACTCGATGAACAGGGTATTCAGACCATATGTCGATCAGTTTATGGTTGTCTTCATCGATGATATATTGGTATAGTCGAGGAGTATGAAGGAGCATGTATATCACTTGAGGACTGTACTACATACACTGAGAGAACATCAGTTTTATGCTAAATTCTCGAAGTGTGATTTTTGGATGGAGAGTGTTTCTTTTCTTGGACACGTAGTGTCTCAAGAAGGTATCCAGGTTGGTCCACAGAAGATTGAGGCAGTGTCTGAGTGGCCTAGACTAACTTTTATTACTGAGATTCACAGTTTTCTGGGTTTACCCGAGTATTATAGGCAATTTGTGCAGGATTATTCCAGAATTGCAGCCCCTATGACTCGCTTGACTCAGAAGAATGTTAGATTCGAGTGGTTAAAAGCTTGTAAGAATAATTTCCAGTTGTTGAAGGAGAAATTGACCACAGCTCCAGTGCTAGCCTTGCCTAATAGTATGGATAGGTTCACAGTTTATTGTGATGCCTCTAGAGTTGGCCTTGGTTGTGTGTTGATGTAGAATGGTAGGGTGATAGTCTATGCTTTAAGGCAGTTGAAGAAGCATGAGCAAAACTATCTTACACATGACCTTGAGATGGCTGCAGTGATCCTTGCTCTCAAGATCTGGAGACACTATATGTATAGGGTGACTTGTGAGATTTTTACTGATCACAAGAGCCTTAAGTACATTTTTTAATAGAGAGATCTAAATCTGAGGCAGAGAAGATGGTTGGAATTATTAAAGGACTATGACTGTGAGATTTTATATCATCCAGGCAAGGCTAATGTGGTAGCAGATGCCTTGAGTAGAAAGTCCTTAGGCAATCTTGCTCACATCAGTGTAGAGAGGAGACCGTTGATCCAGGAGTTGCATCTATTAGTGGATCAAGGTCTGATGATGAAGATTAGTAGGTCAGGTGGACTGCTAGCTCAATTTAAGGTGCAATCTATACTGAGGGATAGGATTAAAGCAGCTCAGAGCCAAGATCCTATTCTAGAAGAGCTTGCAAAGAATGTTCAAGCAGGGAAGTTCACTGATTTCACACTTGATGATGATGGTGTGTTGTGGATCAGTGGTAGATTGTGTGTTCCTGATGTGGATGATTTGAGAGAAGAGATCCTAGAGGAAGCACATTCTATAGCCTATAGCGTACATCCAGGTGTTACTAAGATGTACCACAGTATCAAAGATTTATACTAGTGGAACGGACTGAAGAAGGATGTCGCTGATTATATTGCTAAGTGCTTGACGTGTCAGCATATGAAAGCTGAACATCATAAGCCTTCTGAAAAATGCTAGCCTCTTCCTATTCCCAAGTGGAAGTGGGAAAGGATAGCTATGGATTTTATGGTTGGTTTACCTCTTTCTAAGGATGGATACGATTCCATCTGGGTCATTGTAGACAGGTTGATGAAGTCTGCACATTTCTTGCCTGTGAAAGCCACTTATTCTGTAGCTAGATTGGCGAAGCTATATGTGAAGCATATTGTGTGCCTTCATGGAGTACCTGTGTCCATTGTGTCAAACAGAGGTTCAGTATTTACCTCTCGTTATTGGCAGAAGTTGCAGGAAGCGATGGGCACTAGGTTGGATTTTAGTACTGCTTTTCATCCTCAGACAGATGGTCAGTCTGAGAGGATGATGCAGACACTGGAAGATATGTTGAGAATGTGTGTTCTGGATTTGGGAGGTAGTTGGGATGATCATTTGCCACTCGTAGAGTTTGCATATAATAACAACTACTATAGCAGTATTGGCATGGCACTGTATGAGGCATTGTATGAAAGAAAGTATAGATCCCCTCTGAGTTGGGATAAGATTGGTGAGAGACCTTTGACTGGACGTAAGATGGTTCAGGATGCTGCAGAGAAAGTCGCCATGATTAAGCACAGATTAGAGACCGCAGTTAATAGGCAGAAGAGCTATACAGATCCTAGGCGCAGAGATGTAGAGTTTCAGATTGGAGACTTTATTTTTCTAAAGGTGTCTCCGATGAAAGGTGTTATGAGATTTGGCAGGAAGGGTAAGTTGGCACCGAGATATATCGGACCGTTTGAGATTCTGGAGAAAGTTGGCACTGTTGCATATCGATTGGCTTTGCCCCCGAGTATGTCTCAAGTTCATCCAGTATTTAATATCTCGATGCTGAGGAAGTATATCTCAAACCCTTCACACATGTTACAGCCTGACAGCGTAGAAGTGAATGAAGATTTGACATTTGTGGAAGAACCTATGGCGATCGTTGATTATCAGGTTCGACAGTTGCGATCGAAGCAGATTTCGATGGTCAAGGTTTTGTGGTGTAGCAACAGAGTTGAGGAGCATACGTGGGAGACTGAAGCTGAGATGCGAGCTTCTTACCCGTATCTCTTTCCTCCTTGATTTGTAATTATTCTTTTCTAGAATTCGGGGACGAATTCTTGTAAAGGGGGAAGACTGTAATATCCCAAGTTTTTAAATAAATTTAAACTACATCCAGATATGCAGTGTTAATAATTTTTGTATATATTTATGATTATTTTCATGAGTTTGATAATTACTAAGTTATTTTAATTATTTTAAATTCTTTACGTAAAATTTTTGCAGGAATGTTATTTTCGAGGAAATTAAAACGTAAATAATTTAATATTAATTATTTTAACTAGTTTTATGAATTTGCATGAACTCATACATAATTTTAAAGTTCTAAATAAAATGCATATACATACATTTATTTAAATTAAATTAGGGTTTAATTAATTAAATTAATTTTTATTATTTAGTTTTAAATTAATTAATTAACTATATATGTATAAATTATCAAAATATATGTGTGGTGAGTATTAATGCGTGTGGGATTATATTATTATAATTATGGTGTGGATATATATATATATATATATATATATATATATATATATATACATAAATTATTAACAAAAATCATAAGTTTGCAAAAATTACGATACTGCCATCGTCTTCTTCTTCCTTTTCCCGATTGTCCCTCACCCGATTGCGGCGTCTGTAATTCATTTTTTTTTTCGTCGGTGTGCCTCTCAGCCTTCCTCCTCCACCTCCAGCCATTTCTGTCGCCCCTAGCCACCATTTTCGGCGTGTTTTGGCCAAAAAATAAAGAACAGGCCGAAACTTGATCCATCGTCGATCGACGTGATTTTGACCACCGTTTTCGACACCGTCAGTCTCTATCTTCTCCTTGAGCTCCGATGAGTGTGATTCCAAGCTTTGTTTCACTTAAAATGGTCTAGATTTCCCAAGGTTTTGATTTTCCATTTTCGACCACTTTGAGTTTTTGAATTTTTTGAGCTCAAATTGATTGATTCAAGCAAAATATCTTCACAAACTTTGATCCTTGTAGCTTAATCTACATGTGGTAATTTTTTTAGAATTTTTGGGAATTATTTTGATTTTTGTGAATTTTTTATTATTTTATTAATATTTTCTAATTTTCGAAAATTAATTAATTAAATTATGAAATTATGTTTTATGGTAATTATAGGTGTTGAAATGCATTTGAGAAATTTATTGGTAATTTTTGAGAATTTTATATATTTATTTGGAATTTATTAAGTTTATGTAATTTTGAAAAATTAGGTTAATTATGTGTGTAATTGAAATTAATTGGTTAATTGAGTGTATCTATTGATATTATTGAATTATATATTGATAAAATTAATTTTGAGTAATTATATTATTTTTGGTGAGTTTTTTATTAATTTTAGTAAATTAATATATATATGGGTATTTTGGTAATTTGACACTAAATTGGTTAAAAATGTAATTAAATTGGTTTTAATAGTTATTTGAGGTATAAAAATGATTTCTACAAATTATTTAGTACTTTTAACTAATGAAAACTATTTTTCGTAAATTATTTTCAAATTATATATATAATATACAATTTTTCTAAATAAATGAGTTTTTATCGGTTTTAAATGAGTTTTACGGTTGATTATGTAATTTGGATTTATAAAATGTATTTTTATTATAAAAGGGCATTTTTGGTATTTTTATAATTATTTTGTGAATTGTGAACCTTGGTCGGTGAATTGTAGTTTGGAGTCCGACTGAGGGATTATGGTTGTGAATTTTATGTTATTTCGAAGTGTGTTTTCTTTTCAGGACCGGCTCTACTCTTTGAGTAGAGAGATGTCCATTTTACAGGGGAGGTTCTACTGGATTTTCGATAGAATTCTCATAAAACGTGATGTCCGGTCGAATTCTAATTCTAATTCTGTGTCTAGTATTCTAGATCGAGTTTCTAGGAATTTTCGTTAGATTTATTCTGATTTTCTATTGTCATTTGTTTGTTTAGTTGCACCGAGACCGAGGCCTAGTGGACCAGGCCCATCGGACCCATCTCGAGGAGCGCAATAACAGTGAGTTGTTATTTTATATATATATATGTTTTAGGGTGCATGTTTTAGAAATGTATGGTTTATTTTGATAAATATGTATAAATGATTTAATTAGTACTTAGGTTTATTTTTAGTATATTTTTGATATATTTTAAATTATATGCATGTTTTGTTAAACATTTATACTTAAAATGTTTTTAAATATATTTCTTGTTTATTTTGCAATTATATTGGATTTATTTTATATATGTATACTCGAAATATACCTGGTTTACTTTTGGTATATTTCTAGTATATATATGGTTTATGTTGCTATTTTATTGAAATTCATGCATCATTTATTTATGAATGTATGTTTTATATTTTAATGAAGGATATCAATAGAATGTGCTACCTAGTGGGCAGGACTAGGACCGAGTACGTACCGGTACGCTGATAGCATTTAGGCTTCATTACTAACATATTTATGGATATTGATCGGATTGATTTATGTGATGTGAAATATGATTTGGGAGTGTGATTGCTGGAGCTCGGTTGACCAAGTGTTTCGGGGCCAATCACACTGACAATCAGACTGCTGGAGCTTGGTTGACTTATTGTCTCGGGACCAGTCTACTGTCCAAATGGAACAAGTGAATTTATTTGGAATAAGTGGACCTGTATGGCTAGAGTGTTGTCTAACACTGCTTGAGGTTGCGATTTTTCTAGGGTTTTATTTGATCCTTCATAAACAGTGATTTTCATAAAATATAAAATGTTTTTATTGCATCTGTGTGTATTTGCTTGTATATATATTTATTATATATATTATTGACTGTGTGCATTGCCATTTAGTATGCTTGTATATATATTATAATAATTCACTCAGTGAGGTCTGACTCCCCTCCGTTGACTATTTTTCAAGAGAGTCATCATCTTCATACCTCAATAGCAGACCCATACGTCGGATTTCTTCTGCCCCGGCTTCATTATGTAAACTGCTTATCTGAGCTTTATTTTATAATCTAGACACTGCAATAGTTGTAAACAGTTATGGAGCTTATGTATTATATTGTGTGAGTTATGTATTTCAAGTATTTGAACTGAAATTTGTATTAAAAGTTTATTTATATATGAGATAAGTTGTTCGATTTAATTTCATTGGTGGATTATTATTCTAATATTTATGATTTTATTTCCATTGTAGATTACTTTATTTATGTTATTATTATTATTATTGCATGTTTTATTTTATTTTAAGGCTTGCTATGGGTTTCGTATTCAAAAGAATTCTCGTTCCCTAGCGCCGGTCATAGCCCCTGTTTTGGATCGTGACATATAGTGATTTGATAGGACAGTTAGTATTAATTATTATTATTATTATTATTATTATTATTATTATTATTATTATTATTAAAAAAGTACAGCATTTTTCATGCAGTAGCCCATCTTCTTCTTCCTCTTCTTATTTAATTCTTTCTTTCTTTCTTCGTCACAAACCGAACCTCCATGCACTACCACCTTCGCTCACTAGACCACCACCATCAGCAGCACCTATAGAAGGGGAAGACAACATTGTGTGAACAATGCAGTTTGATCGCCAGTGAGGAAATCGATCAAGCTTAGGCTCATTTCAAAGCTCACACTATGAGTTTCAATAATACGTAATTAGTTTCAAGTAGATCGACTGATAAAGACTCCGAAAACTCAATTTTATATTTATGTTAATATGTTTAATTTGATTGTTCTTATTCAAAATAATTTTATTTGAAGTTGTGGTATTTAGATTAGTTGTTATTTGAGCTAAGATATACTCAAATATTATTTTTGTTAATTTTTTTGAAATTATTTAAAAATACATATTTTCTAGTTCAGTTACTGTTCACACATTGCCGGGTCTGGAAATTTTTTTATTTTTATTAAATTATATATATTATTTAGAGCAAGTTTCATGAAGGAAGTTTATTTAAATTACGTACCGAATTTTTATTACGAATTTTTGAATGATTATGTAAACAATAGAATTTTGAAGAAATTAATATAAATAAGTAATTTTTATGTTTTAATTGAAATTATTGATAATTAATAGGTTTTGGATAGTTTTTGAGTGATAATTGGCATTAAAATAATTTTTATAAATTAATTACTATTTTTTAGCTAATTAATGGTAATTTTTTAAAATATATTTGACTAATAATTTTAATTATTATGTTTAAGCTTAAATAAGTTTTTAGGTATTTTTATTATATAATTGAGAAATTTTAATAATTACTTGTAAATTATGCTATTTAATTTTGTATATTTGAAAAATAAATTTTTATTAATATTATTTAATTATATTTGATATTTTATTAATTAATTTGAAAATAAATATCTGTGATGTTTTTATTGTTTAAGTTGTTGAGTTTTGGTATTATATTTATTTTTATGGATTTTAATGAATTTTTAATATTTACTGTTTTATTATTGATTTTTGTTGGAATTGATTCTCGGTTGGGCAATATTTACAGTTCATGGGCCCAACCCGATGTTTGGTGATGTGGATTATTTAGAAATGAATTTGTCTGTGCATGATCGATCCTACTTTTAGTAGAGAGATGTCCGTTTTATAGGAAAAACTCTATCGAATTTTCGGTAGATTTCTCATAAAATGTGACAACCGGTCCGAGTCTAGTTTTGAAATTTTGTCCGAATCATATCTAGATCGAGTCATTCTTAGAATTCTAGAATTATTAAATTAGGAATTTATTTCTAATAATAATAATAATAATAATAATTATTATTATTATTATTATTATTATTATTATTATTATTATTATTATTATTATTATTATTATTATTATTATTATTTTGCTGCGCCGAGACCAAGGCCTTTAGGACTAGACCAATCGGGTCACTCTTGTGGAGCGCACCCAATCTTTGAGTTATCATTATATATATGTTTTGCATGTAAAATAAACATTTGTGAGCATCCATATTTTAATAATGTAAATATAAGTATGATTTATTTTATTAAATGTTTATATCTATGTTTTAGTATATAATTGATATATATTTTATATATTGTCATGAAAATGGATGCTACCATGTTTAAATTATGCATTTCATTATTTTTAATAATTATAAGTATGATTTGGAGGATAGTTGTAGAACGTGTCACCTAGTGGACTACACTAAAACTGATGTGCAACAATACGGTAGATGTTAGGCTGAAAATCTGATTATTTGATTATAAAATTGAATATTGAGATTAATGGTTATGGGAAAGGGTGGTTGCGGATCCTCAATTGACCTAGTGCACTCGAGGCTAGTCTACTACCTTGAGTTGGATAAATAAATATTTGTAGTTATGGATAAGTCAGTTGGCTATTAGTTATATGATCGAGGTTGCAGACTATTTAGGGTTCTGCTCCAATCCTCCACCTAAAAATTGTCCTATATTTATCATTGCATTGAAAAGGTGCTTTTCTAGCATGTGTATGAAATGCATGTATATCATATTATATAAATATAAATATACTATTATATTGATGTATGTATTTTATAGTGCATTTATATATATAATAATAATTCACTCAGTAAGGTCTAACCTCTCTCAATATTTTTTTAGGACATTCTACTTCGTCAGACCTCAATGGTAAACCCCTTCACCAGTCTTCTTTAGCCCCAGTTGTTTTATGTAATTTTTATATCTAAACTCTTATTGTACTTTAGCAACTGCAGTAGTAGTATTTGAGTGATGTAGTGTTTAACATTATTTTATAACTAAGATTTGTGTTGGAAGAATTATGTATATTGTATTTTAATATGTGCTATGAGAATTCCTTTAATATTATTTTAAGTTTTAAATTCTTTGATATTCTTATATTATATTTCTGTGTATTTTTATTTTTAAGGCTTGTTATGGGTTCTTGATTCAAAATAATCCTCATTCCTTAGTGTCGGTCATGACTCCCCAGTTTGAGTCGTGACAAAGTTGGTATCAAAGCCTAGGTTTAGTGTTGTATAACCTAGGTTGTTAAACTTGTGTTTTCTTTGAATCTATTACAGCAATTTAGGTTCAATCATGTCTTTGATAAGTCTTTATTGCTTTTAGAATTCTGCATAACTGTTAGGGTGTCTATTTGTTGTCTAGTTATTATCTGTTTGTCTAAATCTTGGTTAGTTTTGTCTTTTTGGAATGAGAGGCGAGCTATGTGTCGCTCCACTAGTTGTTGAGGCCGAGGATGATGACTCCTTTTAAGATAAGGCTCAGGACCTTATGCCGCCAGTGAGGCACAGAGGCAGAGGTAAAGGTATACCTTAAAGGGCGGCAGGTTGCCATAGGCAAAGTGAGATACAGGACCAGGAACCTATAGAGCAAGAGTATGAGGAAGCTGTCATTCCTCTAGCTATATTGTAAATGCAGCCTATGCATCAGCAGGGTATATTTGACCCAAAGGCAGTCTTATTCTACGCCAGAGTAGGTCGAATGACCTTTGATGGGACTTTAGACCCGTTGGACTTCCTACATGCTATTAAGACTACGACTCGGATTGCTTACATCGAGTACCAAAGGATTATGATCGTCGAGCTATCTGTTGAGGGATCAGCCCTGGATTGGTTTGTCTAGGTGATACAGTTGTATATGACGACGATGACCTATGCACAATTTAAAGAGAGATTTATTTATATTTACTAAAGTACCCTTCATTTTACTTTTCCCTTCATGTATGTCCTTGCTCGACCATATTATACTTTTCTTATCCCTCCATGTCCTTAGGAATAGCTAAAGACTCTAAAGGTGCATAGCCCCTAAGGCTCCTTTTATCTCCTTTTTACATCTGCCTTAAGCCATTACGGATAAGCTACAGACTTAGATTGACCAGTATCACTAGAGGAGACAAATCTGTCGAGGAGTATACTAAGGAGTTTCTTAAGTTAGGTTGGTATGTTGAGGATCTGATGAGGGACATTTACTTTGCAGTTATGATGTATGTCACCGGATTAAGGTCTGCATTTGTTGGGATGCCCACTTTTAGCCTAACTCTTGAGTCTATGATCAAGTTGGCCAAAGAGATAAAGCTGAGATTGGTTAAGCATAGAGGTATGTTATACTTTTATCAAATGGGAGGCCTACAATCAGAAGGATTCCAGAGCACTCCAGTGTTAGCAAAAGGGCTCAGTACAACATGGTTAAAGGCATCAGCTGAGATATCATAGTAGTAGGAGACATGGCCGCAGTAGAGCTCACAGGTTAGTGAGATTTGGGACAGATGCCACTAGCAGCAGTAGTGGTTAGAGTTTTGATTATGGCAGCTCGGGATCAACAGTTCGTGCCTGCCATACTTTTAGTAGAGTCCATCAAGGACCTTGCTATATGGCACCACTGACATATTTTTTATGTGGAAAGACAGGGCATTTTGCCAGATCATGCCCATATTTTGGTTATCAGCAATAATTATTTTCATAGAAGTCCATTGCTAGTGCAGCTTCAACTCCTTACTAGCTACCACTAACTCGGTATCAAAGTACTTCTCAGATTATTGCCCAGTGGGGGCGTGGTAGAGGAGGCAGAGGTAGTGCCAAAGGCTTCAGTCAAGCTTTCACCAACCAGTAGGGAGGCAAAGCACTAGCCAGAGTTTTTACCTCACTCAGCAGGATGCTCTGACATCTAATGTCATGGTAGCAGGTATACTTCCAGTCTATTTCTCGAATGCTAGAGATCTGTTTAATTCTGGTGCTACCCACTCTTTTGTATCTCCTATTTTTGCTTATAAGTTTTGTTAGTAAGCTTCAAGGTTGGTAGTTCCTTTGTCCATTGCCACACCTCTAAGTGATTCATTGGATGTTGATATTTTTTTCTCGGGTGTCCTGTGTTAATGAAAGGCAGAGAACTGCTAGCAGACTTAGTGTTGCTTGATGTGATGGAATTTGATGTGTAACTAATAATGGATTGGTTATCTCAGCACTATTCAGTTATTGATTATTAGAGTAAAGAGATGATTTTCAAAATTCTTGGTAATGAAGAAATTAAGTTTGTAGGTGATAAGAGTTTCGTACCTCAGAATCTTATCTCCACTATCACTGCTAGGAAGATGTTGAGGAAAGGTTATCAGAGATATTTAGCAGTGGTCAGAGACACTACAGTGGAAAAGACTTTTATTTCAGATGTCCCTATAGCTTGTGAGTTCCCAAATATCTTTCTTGATGAGTTGTCAGGTTTACCACCTCATAGAGAGATTGAATTCTGTATCGATATGGTTATTGATATAAATTTTATTTCAATGCCGCCATATAGAATGGCTCCTACAGAGTTGAAGGAGTTAAAGGAGTAGTTGCAAGGGTTATTAGACAAGGGTTTTATCAAACCCATCACTTCTCCTTAGGGTACACCAGTCCTATTTGTGAAGAAAAATGATGGTACACTGAGATTATGCATTGAAACAGAGAGCTTAATAAGGTGACGATTAAGAATAAGTATCCTCTTCTAAAGATAGATGATTTGTTTGATTAACTTCAGGGTGCACAATTCTTCTCCAAGATTGATTTGAGATCAAGCTATCATCAATTACAGATCAGAGAAGCCAATGTTCCTAAAACGGCATTTCGTACTAGATATGGCCACTAAGAGTTTATGGTGATGTCATTTGGATTGACTAATGCCCTAGCTGCTTTCATAGACCTAATAAATAGTGTATTCAGACCGTTTGTGGTAGTCTTTATTGATGATATATTGGTGTATTTGAAGAGTATGGAAGAACATATATATCACATGAGGATAGTACTATAGACATTGAGAGAACATTAACTTTATGCTAAATTCTCAAAGTGAGATTTCTGGATTGAGAGAGTAGCATTTCTTGGTCACATAGTGACTAAAGATGGTATCCAAGTTTATCCATAAAATATTAAAGTTGAGTGGCTCAGACCGACAACAATCATTGAGATTCAGATTTTTTTAGGTTTAGTTAGGTATTATAGGAGATTCATTTAAGATTTCTCAAGAATTGCAACACCTATGACCCGCCTAACTCAAAAGAATATGAAGTTTGAGTGGTTAGATGCTTATGATAATAGTTTTTAGTTATAAAAGGAAAAGTTAACCACAACTCTAGTGCTGACTTTGCCGAATGGAGAAGATTAGTGTAGAAAGGAGACCTTTGATCCAAGAGTTGCACTAGTTAGTGGATCAGGGGTTAATGATGAAGATAAGCATATCAAGAGGATTCTTGGCACAATTTAGAGTCAAATCAGTACTGAGGGATAGAATCAAGGTAGCTCAAAGCCGAGATCTTGTTTTGGTTGAACTTCAGGAAAATGCGCGAGCAGGAAAATTCACTAATTTTACAGTAAATGATGAAGGTGTTTTATAGATCAATGGAAGACTATATGTGCCTGATGTGGATAATTTAAGAGAGAAGATCCTAGAAGAAGCACATTTTTGCAACTAATAGTATACATCTAGGTGCTACAAAGATGTACCATAACAATAAGGATATGTACTAGTGGGATGGTATAAAAAAGGATGTAGCTGATTATGTTTCTAAGTGCTTGACTTGTTATTAGGTGAGAGCTTAACATTAAAAGCCTTCTAAGAAGCTTTAGCCTCTTCCTATTCCTAAGTGGAAATGGGAGAGAGTTTCAATGAATTTGTGGTAGGGTTACCTTGTTCAAGGGATGGATATGATTCCATTTGGGTAATTATGGATAGGTTAACCAAATTAGCTCACTTCCTACCAATTAAAACTACTTTTTCTATAGCCAAGTTAGCCAAGATGTATGTTAAGCATATTGTGTGCCTACATAGAGTACCTGTGTCCATTATATTTGATAGAGGTTCTATGTTCACCTCTCGATTTTGGCAAAATTTGCAAGAAGCTATGGGCACTAGACTTTACTTTAGTACTGCTTTTCTTCCTCAAACAGATGGTTAAACTGAGAGGAAAATCTAGACACTTGAGGATATGTTGAGAATGTGTGTGATGGATCTTGGAGGTAGTTGGGATGATCAACTACCATTGGTAGAGTTTGCTTTCAATAACAGCTACCACAGAAATATTGAAATAGCACCATATAAGGATTTGTATAGGAGGAAGTGTAGATCCCCTTTATATTGGAATGAAGTGGAAGAGAGACAGCTTATTAGACATGAGATTATCTAGGATGCAACTGAGAAAGTTGCTTTGATAAAGAGAAAATTATAAACCACAGCTAGCAGACAAAAGAGCTATGCGGATTCGAAGCGCACGGATGTTGAGTTTCAAGTTCGGGATTATATACTTCTGAAGGTGTCCCCAATGAAGGATGTGATGAGATTTGGTAAAAAGGGAAAATTAGCAAATTGGACCGTTTGAGATTCTAGAGAGAGTTGGCATGATTGCATATCAGTTGGTTTTGCCTCCGAATCTGTCACAAGTGCATCCAGTGTTCCATATCTCGATGCTGAGGAAGTATATTTCAAATCCCTCACACGTGTTATAGCCCCAGAGTGTGGAAGTGAATGAAGATCTAACGTACAAGGAATAACCAATAGCAATTGTGGATTCTCAAGTTCGTCAGCTACGTTTGAAACGGATCCAGATAGTCAAAGTGTTGTGAAGAAACAATAACTCAGAAGAGTACATGTGGGAGACAGAAGCTGAGATGCGAATAGCGTATCCCTATCTTTTTCCTCAATGAATTCTTGTATTCCTTTCTTTTATTCTGAAAATTCGAGGATAGATTTTTATAAGAAGAGAAGACTGTCATGGCCCAAAATTTTCATATACATTATAAAATTAAATTATGAGATATACAGTGTTAATAAGTATTTTTATTAATAGTGATTTTAACATTTTAATGTTATTATTATTTTATTTAATTAATTTATTAAATTGTATTATTTGGTTATACGCAATTAAATTTATTTTGGGATTGCAAAGTTTATTTATTTTTGGAATTGTTATTAAGTGAGTTAATATATTATTTGTGGATTATTAAGTTATTAATAATTTTATTGAATTAGTATTTTGATTGATAAATTATGATTATTATTATTATTTATGTAATTGTATTAGATTAAATTAATTATAAAATATATATATGTATATTATATAGTGTTTTGATGGGAGAGTTAGTATTTATTATTATGATTATTATGATTATTATTATTATTATTATTATTATTAAAAAAAAGGACAACATTTTTCGGGCAGTAGTCCATCTTCTTCTTCCTCTCCTTCTTTATTTCTTTCTTTCTTTCTCTATAACAAATCGTACCTCTGAACGCCACCACCTCAGCTCACCACAACGCCACCATCAACAACAGCGGCAGCAGCAACAACAACAACAGTATATGAAGACAGCACTTTATGAATAGTGTATTTTGGTCGCCAATGAGGAAACCGATTGAGATTAGGGTTGTTTCGCAGCTCACGCCATGAGCTTCGATAACACGTAGTTAGTTTCGAATGGATCGACCGGTAAGGACTCTGAAAACTTGATTTTTTATTTATGTTAATATGTTTAATTTGATTTTGTTATTGAAAATAATTTTATTTGAAGTTCTGGTATTTAGATTATTTGTTATTTGAGCTAAGATCTACTCAAATATTATTTTTATTTATTTTTTTAAAATTATTTAAAAATACATATTTTCGGGTTCAATTACTGTTTACACAGTCTCGGGTTCGAAAATTTTCTTATTTTTATTAAATTCTATATATTATTTAGATTAAGTTTCAAGAATGAAGTTTATTTAAATTACGTACCGAATTTTTATTATGAATTTTTGAATGATTATGCAAAAAATAGAATTTTGGAGAAATTAATATAAATAAGTAATTTTTATGTTTTAATTGAAATTATTGATAATTAATAGGTTTTGGATAGTTTTTGAGTGATAATTGGCATTAAAATAATTTTTATAGATTAATTACTAATTTTTTAGCAAATTAATACTAATTTGTGAAAGTATATTCAAATAATTATTTTAACCATTATTTTTAAGCTTAAATAAGTTTTTAGGTACTATTATTATATAATTGAGCAATTTAAATAATTACTTGTAAATTATGCTATTTAATTTTGAAAATTTGGAAAATGGTTTTTTATTAATATTATTTAATTATATTAAGATTTTATTAATTAATTCAAAAATAAATATCTTTGATGTTTTTATTGTTAAAATTGTTGAGTTTTGGTATTTTATTTATTTTTATGGATTTTAATGAATTTTTAATATTTATTATTTTATTATTGATTTTTGCTGGAATTGGTTCTTGGTTAGGCAATATTTGTAGTTTTGGGGCCCAACCCGAGGTTTAGTGATGTGGATTATTTAGAAATGAATTTTTTTGTACAGGATTGGTTCTACTTTAAGTAGAGAGACATCTGTTTTACAGGGAAAATTCTGTCGAATTTTTGATAGATTTCTCGTAAAATGTGACAATTGGTTCGAGTCTAGCTTTGAAATTTTGCCCGAATCGTATCTAGATCAAGTCACTCTGAGAATTCTAGAATTATTAAATTAAGAATTTATTTCTAATAAGTATTATTATTATTATTTTCTTTAGTTGCGCTAAGAGCAAGGCCTTTAGGATCAGGCTAGTTGGGTCACTCTCATGAAGCGCACTCAACCTGTGAGTTATCATTATATATATGCATTGCACGTAAAATAAACATTTGTAAGAATCCATATTTTAATAATGTAAATATAAGTATGATTTATTTTATTAAATGTTTATATCTATGTTTTAGTATATAATTGGTATATATTTTATATATTGTCGTGAAAATGGATGCTACTATATTTAAATTATGCATTTCATTATTTTTAATAATTATAAGTATAATTTGGAGGATAGTTGTAGAACGTGCCACCTAGTAGGCTATGCTAGGACTATTGCACGATAATATAGTAGATTTTAGGTTGAGAATCTGATTATTTAATTATGAAATTGAATATTGAGATTAATTATTATTAAAATGGGTGGTTGCGGATCCTCGATTGAACTAGTGTACTCGGGGCCAGTTTTGTCGGTAGTGAGATTACGGGTCCTCGGGTGACCTAATATAGTCGGGGCCAGTCTACTACCTTAAGTTAGATAAATAAATATTTGGAGTTATGGATAAGCCAATAGGCTATTGATTATGCAATCGAGGTTGTGGACTATTTAGGGTTCTACTTCGATCCTCCACCTAAAAATTGTCCTATATTTATTATTGCATTGAAAAAGTGATTTCTAGCATGTGTATGAAGTGTATGTATATCATATTATATAAATATAAATATACTATTATATTGATGCTTGAATGCCTATATTTTATAATACATGTATATATGTAATAATAATTCACTCAGTGAGGTCTGACCCCCCTCAATATTTTTTCAGGACATTTTACTTCGTCAGACCTCAGTAGTATACCCCTTCGCCGATCTTCTTCAGCCCCTAATGTTTTATGTAATTTTTATATCTAAACTCTTATTTGTACTCTAGCAGCTGTAGTAGTAGTATTTAAGGGATGTAATGTTTGACATTGTTTTATAACTAAAAGTTTTGTTTGACGAATTATGTCTATTATATTTTAATATGTGTTATGAGAATTCATTTAATATTATTTTAAGTTTTAAATTCTTTGATATTTTTATTTTTAAGGCTTGCTACGGGTTCCGGAGTCGAAAGAATTCTCGTTCCCTAGCGCCAGTCATGACTTCTCAATTTGGGTCATGATATAAAAGGTCCAAAAAATAAGTAAAAAAAAAAAAAAGGTTTCAAGTGTTTGGGTAGTGGGTCTCCAAGTGTCAATCACCTTGTTTACAAAGGTTTCATAGGGAAAATAGTCTAAAATTAGTCCTAAATTCATCCCAAATCAATGTTATTTTTCTCTCTTTAAATGATCAAGAGTATAAAAAAAGTCCGAAAAAAGGTAAAAATTCACATTTTTATAAGCTCATGGACTCAACCCATGAGTGTGGGTCATAACCTATGAGAGTGTGTTATGACCCATGGGTGTGGGTTAAAAGCTCCTGACCCATAAGTGTAGGTTGAAGACCCACGAGTGTGGGTCATCAACTCACATACATGAATTAACTATCCCACATGCGTGAGTCAACTATCCCACATGCGTGGGATAAACCCAAGCTCGTGGGATGAGCTGGAAGGGGCCACTCTTCCCATACCTTTTCGTATTTGGCAATTTTGGACTATTTCAGGTAGTTTTTAAGTTCATGTATATGTTTTTGGGTGTTTTAAGTGTGTTTTCAGGCCTTTTATCTTATTAGGTCGCACTCGGGATGACTTTCAAAAAAGTCTCCCTTTGTTTTATCAATAAAAACCTTCATTATAAGATCTTTTAGAGGATCATCAAAATTTAGGTATCAACACATACCTATCAAATGTGACAATCAAGTGCCATAAACCTTAGTAAAAATCCCATCCAATATTTTAAGACTAAGCACATTGACATTAGACATTATTTTGGATCATGTTCAAAATAGTGATATTGTACTGGAATTTATTAAGACTAGCAACCAATTAGTGGACATTTTTTTATCAAACCACAAAGAATGAACTTCAATAAGCATGAAAGTGGAATGCTCTGTTAGGATTTCATGATGCAAACACACAACGGAAATTAAACATTTTAATCACGACACCCCTTACAAGATCTATATAATTCGAATAAATCGATTAAAAAGGATTCCAAAAAATCAACAAGATGATTTCAAGGAAAGAAAGTTTGAATGATGAGATGGGGATCACACCGGTAATGCCTTACCTCGAGCTTTTTGTGTCTTTTTGTTGGCTTAGATGCTGCTAATAAAGTCACATCCTCTACCACTATCCGCATGAATAGGATGTCCAAAATGATGTAGGTGTGCTAGCACCTTTAAAGTCTTACTTTTTCACTTTGATTTTCTTTTTCTCAAAAGAAGTAGAAGAAGGAGGAGAATAATTGATTTGTATAAAACCCTAGAGAATAAGATGTATATATACATACCATCTAAAGTTTCTCTAACCTCCACTTATCAAAACAATTTTGCTAAGTTTAACCTGCTTTTTCCCATTTTGATTCTAATTCCAAAATTAAAATCATTTCCTATTTATTTAAGATAACATTTACCTTGAATAAATAAGGATATAAAAAAACAAAATAGAATTCCTTCCTATTATATTTAATAAGATAACACTTAACTTAAATAAATAAATAAATATATATATATATAATTTATTTCCTTATTTATTTATTCTTTTAGAGAGATTATCATTGGGTTAATTAACTTGAGTCTGCTTTGGACATTTTCTAAATGTGCAACATTACAGGTTCACGCAACGTTGGTAGTAGGCCTAAAATTCTCATATTAGTCCATAAGTCATAAGTGGCCTTAGCAAGATATTATAACTACCCAAGTTGTGTGAAAGCCGATAATCCGACATGACCTAATCCGCAACATATATTATAGTCCTTTTGTCACGTGATATCTTGATTGAACATAAAATATAGTTCATATCATCCTTATGTTATTCAATCATATTATTTCTCAACCCTAAATAGACTGATACTGATAACTCTTTATCAACTCATTCTAGCATAGCCATGCATTTGTTTCTCAGTCTAACTATAAAGGGGCCCATATATATATCTTCTCATAATAAATGAGAGACAAATTCTATCATCACTCATATTCCTCACATAACTCATTCTATATCCAATCACACTTGTTTTACCATCCGGTTAAAAATGATGTAAGAATGTGTCAAATTACAGAATTTATCATGTACAAAACCATAGTGATTTCAAATTAGAGGCCTAAAATAATACTATTGTGATAAGAATCACTTATAACAATTATCCATGTAGTATTCTCATAGCAAGTCAATCCAGTACATCATTTCTCAAATATGTACCTATGATTTGACTTAATACCTCATATACATGATTAATAAACATAATCAATACTTAACTTCATTCTAATCTTTAATCATTATTTTTCTAATGATAATGACTGACCAAGGATGATTTAGAGTAGAATTCAAGTTTTACCTAAGAACATGTCCAGGAGAGCTTAATTCATTTTCATGATCAAATTAATTTTAAAATTGCATTATTTTGATTACCAAAATTCTTCTCTTTTAAAAGTTTTAAATGTGTCAATTTAATCCCTAAAGGACTAAATTGTAACATATTTGTTAACTTATTCAATTTTGCAACTTTAGCTCTGCAAAAACTAAATTGTATAATTTTTTAAAAGATTTTTGGATTCAATTGCAAAATTTTTGAAAGTTCATGGATCAAATGGAACTTTTCCTCATATATGTTGGCATTATACAAATAGCTCATTACACTTGTTCAAGTTTGACACATACATGCTAACAATCCATGTCACTCTCATTAAGAGATAGTCATGAGTCATGCTTATAATTGTGACTGTGTCCCCACAATCGTGAGGACATTTTCTACAATAATTACGAATTGGTCATATCTCCTCTTTCAATGGCCTCTCTTCTCTCTTTCTTATTCCAAAATGGTTTCTTGAGATTTGTAAGATCTTAAATCAATCCTAAGGCTATTAGGAACTCTCTTTTCTCTATAAATACCTCTTACTCCTACATATTCTCATCAAAAATCAAAACTATCTATTAAACTCTTGTAGATCTTTTTCTTCTTTTTCTTTCTATAAATGTTCACAATTCCATTCTCCACTAGCTTTAACTGTACTCTTTCCTTCCATCTTCTCATCACTTCTCATTGTCCATGGCACCCCAAAAGGGCTCATCCATGTTATCTTCTTCTTCAAAAGCAACCAAAGATCAAATTCAAAGGACTATGGTGACTCACTACACCACCGCTTAAATCAAAGAGAGAACCACCAAATTTAGCTATAGGAAAATCATTCCCACTTGCTACATGGTCAACAACACTCTTAAAGAGATTGGAATTCATGATGAGGCAAATCCCTTCAAGACAAACTTAAACTTTATAACTTTATCTTTGAAGCCTATCCCACATATTCTTCTCTTGTTTTTTAACTTTTCTACTTTTTTCATCCTCATACCCAAATTAATGATGATAATCCCTTGTATAGCATGAGGTTTAGGCTTAGTGGGCAAACTAGGTTTATGACTACCATGGAATTTAATACTCTCTTTGGTTTACCACAAGAGGAACACATCCAAGCCCACCCCCCGAAACAATTTAGCCTCCTTATAATTTTTGGGTCTTGCATTCTAAACCTAACTCTGGCCACTATGTTACAGGAGTAATTAAAGCCTCCTCTCTCAAGTCAAAATCTTTGTGGTACATATAATGCTTCCTCTCCTACACTATCAATATTAGAGGTCTTTCATATGAAGCCCTTAACTTTAATAATTTATATATTTTACATGTCATGGTAGATAATGAGCAAGTATAAATTAGTAGGATGCTTTAATGGAGACTATGGCCTGTTAATGATTCCATCTTGAGTAGCATTAGTATTAGGAGGATCATTAACAAAATTGCCTCCTATGGCATTCCCTTACATATCCTCCCTCCTTCCTAAGTACCACCTTCATTAAGAATTTCAAGCAATTTAAATTAGTTAATGGCATTTGGTACTTTAAGGATTAGGCTCTTGGACAAGAATTTGGTGATCAACCACAAAGGAAGTAAGAAAGGCCTACCATGGGAAGAAGACAAAGACAACATGGCTACGAAGAATCTAGTGCCCAAAGGATGGAAGGTAAGTTGGTGATCTTTTTTATCAAATAAATCTCTTAGGGACCAATTTTAATACCTATTTTGATCAAGTGGACTCAAGGATTGATAATCTCTAATATGATGCCAATTATCTTCTCCAACATCATCAATTTCAATGCCCTTGGCCTTCTCAAGTCTTTAGAGAACCTCACATGCCTCAAGAGGGTGATGATTATAATGGAAATGAAACCTAATGTTTTTCTTATGCATTATTTTTACTGTTTCATGTTTTGTATTAACATTAACATCCCTTGGACTACATATTTATCTTCTATTATGCTTATCCTAGTCTCTAGTTATGTTTGTATTAGCATTTTCTTATGTACCTATCTCTTTGGTTAAGACATTTGACAGTTGTGTTCTCTATTTTAATCTTTGCCAGGAAGGGAGAGGTAATGAGTGATTTTAAATGATTATGTGGTCCTATAATAATTTAATGACTTATAACTATGATTAATGTTCATGATGCTTGAGTTACAATACACATATTACAAAAATAATAACAATTGTGCACCTAGTGAGGGGGAGCTTAAACATTTTCATTCATATACTAAGAGGGAGTACTAATCTAAATAAATTCACACACTTGCACATATAACTTTATTAATCACTCAAATTAATTTGTCAAAGTAAACAAGGGAAAGAATGTTGATAATGATAATTTGAATAACCCATTTTTTGACCCTAACAAACCAATTTTGACTCACTAATTCGTATATTTTAACGTGTATATAAGCTAGATGACAGTCGGTCACCAATTTGAAATCGAAGAAAATAATCATCAAACATCCAACTCTCCTCATGAGCTCCTTCCCATGATCATGAGCTAAACCTCTCATTCATCAAAGTTCCAATAGTCCTCACGAGCTCCTTCATATGACTGTGAGTAAGCCTCCAATGATCATGAGCCAAGGACCTTCTAGCTTTGCAAAGTTCCAATAGTACTCCTGATCGCTCACACAATCATGAGCTTACCAGAATGGCTCCTGATCATTCAGATCCTGTAATCCATCAAACATCTATTAATCCTCCCAACTTGCTCCATGATTGTGATCAATTCAAACCTACTCGTGACGTCTCAAGGTGTTCAAGCCATTCGAGACTCAACTATCCACACATCCTCACGATGGAGTCCATGATCGGGACCATGACTTGTACATTCATGAACCCTCCAGTCATCCTCACGATTGCTCCTACAATCATGACCATGATTGTGAGAACATCAGCCACAATTGTTTTAGCTTTATTTTATTTAATTTTCATTTTACTTTAAAGTTAAATTAGTTTAATTACAAATTCAAAACTATAAGTTATTTATTTAGACAAGTAATTAACCAAATGAATTAGTACTTAATAACCTATCTACATGGAAATGATACTCATATTTTGTTCCTGTTCAAGTTACTAAAAACAAGTAGGACGCCAGAGCATATCATTACCAGTAACCAAAAATTTCCCCCATCTCATCCATAATTAAACCTTCCAACGACTTCATAATTACAAAGACAGTTACAGTATACATAGACGAGATTCTCACTAGCCAGTTGACAACAGGGATGATAAATGCATCAAAATAAATATATACTGATGCTGCTATCAGCAAGATCACTCCTTGTTACGGGAAGAGCGATCCTTTCTTTGCCCACCAAGAATACGTGAAATCTGCAGACCTCTACTAAATGCTTGGTTGAATAGCATACGAGTCTGGAATTCAGACACAAATGGAAACCAGGCAAGGAATGCAACCGGAGTGAACAGAAGCAAGCCCATGACAATTTCATAACCACGTGCTAGTGTCCGAACTGATCCCCAAAATCCAGCATGATGAACAAGAGGCTTACAAGCTTGTGCAATCTATGAAAAAAAAAATAAAAAGGAACACAAATCAAAGAAAATTTAAATTAACAATGGACTGCATACAGGCTGCTGCAATTCTGAATCCACATTATTAATCCCATGATGACTTGAGAAACTCATTGTATGTTTTCATGCAAAACAGCATCTAGATCGTCTTGTAAACCATGGATATCTATCATCCCATAAGATGTCATAATTAAATATAACTTTTACTAATTGTACTTTATCACATTCCTAACACAAATTAAACAAATGCATGAAACACCACTGAAAGCAACAAGGTCAATAATTCTCAAATTTCCGTGATAAATGGTCAATAATTCTGCACACAACTAGCGCATTTACTTACCAAAAGCATTCCCCAGCCAGTTGGCATGAAAGCAAGAATGCATACAATGATGTCTTGAACTGTCATGTGGGGCAGTGCAATTAAAGTGACCAGAATGGAGACAAAAGTAAGGAATATCATCCCCTTTATTAACCGGAATACAAGCTGGAAGTTTGCGCTAAATTTTCGCCTTCCAACAGATATTGTCTGCAGGAGAAAACCAGACATGTTATAAAACATACATTGAGCTTACATGCATACATATTGTAGTATATTAATGATTTATGCATGTTCAAGGGCACAACAAATTCATAATTTCTCTCGTGGCTTCAAATAAATTTCAAAATCCAGACAGACAAATGCTGTTCTCAAAGAACAGCAACTTTTATCCTCAAATTGAGCTTACATGCATACATATTGTAGTATATTAATGATTTATGCATGTTCAAGGGCACAACAAATTCATAATTTCTCTCGTGGCTTCAAATAAATTTCAAAATCCAGACAGACAAATGCTGTTCTCAAAGAACAGCAACTTTTATCCTCAAATTTTCTGCACAAAAAGGTTGATTTCTAATGCCCATGAACTCTTTTATCAAGAAAAAGACTATAGCATTGTCAAGAGCATCAATTTCAGAGAATGATTCATGAGTTGGATATAGAGAATTCAACTTGTGAATCATGGAAAACAGAATAGCCAAATACTTATTAGACATGGAGAAATGAAGTTGCCACGAAAGATATGCCTCAGAAAACATTCATGGAAAATACACTTGGATTCAAGAATCAATTGCTTACCTTCATGACAAACAATATTATAAAGATGACCAGCCATGATATTCCATAGACCTATGATCAATGAAAAGAACATGAATGATTTTGTGGCTTCCATTTTTTATTTTAAATACAAGCTCAAATAAATTGAAGGATAATGTATTTACACACGACTGACATACCAGAAAACTTTTGGTGTTCTTTGTAATCTTTAAGTGATATACTAGCCCATATTGATAAATAAAGAATCGCAGAGATAACAATATCTCAGCCACAATCCCACGTTTTCCAGAATGACGAAGGTGTTCTTGTTCTTCCTCCCACCATGATTCCCAGCTCTTTTCAGGCGGTACGCCTATTCCCCCTCGGTTACTAATCCATTTGTTCCAATCAGTCCAATCATCAACTATCTTTTGCCACTCAAAACCAGAAGGATTAAACAGGAATGGAGCAAAAAGCCAGGTCCCAACCATAAACCACATAGATACAGTAATCAACACATAAGCAACAGCACTTCTATAAGGCTGTCCAAAGATCTGGTATACAATGAGTAAAATCATCATCTCAATACCCTTGACAAAGTGGCTGCGAGAATAAAGCCTGTAATTTTCAGCAAACTTGGCATGGAACACCACGAAACCTCGACCTGTAGGCCTGTATTTTGCACCTCCATGAAGCAAAGTCCTTCCATAATAGTGTGTCTTGGTTCCAAGAGAAAATGTAAAAAATACCGGGGCTAGTTGCAATTGCATTAATATAAATTCACTTAGTGCTGTTCGGAAACCTCTTTCCAAGCCAATTTCCATCAGCATAGGCAAGGCCATCAAAAATCCAATTTGAACAAATGACTGAGAAGCAAGAGCCACCTGAAGGGGCTTATTATCTCGAATTGCTTTCTGACTAATTAAACCTTCTTCAAGTCCACTAAGAACAAGATAAAGGCGGCCATAAAGGAACACATAAACAGTGAGAACAGTTATCTGTAAGGGGAAAACAAAACATTAGTTTTTTCAACATTCTGTACATAGTTCCAGAATTTTAAGATACGGGAATAGAATTTCACAACATACCAGAGTACTGAAGTAAAAGCCAACTGTGGTGAAATAGCAAGACAACATACGGAAAAAGTCAAAACGATGTCCAAGCCGGTATATATCACGACTCAAAGTCTGCTCACCATTGCCATTAGCAATCTTGGCCTCAAACATAGAAATCTGATTGAGTCCCACATCCCTTCCCTTCCCAACTTGTATGTACTCATGATGAGTAACATTGCCTTCTCGGAGTGTAGAATTGAAACCTGCACTTGAAATTAAGCTAAAAAGTTACTATACAGAAGCAAGAATGTAAAATTACATATAGAACTAAGAAATAAGTTCTATTAGAGCAAACCAGCAAATATGTCTTCACTCAAGTTGATGACCTTAGATGCTTTACTGACACCCCCTCTAGTGAGATGAAAAAGCCTATCAAAAACATCTGGATGACCATAGTGGAACCGAACCCTAAATAGGAGTAAAAATTAGCTTCGTTAAAAATTAGCATAATAAAAGTAAAATAAATAAATAAATAATTCAAATCACATATCTGTGCAAAATGGCAAGTTGAGCAAAAGATAGTCTGTTCACAACCATTGAAAACCTATGACTATCAAATCAAAAAACGACAATCTGCAGAATAATATGTTTCTCAAATTCAAACTGCTGTCATCCACATTGAGAAAATTGTCATGGAATATAAAATGTTAAATGTAATTAGAAAAGCATTTAAGGCAAGCCTTTAAGGTACTAAATAAAAATATTATTGATCAATACCTAAATAATTTCTGCATGGTTCAAAATGATGATTAGCAGCATTGCTCTTCATACTTTTCTGTAGATGTCAATAAATTTCTAAAAGGAGTACCCTTAAATTTAGACCATGGTCATGGCTCCACATCTCTATATGTTGACCTTTATAAGAACACAAAAACATTTAAGCCCTATATCCAATTTTAAAGAACCCAACTGATCTTAGGAATGAGCAATAGAGTTCATCCTCAATAAAATATTTACAATAAAAAAATTTAATTGCATCTAAACATAGTTTTACATGACTGCATCAATACCCTTTCAACATTCCTTCTTTTGATTTGAACAAATGGGTAGCACCAACGGCAAGGAAATGACACCAACAAAGTGTGACTTGCAGCAAGTCAACAAGGTGCAGTCAAACTCCACATAAAAATTACAATATTGATATTAAGAGCTGCATTTGAATGGTCAGTATTTGCAGGAAATTATTACCTAGATTTTAATTCCATATTTTCACATAACTAATTATCCCTAATTTCTGTACATGAGTTTTTTTTTATTGCATTGAAACTCAAACTACTTTGGCTAAAATTTTATGTCTTTCATTGGTTTCGTTTCCAACCTCTTTGGGCATAAAAAGTGAACCACAAAGGTTTGAAAGAGTTCACCAATATAATTTTCAAATCACAACTTACTTTAGTGGGTTGGCCAACAGTCTCTGACCTATAGTCACAAAACTGGTCTCCTGATTTGACATAAACCAAGCAAGAGATGACACACTGCACCCACATAAGAGAAAAATCATTAAAATAAACACCCAAATATTTATCATTGCAAGAAAGTAGCATATGTCAGAAATCATACAGTACCTTCCAGTAAATATATGCTCCCTAAGTCCAAGTATTGTAGGATATCTCACACCATCATGCTTTTTAAGAAATTCTTGCAGCAAATTCCTCATTTTTAAGGCTTCTTCCATGTAATTATCCTGCCAAAAGAAAAAAAAACAATGGATTAAGAAAGATATGCTTCCAAGAATTTAATGATACCATCCATTACCAGGGTTTGCAACTATTTGAAAAAAAAACCTGGTTCATATCTATTGTTTGCAATCCTTCTCCGCGAGTGAAGATAATAGCATGATTCTGGTTTTCAGGTTTTCCCTCACCCAAGATAGCTGGTCCTGGAAGTTTGATCCGATAAATGACCTGCACAAGGAAAGCAAGAGAATGAAATGTGAATGGCCAAGACCATGAATGCAAATATGGAATGAGAGAGATGCAGAAAACAGGATATCACCTGTCAATTCAATGACAAGGAACAAGATGGTAGATAGGGCTTCATGCTAGAGAAACTACACAAAAATGTCTGTGGTTCCCCTAGAAAACCCATTTTAGTTTTCACTAAATTTTTTTTTTCAAGCTTGGAAATGAAGAATGAATAGGTCTAATACAATCTGACTATACACATGGACTTTGACACAGCTATTATAATAGATTTATCACATGAACAGTCCATACCAAACATCCAAATGGAACCATTTCTTATAACCAGCAGGAACATGATTCAAAAATCGTGAATTACTTAAGCAAGGAAGCATCGAGATGAAGTCATACTATTTTATTTTAACCATGGCCTAGGGGCCATAATACAGGTCACTGTCATCTTTTACAATGCTGTTTATCCTTCTCTTTACTGCAGAAGAACAAGATCAATGATGGATTGTTTCCCATCAACAGCCCAACCAATATTTTTAAGAAGCAGCCCAATTACTATTACTATCCTTCTCAATTCTGCTTTAGTACCCCTATTATCTATCATAGAAAGTAATTATCTCAGAAGCAGTATTTGTTAGCCAGCCTACATGGCTTTTTTTCTTCAATAACAGAAAGTCTACATTTGCAAAATTTTTGTGAGGTGGTCAATTGCATGTGTGCAATAAATGCTTTTCAATTTAAGGCACAAATGTTTTAAAGATCTTTTCTTGAAACAATGTTGTACAATACAGCATATTATATCAAATTTTCCTAGTAAGAATCCAATAAAAACTAAGTTTATAAAATAGTTGGATCTACCTCATCCAGATTTTGTACTGGCTCTGAAGAATCAATGGATTTGGGTGAGGCAGCCTTCACCAGCGCAGAATAGTATACTTTTTGGTTGTTCTTCTTGGATTTGTCTCTGCTAGTTACTTCAACCTCATCAATGTATGCCACACGGAGAGAAGGATACCTATCAATTGATTTATACCCAGGGGGTCAATATTAAAGAAATTAGCTATTACACCAAAAAGTTAACATCAGCATACTTTGTCATGAGCCTCAAGATATCCTGTGCTCGAGGATCGCCAGATCTCTTGTCAATCCCATACTTCTGGCATGATACAACATATGCAAATTTCATATCAGCTACCGCTTGACACTGTGTCAACATTGTCCTCTCCCCCTTTGTTTGATCCTCTGTATTCAATTCTATGGCTTTGTATCCCTCCATCAAATCTAAGCAAGGGTAATTTCCAGGTTAAGAAACATAATTATAGTATACCTATGATTAAAAGAAAAAAGTTCTCACATCATAAGCACACAACACTAAATATAGACTATTCAACAGATTACAAGACATTTACAGTTACCTTCATGTCTGGCCATATCAAGGAAAGCCTGAAGCTCTAATGCCTTCCGATAATACATCATACCTCTTACTGGCATTTGTAATGTTGTTTTAGTAAAAAGAAAAAACAAAAAATTCATATGATTATGAAAATAACTCACCAAGAAAGGGAAGGGAGAGCGAAACGACGTAAAATAATGGACAAGATATTACATGTACATATATAAATATGTCCATTATAAGAAAAAAGAAAAGAACTTACCAGTTCTAGTCAATGTTTGGCCCCTGTATGAGGCCCATAGACGAAGTTCTTCTTCTAATTCATCTATTTTTTTCATGAGCTCTTCTTCGCTGGCACATTTTACTCTTTCCAGAAAGTTGTTCCATTCATCTGTGCATTACTATAGATATAAAACCAATAATAGCATATATAATCTAAAATAGTAATTGATAAGAAATAGAAACTCAACCTGGAAATATTTTTTGCAAGTAAAAGAGAATTGAAACACCATCTTCATTTGGCACTTCCAAATCACGCAATGAAAACAGCACCTCCTCCGTGTAGTATGGAGTTAAAACACTACAAGATAAATAACCATATAAGAAGATGTTTGATATTTCTTCATATTGTTAAACAACCAACCATAAAATACAGAAGATTCATAAGCAAAAAAACCCTTCTCAAAAAGGGGGAAAATAAAGCAGCAAGTTTCCCTATATGTATACCAATTCACTTTATTAGTCATATGGAATTAAATAGTGATCTTAATATAAATTGACAACATAAACACTGCAATATAGAGAGCTAATCATTGCAGGATAATTAATAACATAATCAAGGGTTCATATCATCAAAAGATCTTAGAAGTACAAAGTATTATGCTTAGTAGGCTTAACATGGCTTATCCAAACAAAAGAAAGAATACACAACTTGATGTCTGTGATAAATAAATAATACATCAAATAGTCATTTTCCATTTATGTCCCTTAAAACCATATAGACTCTCCTGTGTACAGCACAACAGTGTATCAAAGGACTTGGTATTTCAAATACCAATGTGCCCGAAGCATATACAATGCGCCCAAAGTTTCAGATTGATTATAAGGATGGGAAGCCAAATATAACCTTTTTTGCAAGGGCTTGAAAATTTGATATTAACTAAAATCAACAATTCATAATGAACAAATAAATATATGTGTGAATTGGGAGTGGTAATGGCTACAGTATTATTTTTGCCTCGGTTGTAGAGACATCTGAACATAAAAAACAAACAAGAAAAAGCTAGAATGCTTACGAGAAAGAAAGCATATTGCGAACTTTTGGTGCAGCAGGCATGTCCATAAACAATGAATTTGAGAAGAAAGATATGCGCCTCCTAGCTTCTAAGTTGGATGGTACATCCATTGCAGATTCTTTTGTTGTGAGTAAAAGATAAAGCCTCTTGATCTGCAAAAAAGATAACAAAAAATATTACAAGGGTGTAAACAACTAAGTTCATCTATAACATGTGCACACCCACGCACAAGCATTTGTGATGGTATATCTCCATTTACTGAAACACACCTTCTCTTTCCAAGCTTCTGTTACAGGTTCAATAGGAAATTTAATAGCTCCAGAAGATGCAAACAGCTGATGTTGTTGATCAAGAGGTACCATCTCCTCATGTCCAGATCCACCATGTATTGAATCCACTAAACTGTTCAGAAAGGAAAAGGTAATAATATTAAATAGAAATTAGAGGGAAATGAAGCTTAATGAGATTACTACATTGTGATGTCACACCTTGATATGTGATCCTCCATCATAATGTCTCGTGTTACAACCTCCAACATGTCCTGGAAGAGAATCACAACTTGATCCCTGTCTTCCGGTTTATTTTCCAACTGCAAAAAATTCCCACAAGGGTTAGGGCTTCTGGCCACTCCTAGCTCAGTCAAAATATTATAAAATAGGATATTGCTTATTACCAAATATTTGATAAGCTTCACAAAATGTTCATAGAGGCTAGGAAGAGCACTCATATTGAATTCACTTATCAGGGTGCCCGAGATCATGTGTTTTTCAACTTCAGTAAATATAAATTCAATCACCCTGAAAAACCCATCAAGAGAACAAGAAACAGTTAATGTCAGACTTGAGTTTAGAAAATTTTAGCTCAGAAAGAACTTGGAACAACATATGCTTTTGAGTTTTCACTTAAGAACAAGAACTATCTACATTGCACAGGAACTCACTCTGTCTCACGTTTGCCTTTCACCAAGAACATGATGATGCTCCTAAATGAAGCATAGCATTCACGAACAGCACAGGGCATGTAGTTGTCAGCCTCAATTCTCTTTTTCAGCTCTTTATCTTTACCATTGCTGTCCTTGGCCATGTCTAATGCTATTGGGATCTAAAAGGATATAAAGAATTAAAATCACATCATCTAAGTAATAGTGTGTAGTGCACATTTGCAAGTCCGCTAAATAGAAAGAGACCTTGCTAGCAAGTAAAAATGGAGGCCACTGTATAAGACCCAAATCTTCATCTGCACAATATGGAACAAGCAACAAATCCATTTCCCTGAACATTAGAAGACATGCAGGTCAAATTGACATAGGCACATAAATCAAAAACTAAAAACTAGAAACTAGAATTCAAAACAAAGTCCTATAAAACAGCAGTGTTACCTATCACTTATTAGATCTTCCTCTCTGAAACTACTGATAATTGTGTTCCACAACTGAGCAAATCTCGCTGCACCATCTTCTTTATTAGAAGTAAGCTGCATCAAAAGTCCAGGGAACAGTGTTTAAAAAATCTATTAAACAAGTCAACAAAGTCACAAATTTGAATCCTTCAATGTGTTTGTGCACGTGTCTGTACAGACACATGAATCTGTATGCATAACATTGATGTCTAACCACAGGAAAATTGCGAGACAAGGTGGCCTTCAGTCCTTTTTTCTTTGGCTCACTCTTCTCCTCTGGAATCAAACGGGCATTAAAGGCACCAGGAATTGATTGGAAACGAGATCTAAGCATTCCCAATGTCCGAATCTGAAATACATACAAGAGGTTAGTTAGAGCATATAAAAAAAAAAAAAAAAAAAAAGAATTCTTTCTGCATTGGTCCCAAAGTTCTCATACCAGAAAGCAAACAAAAGGCAAACCAAGTCTTGAAATACAAATCACATGTTATGAAGACAAAATCAAGCTAGAAAATGGTTTATTAATCAAGAACAGATATCCAATAAATGGTAAAGAGAAAAATAAGTACATTCATTAAGTAATATCTTTTATATTCATAAAGCAACAACCAGGTCCAACAGAATCATATTAAACGCAACTGTGAACCGACAACCAATCAAGCAGAATGCATGAGAATGATGATACCAATCATCCATGAAAAGCATTTAACCAGCATGAAGCATAATGGCCAAAATTTGGTTTTCATGCATATCATACATTCACAACACAGTACCCCCAATACAGACAGTAATTAACAAATTGTCTTAAAGTATATCTCAATGAGGAATAAACATTTTTCTGTGTGAATCCCCTCTATTATCACAGCTTTAAACATTAAAGCAAATTGGAATGTCAGCCAAATGGTCTCATATTTAATATTAAAATACAATAAACCAAGGAGTACTGCTTAAGAATGTCCAATTGCTAGACAGTTTTTTACAGTATATCATACATGGACATTTTTACAGTATGTTACACATGGATCTTTTGGGAAGTCTATAGAAGTCAAAATATAGATTTGATAATTCCAGCTTATGTTGCAGAATGACAGTGCTCAAGAACACTTAATACACCACTAGAAGTTGGAAGAACTTAAATCTAGAAGCCACTAATTTTGACACTTATGGCAATATTGAGAACTGTCGGAATCCCTCATTGGAAAAGTACAAAAACAATAAAGGGCTTATAAATGGTGTAGATTGGACCTTAATATAAGCCAATTAGTTTTGTGTTACGTGTGCTCAACTCCATTTATAAGTCCACACATGTGTGCATGGGCCAACACTCTCGAGCCCATAGACCTACTAACATGGTGTCAAATGAGGGGAAGTGTTGGAATCCCACATTGAAAAAGTACAAAAACAATAAAGGGCGTGGGCCAACACTCTCTAGTCTCATGGACTTGCTAACAACAACCAAAAAGCATACATATAGTGTGGTTGTCCCTAACAAGGTTAGCGATCAACGTGTGTGCATGGGCCAACACTCTCAAGGCTCGTGGACCTACTAACATGGTATCAGATGAGAGGGAGTGTTGGAATCCCACATTCGAAAAGTACAAAAACAATAAAAGGCGTGGGCCAACACTCTCGAGGCTCGTGGACTTGCTAACAAGAACCAAAAAGCATACATATAGTGTGGCCGTCCCCTAACAAGGTTGGCGATCAACATACTTTCTTCATTCTGCATGAAATGACTGTTGTTACTACTACTAAAACCGGAACCTGTGACCTTGGTGGTTACAAGCCCTAAATTTTGCACAAATGCTGTAAAACAACCCTATGTTAAGTGCTGAATCTTAAAATTAAGTTGAAACATTTGGCTCTTAATTTTCAGTTTTGCAAAACATAATTTTAGTAATCAAAGATTCTATTCAGATGAATCAGGAAAATAAGTGTACAAACAACGCTGAAATGCATGTGATAGGGACTGTTATATGTCAAACAAATTTAGTACTAACCTCTCCAAGGCGTCGGAATGCACCATAAATACCTCCAAATAGTGTAGAAAATATTGCATACCAGATCTGGGCATCCATAAAATATACCTAATAGAAAAGTTCATGCATCAGAATCCATACTGCATTTTATTCAAAAAAAAAAAAAAAAGATGACTTATGAGATGAAAAAGATAAATCCATACAAGAATAATTGGAGCCCATAGCGCAATCACAACTCCAATATTGTTCCTTGCTGCGAAGAAACAAACGTGAACTTTTTTGTTGATAGACTACATAAAAAGATGATCTCATTCTTCACATTGATTACCTCGTGGAAAGAATTCATGCCACTGGAAAGATGAGACATGAACATTCATAACATCTTTTGTTGGACGAACTAAAGGCTTTATCTGTAACCAATAAAATAATCATTAGCTCATAATAAGGATTCAGTTAATTTAGCTCAATCAATGTCCATGGGCTGTCTTCATTTTGTTCAGTAATTGCATATGAAATGTTATTCATGGAACAAGTTAGAAGGTTCACATCAATGATAAGATTTTCTTTGATCCAAGGAACACAAAACAACAAGCAATATAGAAAAACTATGAAATTTGTCTTCTCTCAGCATTTTCTACTGTTGAATAAAGTAATTGAATATTAAAGGAAGCAAGAGAACTAAGTATGGCACACCTCAATGTAGTAACTAAATGCCAATTTCGTCATAATAAGAAGAACCCAAAACATTGTATACCTGAATGTTCAAACCGAAGTATTAGATACCAAATTGTAGATTTTAAACTGCAAAGCCATTTTTCAAAATTTTCATTCTGGCAATAAATCCTTACTTGAAGAGAGAAAGTGTGCTCTCATGCATTCCTCGCCCAACATATAGCCGTGGCTGCAATGTCATACATAGGCATGCTTACAAAATCCAATTTGAGCAAAATATATGCTTGATATTAATTATTATAGTTAATATGTTCTCATCAAAGGTCCTATGTACGAAATACTTCAGCCAACTAAATGGAGCAAAAGGGATGGCAGCAATAAGGGGAAAAGAAAGAATGCAATCTGCATACCTGTGACCACCACATCATGAGCATCACAATCCTATAGTTTGACCTCTCAAGGAATCGACGTAGGAAGGGAAAAAGAAACAAAACTGCTGCTAACATATTTGGTGACAAGTAGATAACTACAGCCAAAATAAACAATGAAGGCGAGCTTGAATTATTGCCAAACCAACTTTTAATGGTTTGAGCAAATCCTGGAGGATTCTCCCAAGTATAAGCATAAGTAACAGGTAGAACCACCACCCAAGCAGCAGCTGAAACAACCTTCAGAATATATCTCAACTTAACATAGAATGACATGATCTGTCGTGCCTTCCAACTAAGGATTACATCAAGGACAGCTTCAAGGTTAAACAGAGATCTTGTCACGAACTAAATTCCCACATGATAGAAATGTCATGCAAAATAATAGTAATACTAATAACAACAATAAAAATAATTATAAAATAATCAAGATCATGATGATAACAGTAAGAATAATTATAAAAGATGTTCTTATCATACAAATTGCATGATCCTTGAAAGATCTCAAACATAAAAAATACAGATAAATTGGCAGAGCCAGCATATTTTGAAACATATGGGCAGAAAGAAAAGAAAGGCTAGAGCAAACAAAAGTAAAATATAAATCCAAAGCCTTAATTACATCATGCATGACCAATTTTAGATAAATTACAAGTTTCTCCCTATCACTATTAAAGAGAATAAAAATATTATTAGCAGTCATAGAATAATTAGTACATACAATAGATATGATGTTTCTATGACAAGGAATAGAAGTTCATCTGCGTTCTTACCTTGCCCAAGCTTTAGTATTGCAGCAGTTATAAAGACACTCAACACTTTCTTGAACACATCACCACTAAAGACCGCACCTGGTTCCCCTGAACCATTCCAAGCAACAATAATCATCGCCTGAAGATATTATGCCAGCATCAGAAACATATAAAAAAAGATCAAATAGTTATATTAAAAAAGAAAAAAGAAAACGAAGCACAACAAAGGGAACAAAAAAACATACCTGTAAGCATAAAATAAAAAAACTCCACATCCGATCAAAACTTCTAAAGATATGACAAAATGTACGTATCTCGACAAAGTTAACTTTCCCCACCCATCGATCTCTAAATGCTGGTTTGCTATTCTCCTGGATACCATAATCCACAACAGTAACATTACGCTATAGCTCCATGCATGAGGAAGATTAGAATGCAGGAAATTGACCATCACTAGACTAGAACATCAAATTCTTTTAAATAAGTAATAAAAAGATTCTCCCAAGACCATATATCTAGTTTCATTCACACAAATTGTACTTGTAGCTTCACAGGTCATGGAAAATTAAAAGTGGCACAGAAAAAGTTGAACAAAACATTTGCTCCATTCTTTGGAGTACTCAGAAATCTATTGTTTAAATAAACCAAAAGCAGGAAATTTTGAACGAAAGCTCAATTTTTACATTGAATTTTCACTAATTTCAAATAAGAACTAAACATATTAATACACTGAAATGATATTTACAATACTATTTTCCTTTTTGTAGCTGACTTAGATTTCCCAAATTTAAATTTTATTCAAGAATTTCAAACCTTTTTCAAGATTTTAATTATTTTTATTTTTTTAAATATCAAAGTTTGATTTTTTTTTTTTTCAATTTTAAAATCATATAAATATTATTTTTTAATATATTTGCTAGAAGAATGTGATGGTTTCATTCAAAAAATAAAACTTCATTGTTGAATTGTCAAAATAAATTAATTTGTACCAATTTGGACACCAAGTAAAAGTTTAATGGGCAAAATGAGCTTTTAGCCAAAACAAACTATAGTGTGAGCACATTGAAAAAAATTCAGTGAGACACCATGACAGTGTTACGCACACTTTAAAACAAAAGAGGCTTCTAAGCCTAGGCATAAGTGCACAGGCACACATCACTATGGCACCAATACATGTTTTGTATTTAGAAGATATATTACACATAACAAGGAAAAGGAGAAATCAATCATCATAAAATTATTTGGTCCAATAGCTATTACACTAAAAACAATAATGCAAATTGAACTTAACTCCAATAATTTCATGCGTTTCTGCATAAGTAATGCATGATTGCACTTACCTTAGACAAGCAACAAAAACATAAAAACGAATGAAGAAACAAATATGAAAGGAAAAGAAAAAGAAAAAAAATATGCAAGGTAAAAAAGCCAAAGGGGATAAAAGAGGACAGACAAAGTCACTAGTTGCATTGCATGTAAGACGAATCTTGGACATTCTACACTTCAACTCCAATCGATAATGCATTTATCAGCTCCCTTTTTTTTTCCCTTTTTCTTTACTTGAAATAAGTGGACATTTGGAAATTGGAAGAAAGAAAATGAAAGAACATCAGAAAACTAGCATACCCCATTTTTCTCGTAACGGAAATGTTCAGCAGGGAAGTGAAAGAAATCGGCATCAGCACGCATTGGCCAACCTAATCGAAAGCAATCAACTGACCTACAAATCATACAATTGTAAATTAATCATTTGATAGATGTATAGAAATTAGAGGAAACATATTAAACATATATATATAAACATGACTGGTACCAGAAATATTCATTCAAGTCATCATAGTTCCTCCATTGAGAATGCTTTGATTTCCCCATTTTACTGCTTTTAGATTCCTGCCAACAAACAGAACCTTAATGACATTATGAGCTTCACCAAAAAGAAAAATGTGAGACAATTTTCTGAACTGAAAGAAGTGAAAAAGAAGTGCTTAACATGCAACACCTTTGCAATGACATCATAGATAGGAGTAACAACTTTTATCAAGAATGCCTCTTCTTCACCTCCATAAGCAGGCTTAACATTTTCCCCTGTCATGGGGCTGACGTTCCCAGCTAGCATGCCATACAGCTCAAAGGCCATCTGCAAAAAGCACAACAGCTAAGCAACCAATTACAAGAATTAAAAATAAATAAATAACTATTGGGATGATTAGCCTTTAATAGAAAAACTCATGAATTATAGCATTTTCAAGTTGAAACCATATTTTCTCTCTATTGAACATTTTTCAGCTAATCAATCAATTTATCCATAATAGTCAACATTAGGAGCTCATCCAAATGAGGCCTAAACTGATGAGAAGCAGAGAAGGTATGAATCAAAAACTAAATGCTATTTTTCTTAATGGGATAAGAAGCACATGGTGTAATGCAATTATAAGATGGGACCATATTGACACGTACATGATGATAAATATAGCACAGGCATTCTGGCATGAATCTCAAGTTTGCAGCTTCTCCCCATATCAAAAGATACAAACCCATATAAAGCAATTTACGCTGCTGCACCTCCTGCTGTATGGTTGGCAACCTGCAAATTTAGAAACCAAAAATGAATAAATATGGTATCAATAAAAAATTAATTCAAAATCAGAAATCTGCTATCATTGAAATTCCCCCTTGCCCTTATCCCATAAATAAATAATTAAAAAAAAAAAAGGCGGGGCATGGAGAGGGATTTGACTATGACAATAAGAATAATCTTGTTCAATTTTTTCACGCCATTAACCTCATATTTACATTGTACAGTAATGCTTACAGAGTACTTAGCAATTTAAATGCACAATGTCATAAAGGAACAAAGAAATGAAGGAAAAAGGAAAGATTCAATGCTTGTACTTCTTAATCCTCTTTTACTGATTGGATTTCTATCTTACATATTAATAAGAAGTTAAATTTTACATCACACAATACATAAGAAAATAATAAAGGAAATACAAAGTTCTTATCTTCTATCCTCCACATCTTTTAATCTGAACGCTCATTTACTTACATCCTCATTTTATAAACTAATTCAGTTAACCTCCCTCAACTTCCTCCCATTTTTTCCTACTACCCTCCTACTATCACTTTTAATAGATACTCCTACAAAGCTTATGAAACACATTTAGGAAAATAGAAGAATGATAAATAATCCATCTACTTTACCAACTAAAATAAATATATTTTATGAATGAAAAGATACTGTACTCAAGAGTATTATTAACCCAAGACATCTGCTTACCAGAAAGTACTCGTAATTCAACAAAAATATGTGAAATCTTACCAAAGGCTACTTTTTCTATCAAGGTACTTGCACCATTTTTTGTAATTCTTGAAAAGCTTCTTCATCACTTCGGTCAAAGCACGCTCATCCAACTAAAAAAGAAAGCGAAGCAATGCATTATAGGAAAATGAAAATATATTGCTAGTTTTACGGAATAAGATTAATCAAATATTGTCCCACAATCAGAACTAATTTAATTGGTACAGTAGCTTCTATTTTATTTCCATCACTTGGTTATGGTAAATACTAAAATTAAAAACAGTTTAAGAACTGTTTCTATTATTTGCTATAGAATGCCACTTTTCTGAAAAAGGACAAAATCAATCCCTTTTTTATGCTGTATAGATGTTCCTGTAATGTGCAAAATAAGAACGAAACTTTTTTAAACCACAAACCTTGGGTTGTTGATCAGGCTTTGGAAATTGCCGAATGTGAACATTTGCAAGCAATAAGATTAAGTGTTCCCTTTGATTAGACACATTATCCTTCTGCATAATCAGCACATATAGTTATGCACTTCTGAATATATTCAACTATCAAATTCCAATGCACAATAGCATGAAAAAAACAATTATTTAGTCAAATCACCTGAAACCCAAACATTGCCTGAAGCCAATCTAAAATATCTTCATCCTTTTTCTTCTTGTAGTTCTTGGGCCATGGAAGACCCCTTGTGTTACGCAGTGCATAAACAGCAGCTTGGATCTACAAACAAAAATTTCAGACGCATTCTAATGGTGAAATAGAAAAGCTAAACTAAAGATCACTAGTCAAAACATATAAAGGAAACACACCTCAGGATATCTCATGATTGCCTGATTTGCACTATCAGGATCAAGAGGAAGGATATTGTAAGGGACATATATCTGAGTCTTCTCTGCAACTTTATTCTGAGCCTCTAAAATCTTTACAGATGTTGAGAGAGGATATGTAACAGCCAGTGAGTAAAAAGTTCATAATTCATTAAGCAATGGGGAGCTAGAGAAATATCAACAATGAAATAGCAACTAAAGCAACAACAAAATACAAATCACAAGGTTTCACCTCACTATCGATAGATTGATTCATATTAACAGCTTTCAAAACCTCAAAGAGGACATTAGCAGTTTGGTATGCCTTTGTAAGTTGTGCACTGGATTTAAAGAGCAAACAAATTGTCAATATCAACTAAGCGCAAATTTAGAAGAATATCACTAAAAGAAACTACATATTACACATTGAAAAACAAAATCCTCGCAAAGCCAAAAAACCAACCGATCAGCTTTATCAGCAGCATTTTGTAATGCTTGGATATACTTTTTGTAATAATGCTGATAAAAACTCTGCATTTCCCGTGCATCACTCTTTTTAACCCTTCCCACCAAAGTTGGCTCATTCTCCTGCAAGACAAACAAGGAAAATCCTCTGGTTAAAAACATAACCAAATAGAAAGAAAAAGGCAAAGTCACTACTGAGATATACACTATTTAACTGTCAATGCTACAACAATTTTGTTTCCTGAGGACTGAGAAACAGATCTTGGGTGCTCAGACTTTCATTTTAGAATGTGGCAGTGATCATCAGATCTTATTTGGAACATTTACTCTTATTTGATACATTTTTATAGAATTGCACATTGCATTTACATAGATATGAATCCATATGAACTACTCCCGTTAACCAATTAAGATCCAAACACACATCAATCTACCTGTAGGTAAGCATTCTTAGTGCTTTTTACAATTCCTGTTTTTAGACTCTCAAAACACACCCCTAAAATAGAGATGTTAAGCCTAAATAAAAAAGACCTAATGGATTATACACTGTGCAATCTCATGTCAAGAATTTAGGACCTAGGAATGTCTCACTGTCTTGGAAAACACTGCTCCCAAAGCTTGCAAACATGAAAAATGTAGAACTAAGTCAATATTTTGATTGTCTCGTCAACAATGGCAACAATGGCGGAAACCAACAATAAACCTATCTCAACTCATTTAATGAATTAAAGGCTTTTTTTTTTTTACATTGCCAATTAGTAAAATATACACATTAGCAAAGCTTTGATACATAAGCAGTAAAAAAAATTTGCAAATTATACACAAATTGCAAAAGAGACAATTCACTTGTCTCTCAAACATTGTTATTAAAATCATGAGCTAACTCCTAAAACTTCACATTTCTACAAGTTAAAAAAAAAAAAAGTAAATGAGTCTTCACGAATTGAAAATCGAGTACAGATCATTCTGGTGATACTGACTCATAATGTTGTACAAGATTATATGGTAAAACAGTATGATTTCACTGTTCTACATATTTAAATGATTGTAACTATAATGTTGCCATTCCATGTGCAAAAGATATTTTACCAAGTGCGATTTCATTGTTTAAAGTACCATACTCAGGAAACTCCTCAATGAAGAGAATTGCTATGCTTACCCTTTCAAGACGTTGAAGTAGAGCAGTTTTAAACTGTCGAACACCACGTCCACTAGAAGTGGGGTCCAACCTATGTGCTTTCTCAAAGGCATAAAATCGGCCTACATTAAAAGCATAGCACATCGAAGATATATTATGGAAACAAAATTGAAGAAAATGTCACAGATCTCGCCAAAAATAAAAAAATAAAAAAGATTTTATCGCAGCTCAAAATACATGACATGATGCTCAGACTTTTTAACCAATTTAAAACAAAACCTCAAGCACATTTGATCAAAATTCACTAAAGAATTGATTATTTAACAAAAAGAGAGCTTTTTTATTCTGATAATCAACTCACAAAGGTAAGCAACTCGAGGATTGCTAGATTCAACTTCATTAGCAACACGAAGAATAGGTGCAATCTCAACAAGTGAAGACGGAACCACTTCACTATCAAATATCGATTCTCCCAGAGCGCCAGCTGTTTGCGTCCTCATGATCCGCCGCTGTGGATGCGGCGTTCCTTGATCCTGACCCGCTCTCGAAGTAGAAGATGACATTTTTACACCCTCCCTCTGTCCGTACACACTTCCTCAGTTTCTCTGAAGAAAAGAATCAAAAACACCAGCATTCAAAGCTCATTATCACTTAAGCCATCACATAATTTCAAAATAAAAATAAAAATAAGAAAGCAGTTACCAGTAAACTCGGAAGAAGAAGAAGAAGAAGAAGGAAGGCACTGAATCTGGCATCTGTAAGAACAGTAAAAAGGAAACATACATTACCTAATTTATTAACTGCAGAAAAAGCAAATTAAGAACAATGCAGAAAAACCATAGAAATAGTAATGCTTTTAGAACTTACAGAGAACCAACCAAAAAAAAATACCAAAGAGAGTGGGAGAGATTTGAAGTCTATAAAGTGTAAGCAACTTAGCAAGAAAGAAAGCTTCAAATGACTTGAACTGACAGAGCGGAAAATGAAAGTTTACTTTAAAATACTAAACCCTTTACTTTTCTTTATTTTTGTTTTTTTTTTTTTTTGTTACTGCTGCTATTGGTGGGTTTTTGATTCTTGAGCTTTGCGTCAAGCATATGGTCCTCGCTTTAAAGTGTTATTACGTAATTGCCATTACTTTGTCTTCTGCTCTTCTTTTCTTCTTTCGTTACTAAATTGCCCCTTCATAATTTACCCAACGTCGTTGTTAATTTTCTTCAAAACTTGCTGTTGTGTGTGAGATTTGATTAGGCTCAGTTATGATTGTTTTGTACTTATGTTTTGACACCTTTTTATTGAATTTTTCTTAGTTTAAAAAATATAATTTACAGATAAAATTAGCAAGTTGAATTTTTCAAAAAAAATTAGAAGATTTTTAAAAAATCATAATAAAAATTTAGCTATATATTGAATTCAAAATAACTCCTTAAAAAAAATTATATTATCAAATATTATCATAATTTTTCTAAAATTGAATATAAAATTTATTTATATTTTATTTCATATAAACCAAATAGTACAAAATAAAAATACTTTGTAAAAGTAAATTTTTAATAAATATTCACACTTTAATGGTTGTTTGACTTTCTTTTTCATGACCAATTTCAATTTGTAATTGGTTGTTAGAATATTACTATTTACTAATTTAAATTCATTAACAGAAAAATCAATAATATTTTAAGTTTACAAATTTTCCATTTGGAAACAAATTTTAAAAATTTGTAAAAAATAATAAATATTTGAATATCATTTTAATAATAATAATTTATTTTATTAATAAAATAATAGTTAAATAGTAATTTTTCTATAAAAATATTTTCATATGTAGTATTTGATTTTTATTATTATTAATTTACTTTCTGTTATATTTTTATGATTTTAATAGGACCCTAAACTAGTTAAAATTAATTAAATATTATTCATAACTAAAAACTTTTTATTTGAAGAAATCCATTAATAAGATTAAAAAAAAGAGAGATCTATAAATAAAATTAATATGTAATTCCATTTATACATGGGATAAAGAGAAGAGAATGGAATAATGTAGGTGGACTAGATTTTCTACATTGAGAAAAGAAGAGTAATTTCGTAAAATACTACATCTATAACAACATAACTTCTTAAAAGCATGACAGTGTCACCTTGTGAAAATAATGGGAACTATAAGGGTAATTTAGGTACGTAATTCAAAATTCAACCAAAAAGCAAGATTCTTAATAAGATAAAGCTAGAAAGCCGAACAGAAAAGTAGCCGTTTTAGAATTTTAAATTGACAATATTACCCTCATTTTTATATCCTGATGCTTTTTGATAAACACGTAACCCGCCAAAACTTCAAAGGCGAGAAAGGTAAATTGATGGCATCCAAGATCTAAAGGTTGGGACCTATTAGGAATTTACTTAAAAAGTGAAGGGTATACAAGTCTTTCCAGATTGAGTAATTATCTTTGAGGGAAGAGATTATTTGTCGGTTTGTTTTGTCCAAAATTCCTCATGTGGTTTTTGTCTTTATCGGGTCCTACCAATTGCTCCTCACAAGAGCAGTAGTCTACTCTACTCTCCATAGTGGACCCAACATGAACATCCTGACGTGGCATTTAAAGACTGGACGACGCGCATATTTTGGTTTTTTCTTGATTTTCTAGGAAAAACAGATAGTAGTTGAGAAAATAAAAGTGACTTAAAAGGTGTTTGTTTTACCTATTGTGATGCACTGTTCATTTTTTACTTTTAAACAGCTATGATAACCTATTTAGTTAATATTTTTAAAATAAATTGGATAATTGTTAGATATTCAAACAGTATTAATTTATAAAAATTTTAATTTGGAGCTTTCACCAATATTTCTGATTTATTTAAATAAAATTACTTAATTAATTTCATATATTTAAATATAATTACTTAAATATTTTTATCTCTTTAAATTAAACTAATAACTATATTTTTATATGTTAATTTTTTCCTTTATATGTACATACACACACAAAAATATTAGATTTATATTATTATTATATATATACACACAAACATAAAAGATATTATTTTTATATTATTTTTATTTTTATTACATTTAAGCATATTATTTTCAATATTTAAAAATTATAGATGTAAAATATTTGTTAATATTATATGTATAATGAAATACAATTCAAAATATAAATAAATAAATTATCATAAATGTAAAATTTAAAAATTTTTGAAAATTAATTCATGTATATAATAGTCATTTAATACAAAAATATCAACAGTTTTAAATGATTTCACCAAACACATAATATTAATCAGCTACCAACTATAAGCTATCAGCTAACGGTAATCACTATCAGCTAACAGTTATTAGCAACAGTTTAACCAAATAGGTTCTTAGCACTTTTAGCATAAGGAGTTTGTAGATTTTTATACTTTGAAGATTTGTGGTAGATTGACGTTAGCATTTAAGTAATAAAATTTTATAATACTAAATAATTCTCCTTGGCAAATGACATGACATCACATGATAGATGATGTGTGCAAAAATGATATGGAACACATGTGACAGACAATGTGATACCATGTCATTTGCCATATAAGATTACTCAGTAATATTACTAATTTATTACTGAAATGCTAACGGTAGTATAACAAAGGTCACCTAAAAGCATTCATAATGACTTACACTCTATAGACATGTCACAATGGTTTATACATATTACATCACCACTTTATTATTCTATCATTCAGTACACTTTTTCTTACTATAAATTACAAAAAAAAAAAAAAAAAAACTTTCAAAAATAATTACACCCAAAAAAGTGTAATAGTCTATTCTTACTCAAATCCACTATCAAATCATGTATTTATTTTAATAATTCCTTTACATATTTCATACAAAAAATAATTATATTTATAATATTATTGCAAAAAAATAAAATTTTTAATCTAAAATAATTAAAATATTTTAGTAATTTTAAAAATAATTTATTAATTTCTAAAAATTACATCATAATCAACCTTAATTAAAAATTACATTATATATATTCAATGTTTTTCTCTTTTTTGATTTGCAATTTTAAAAACAATTGTATATTATAATTGATATTTAAACTACTTTTTTTTACCAGAAAAATGTTATTTTTTTGTAATGCTTTACAGCAAAGCGTAGATAACTTTACTAGTTTAAAACATAACTTAAGATTGTTTTCTCAATATATTTAATTATAATAAATTAAAATTATTAGTTATAATCCATACATAAGACATATAGTACATTATAGGTAAAAATTTCATAAAAAATTTTATATATAGACCTTATATTTATTTAATAATTTATGTATTTTATTTAATTTTGATGATAAATATAGTAAAATTATTTTACTTTTGTAGAATCTATTTAAAGTTTAAAAAACAAAATAAATTTATATTGGTTAATTTCAAAAAGAAACTAAGATTATTTTGTCAATATATAAAACTACATATTTTTTTTAAAGGGAAAAGTATAAATAAGTACCATATGGTTTGTCCTATTTTTAAATAGAGGGTTGTGGTTTGTTTTGTGATAGAGAGCTACCTTAAAGTTTATGACATTAGCTTATAACGATATTTCTCAATAACACCGTTACGTATGCTTACATGGCAGGGGAAAAATTAGACTTTTACCCTTATTAGCCACGTCGAATATTACTTCAATGGGAAAAAAGCTAAAAGCTTTGAGAGGGAAGTTTCTGAATGAAATTGCACTCTTAATGCATGCAATCTAATGGTGGAGAGATCAATCCAAATCCAAATTTACTATTTTCATTTTAAGAGTTTATGAGCTTTACTTAGTTTATTGAACTGAGATTAAAGCTAACGGAATCGAATTTAAAAGGAGACAAGTAAGGTCCAAGGGTGAAATTTGTGGGCATATGGTTAAAGGTAGCTTGCAACTTTATATTTCTATGTGTTGTCTCTATTTTTTGAAAAGAACAAATTTTTTATGCTTAAACGCACATGTAATAAAAAAAAATAAGTTAGGGTTTTGTTAGTGATATGCACTAGGTCAATCATTTGTGATTATGTATTGACTTTCTTATTTTGTTAATAAAGAGGTATTATATTATCATTTGATTTTATGATAATTACATGAATGGTTAATTCTTACTAAGGCCATCAAGTATGTGACTTGATAGTAAAACCCTTATATTAAAATAAGAGTTCTATTCTAATTATCCCTAGTCATTTATTCATTATATGAATATTAAAGTATTAAGGCTAGTATGATGTTGATTGATGGTTATGTTTTACTAATCATAAATATGAGATATTAAGTCAACTCATAGGTACATGATGAGAGATCATGTACTGGATTGACCCACTATGAGAATACTACATAGATTATTGTCATAAGTATTTCTTATCACAGTAATTTTATTTCAATCCTTTGACCTTGAAATCATCATGGATTTCTACATAGCTATTTTATGTTTTGACACATTCTAACATTGTCTTTAACCGAATGATTAAAAGGATGTTGTTGGATATAAAATTAGTTATGTGAGGAATGTGAGTGATTTAGAAGGAATTTATCCCTCACTAATATGAGAAAGATATCTAAAGGCCCCTTGATGAGATAGACTGAAGGAAAATGCATGGCCATGCTGAAATGAATTGATAAAGAGTTATCATTTTCAGTCTACTTAGAATCAAGTGATAATATTGAACTATATAAGGATGACATTCTATGCCTTATGTTCAATTAAGATATCATGTGATAAAGGGACAATAAAATTCACTGTAATTAGGTTATGTCGGATTATTGACTTCACATGACTTGGGTAGTCATAATGTCTTACTAGAGGCCACTTATGACTTGTAGGCCTAAATAGAGATTTAGGCCTACTGTCAATGTTATGTGAACCTACAGGGTCACACACTTAGAACAAGCCCAAAATGGATATGGGTTTAATAAGCCCAAAATAAACTCTGTGGAAATAAATAATTAAAGTGTTTTATTTATTTATTTATTTATTTAAGATAAATGTTATTTTAAATAAATAAATAAGATATTATTTTTGATTTGTTTTTTAAACAAAATCATAATATAATAAATGAAAAATTACCGAAAGGTCATTGGTAAGTGAAACCCTAATTTGGAGTCTATAAATATGTTATATTCTCTAAGGTTTCACACACTTGTTTTTCCTGCCTCCAAATTCATCTTCTTTCCTCTTAGAAAACAAAGACAGAGTTTTTTCCTTTTATTCTTGATTTTTGAGACAGTCAAGGAGGTTGCTAGCACACATACTCAAATTCGTTTTGTGAAGGGTTGTTCGTGTGGATACCTATAAAGGACGCATCCTTTTGGAGACGTCTTGATCCGAACAACCAAACCAAAAAAAGCTCGAGGTAAGGTGTCACCGGTGTAAACCTCCTCTCATCCTTGCAAAGAATCTAGCCTCTTCTACATTTTGGTAAGATTTTAAAACCCTAGATTTAATCAAGTAGTCGAATTACATGGATTCAGGCTTAGGAACATGATAAAATTTTAATTTTTCCGCTGCATTTGTATCACGAATCCCAACAGGTTTGTCTTTCTCAGGGTTGTGGTAAACATGAATGGGCATTTACTTATTGAATAAAGTTAAGCAAAATTATTTATTTAATTTTTGGTTTTATGCATAAAAATGGCAGAATATGTAAATTTGGTGCTCTATTATAATGGAAAATGGAAGCTCAAAACTAAAAAAGTATATGAGGGTGGTCAAATAAGGTACAAGTATAATATCGACATAGACTATCTATCATTATTTGAGCTAATAAGGTATGGAAAAGATTTAGGATACAAAACCAAGTGTCGAGTGTGATATAAAATTTCATGCATTGGTGGGAATGAAGGAATTATAGAAATAACATATAATATATATATTAGTTATATGTTGAAGGACAATAAAGGGGATAATGAGATATATTTGTATTATACTACTCCTATACACCCTCTTCGTATGGTTGTTGATGGTAAATTTTATGTCATTAATGCTAATGAAATTAGAATTGATAATTTGGATGAAAATGATTTGGAAGAAAATGCAAGGGATTTAATAAAGATAAAGAGATTTCAGAGGATAGTTATAAAGTTGAAGCAGGGGAAACTTGGGAAGATTTTGCAGGGAATGATGACTTGCCTACTCTTATTGATTAACTGCACATGGGCATGGTGATGATTTGCAAAGTGACACTTCATACAATGATTTTATCTTAAGTATAAATGAATATATTAAATCAAATGAAGATTTTTTAGATATAAGTGAAGCAAGTTAGTTATATAACAACTATAAAGGCATGATAACATATTTACTGAAAATGCATAGTATTTTGGTTTTGAGGCTCATAAGGAAAAATCAATTGAAGGGCTTGTATATGAAGGGGATAATGGTGTTACAATTAAAAGGGGTGCTCATCGTGGGGGTAATGGTGCTAAAGGGGAAAAGAATGGAGGGTATAGGTCTGCTGGCTTTGCAGGTGATGATGATGTAGGTCAGAGGTCTATTGGGGCTCCAAGTGTTGCAGATGAAGGTCAAAGGTCTGCTAGGGTTGCAAGTGAGGGTAATGCAGCTGACAGGTCAAGTGATGGGGTAAGTAAGGATGTTAATGACCTAAGAGAAAAAGATTTTATAGAATCCAATAAGAAGGCCGCATTAGATAATGAATTGCACCTCATGAGAAGGTCAAATGATGAAGGACTACAGGAAAGACATATGTACTTTAATGAAAACACAGGATTTAAAGACCTACAACTATGTTGTAAGTGCCTTAGAGGGGTGTGAATAAGGCTAATAAAGATTTTAGAGAGTTAAAACGAAATTAAATAAGAATGAGTAAGGGTTAAGAGTAGAGAAAATAAGAACACAAGTAATTAGGAGTTCGAAATCTCAACAATCCTACATCACTACCTAACTTATCACTAAGTTAGGATTTTCAGTTCCCACAATCTTATTTTATAAGATTAAGATCACATAAGATTTTTATGGCTCACTCTTTCAACCTTACAATTAAGAGTTTCCAGGCTCATTCTTAAACCAATTCCTAAGTGTTTTTATGGTTAAACACTTGAACCAATTCCTTTAGAAATAAATCTCACTTTCTTTCTAATCTATTCCAAGACTTAGATGAAGTAAAAATTCTATTTTTAATACATAACTAACTCTCATAAGAGTTATACAACTATAAAGAATTCTGATGAGAGTTTGAGAACTTTAATGAATGCTAAGATAAAAAAAAATATTATAAGCAAGTATCTTAACTACAATTGAGATATAGGATTAATTTATATAGATAAATAACTAAAAAATATGTTTGTTGGGGGCATTAATTGTGTCTTCAAAGTCTTCCAAACATCCTTGAGTATTTTTTAAATTTTTACTGTCGAAAACGCCGCTCACGATTATAAGGGTAGTGTCCTAAATCGTGAGGATTGATTTGAGGACCATTGCCTTTGAAATTTGTTCAAATTTTGCCCGTTATGAGCTGTCTAGATTGCCCTCACAAGATGCTCACGACCATGAGGGCAGCTCATAAGTGGCATTGTCCAAAACAACTGAAACTGCTCAAAATGGGCATTAACAGGGGATAGCTTATGAACAGCTCATGAGACACTCGTGAGTAGACACTTGTAAGTCCAAAATTTAATTTTTTTAACTCCTTTTGCATCAATTGATTTAGGCACTTGCATTGGTTCATGTGCTTCATAAAATACATGTTAAATACTCCTTTAAAGAGTATTTCATATTTCCAAGCTTTGAACAACTTAAATTAAGTTCCTACACACTTAAATAAAATTATTAGCAACTTATATTGTTTGTCAAAGTCAAAATTAGGAGTTTGATCATGCAAATGGTCAACAAACTCCCCTTTTTTAGCTTTGAAATCAATTTGATAAGATAATACATAAAGTGTGTGCGCAAAAAATAATTAACATGAATAGATATGTGTTATCTAAAAATAGCTTCCCTTTTCAAATTAAATAGATGCAATATATGAAAATAATTTGTTCTCCCTTAATATATGCATAAATTCAATATTATTTATCATGTATCAGAGCACGTAAAAAAATGAATTAACATAGCATATATAAGGATTTAAAGGAAATAATTTCAAACATATGACATAACATGTTTATTAAGTTTTCACATCGTTCCTTAAAAAAATTAATATCAATATATTTCTTTATTTCTCTTCTTTTTGGTCATGGTTAGAAATATAAATTTAAAAATTAATAGTAACAAATAATATGAGAGGCAAAAAGAAACATAAGGTCTAACATGGCAAATATTTTAAAAACATGATAACATGATCATTTAAATAAAATTAGTAGCACTTACAATGCATGTAACACTATTTTGACACATCACAAATAGAGTACATATAGTACTGTTATATTAAAAACTTAAACTTACATAACACATGATCATGTAGCACTTAGCATATCATAAACATAACAATTTCTCCCCCATTATTGAAGATAAAAAGAAACAAGAAATAAACTAGAAAGAAACCAAAAGGAAACAAAAGACAAAGAACTAAAACAATAAAAATAAGATGGACCAAAACTAAGAATATCTAAGAGTCATGTCCATCTTGGGGATATTGGAATGAAAGAGGAGGAAGAGGTCAATTGCATTGTATGTTGTGAGTCATACTCCATGTGGTCCATGCGATGCTTAAATTAATCAAGTCTAGTGTCCACTTAATCAAACCTTGTGTTGAAGTTGGACTCTACTCTGGAGAGACGATTAAAGAAACCGTCAACCTAAGCCAGTTCTTCATCAATACTTTGAGAGGTAGAAGGTCCTCTTTGCCTTTTTCTTTAAACTTTAGAAGAAACTTGTTCTTGAGGGATTTCTTCAATTTGAACACTTTTAAGACCATGAGTACCTATTTGCTTTATGTTTTCTAAATCATGTTCAAACTCCTTATCAACATCTTCATCTCCTAATTCGTCATTACAAACCCAAATATTTTTAATAAGTTTGCATTGTCTAGAGTTTCTCAAAAGGTTTTCATCAAGAAAAAATGGTGGTGAGGAGGGAATGTGTAATGACCCTGTATTTTAACTAATATAAAATTATTTTAAGATATGCAGTATTAATAAAATTTTAAATTTTATTTATATATATTCATTATTTATGAATTTTCTTTATTTATTTTATTCTAAAAGTTTTATTGACTTAAATAATTTATTTTGGGAGTGTTATTATTTAAAATATTAAAGTCATTATCGTTGTTATTATTTTTAAATAGCATTATTATTATTATTATTATTATTATTATTATTATTATTATTATTATTATTATTATTATTATTATTATTATTATTATTATTATTACTATCACTATTATTATTATTATATTATATATATGCATGTGGATGAGTTGTGTGTGTATTTGTATTAGTGTGTGTTGTGTATATATGTGTGCATGTGGGTGTTACGCATGTATACTTGTTTATACATATATATATATATATATATATATATATATATATAAAAGGTTAAGATACATTTTTTTTCGGTCACTTACTCTTCCTTTCCTTATTTCTTTTCTTTTTCTTCTCTTCCCATTTTCCTCTGCTACCTGTGACTTGCAAAGCCCCTTCACTGTCGCCAAACCAACCACAGCCACCACCATTGCCTCCCCTCTTCCTCTCCTTCCCTTTCACCGCTGCAGACCACCACCAGAAGCCACCGGAGCGCTTGGAATAACAGCAACACTGAGGAGCTTCCATTGAAGCCGGTAAAGATTCCGGCCACCTCATCTCCTCATTCCGGTCTCGTTTGAACGCTCTTGCTCTAGTGAAGCTAGTTCTAAGCTTGGTTTGAGCTTGAATCCTCTCAATTATGAGTTATCTCAAGTTTTAGTTTATGTGTTTTAAGGTTTCGATTTTTTTTAATTATTGTGTTTGATTCATGGATTTTTGCTTTGATAATGTTGTTTATGGCAACTTAATCTTCCTAAATATAATTTTTGTTTATTTATTTGAATTATTTTGAATTATGGGTATTTTTAAATATTTTAATAATTTAAATTGAATTTTTGTGAATTATGTTAATTAATTATTTTGAATGGAAATTTGGTTAAATTAGTGTTATTAATTTTAGAATTTAAAAAATAATTTTTGGTAATTTTGTATAATTTTTGGAAATATTTTTGTATTATGTGATTTTTAGAATTATGAGTTAATTATGTGTTTATATTGAAAATATTGTTAAATAATATGTTTTAAATAATTTTGGAATAATAAATGGTGTTAAAATAATTTTTATAAATTATTTACTATTTTTAACTAATTAATACTAATTTTTCAAAAATTATATTTAAATAATAAATTATTTACTATTTTTGTGATTAAATGGGTTTTTAATTATTTTTATTATACATATAACCTATTTGAGGAATTAAAAGTGAATTTTACTATTTTAATGTTGAATAATTGAAAATTTGGATTTTTATTAATATTATATTATTATTTGAGACATGTATGCTAGATACATTTTTCATATATCTTTTGTATATAGGTGACATTTATATGTTAGTATTTATTTGGTATAAATTCAATATATTTGACATATGTTCAGCATATTTATTTGATATATTAGTGGTATATTATGTTTTAATGATGCATTTTATTATTTCCAATATAGATACATGATTTTAAATGAAAGATATTGATAGAACGTAGTACCTAGTGGGCTGCACTAGGACTGTGTAAGTACTGGTGTGATAAATTTTAGGGTTAAGTTATTAAATCACTTGAGGTGACATATGATTGATCGATTATTGAGAATTGATGTGACTGAGTAGTGTGATTGTGAGAGCTTAGTTGACCTAGTATCTCGAGGTCAATCACACTGATAGTGAAATTGCGGGAGCTCGGTTGACTTAGTGTTTCGAGGCTAGTCTACTGCCTAAAATGGGATAAGAGAATTACTTTGGAATTAAGTGAGCCTGTATGGCTAGTATGACATTTTAATTAAGGATGCGAATATTATAGTTCTATTTGATTCTTCATTTAAATAAATTTTTTCTGCATTTATTATATATATATAAAAGCAGAGTGTGACATTTGTGTGAAATGCATGTATATGTATATATATATATACTGATGTCTGACTATATATGATTTAGATTGCATGTATATATATTATAATAATTCATTTAGTGAGGTTTGACTCTCCTCAATATTTTTTTTAAGAGATTTCTCATCGTCAGACCTCAATAGTAGACCTCTACGCTGGACTTCTTCAGCCTCGGCTAGATTATATAATTTATTTATCTGAATTTTTATTATATTCTATAAAACTGCAGTAGTAGTGTATTGCATCAATAAAATATTATTTTTAGTAAGAGATCTATCTCTGAATATTGTATGAATATATTTTTATTTTATGAAATGACATTTAAGTATGTATTTTATATCGATTTAAGTTTTAATTCTGTTGTATATTTTTATATTATTTATTGCATGCTTTTTATTTTTAAAGCTCGCTATGGGTTTCAGATTCGAAAGAATTTTCATTTCCTAGCGCCGGTCATGACTCCCAATTTGGGTCATGACTCTCAGTTTGGGTCGTGACAGAATATTATTCACAGTAACCCTAAAATAATGGGAGGGTTTCTATGAATTTGTGGTAGGGTTAGCTCGTTCAAGGGATGGATATGATTCCATCTAGGTAATTATGGATAGGTTAACCAAATTAGCTCACTTCCTACCAATTAAAACTACTTTTTCTATAGTCAAGTTAGCCAAGATGTATGTTAAGCATATTGTGTGCCTACATAGAGTACCTGTGTCCATTATATTTAATAGAGGTTCTGTGTTCACCTCTCGATTTTAGCAAAATTTACAAGAAGCTATGGGCACTAGACTTTACTTTAGTACTGCTTTTCTTCCTCAAACAGATCGTTAGACTGAGAGGACAATCTAGACACTTGAGGATATGTTGAGAATGTGTGTGATGGATCTTGGAGGTAGTTGGGATGATCATCTACCATTGGTAGAGTTTGCTTTCAATAACAACTACCACAGAAATATTAAAATAGCACCATATAAGGATTTGTATAGGAGGAAGTGTAGATCCCCTCTATGTTAGAATGAAGTGGAAGAGAGACAACTTATAAGACATGAGATTATTTAGGATGCAACTGAGAAAGTTGCTTTGATAAAGAGAAAATTATAAACCACAGCTAGTAGACAAAAGAACTATGCGGATTTGAAGCGCATGGATGTTGAGTTTCAAGTTAGGGATTATATACTTCTGAATGTGTCACCAATGAAGGATGTGATGAGATTTGGCAAAAAGGGAAAATTAGCAAATTGGACCGTTCGAGATTCTAGAGAGAGTTGGCATGATTGCATATCAGTTGGTTTTACCTCCAAATCTGTCATAAGTGCATCCAGTGTTCCATATCTCGATGCTGAGGAAGTATATTTCAAATCCTTCACACGTGTTATAGCCCCAGAGTGTGGAAGTGAACGAAGATCTAACGTACAAGGAATAGCTAATAGCAATTGTGGATTCTTAAGTTCGTTAGCTACTATAATATCCTGTGTTTTTAAATATTTTAATACTGCATCGGGATATGCAGTGTTAATAATTTTTGTATATATATTATGATATTTTTACGAGTTGATGTGTATTTAAAACCTATTTTAATTATTGTGTATTATTTAAAGTCCTTTACGTAAAATTTTCCCGAGACTTTCATTTTCGGGAAAATTTTCACGTAAATAATTTATTATTAATTATATTAAATAGATTTACGGACTTGCATGAGCTCATACATATTTTAAAATACTAGATAACGTGTATATGTGTACGTATTTATATAATTAGCGTTTAATTAATATTACCCTAATTTTTTATTATTTGTTTATTAATTATATTGTTATTTAATTAATTTTATTTATTATTAAATTTTAAAATATTAAATATTAAGTGTGTGGTGTATATTTAATGTGTGTAATTTAATATTATTTTATTATATAGTATAAAGTATATATATATACATATAATATGTCAAAAAAAAATCAATTTTTTGGAAAATTATCGAATTGCCCCCGAGTGAACTCCATCTTCCCCGATCGTTCCCCACCACCGTCCAACCACTGTCACACTGATTTCTTGCCGTTGGTGTGCCATCCGGCGTGCCACCACCTTCATCAGCCTTCCTCGTCGCCTGTTGCAGTCGTTTCCGGCGTCTGGAGGTCAGTTTTGGCCGGAGAAGCCGAATTCTTCTTCACCGTTGATCATGACATTTTCGACCACCATTTTCGACACCGCCAGTCTCTTTCTTCTCCTTGAGCTCCGGTGAGTGTGATTCCAAGCTTTGTTTCACTTGAAATTGTCACGACCTAAACTAGGAGTCATGACCGGCGCTAGGGAACGGGAATTCTTTCGAATCCGGAACCCGTAGCAAGCCTTAGAAAATAAAATCATACAATAATTATATAAAAGTACGACCAAATTAAAATTTTTCTGAATCAATATATAAAATAAATACTCCAAATCCTTTTATAAATGAATACATATTCGTACAATGTTCAAATACAAATTCTTAGAGTATTTAATATCCAAAAAAAATAATACACTTCCAATATAATGACACTACTACTGCAGTTTCTAAAATACAATTCAAAGTTCAGAATATACATTTGCATAAAACAGCCGGGACTGAAGAACACCGACGAAGAACTCTACAACTAAGGTCTGACGATATGAAATCTCCTGAAAAAAAAAATTGAGGGGGGTCAGACCTCACTGAATGAATTATTATAGTATATATACATGCAAACTAAACCATAACAATCAGGCATTCTTATATATATATGTATATACACACATTTCACACGAATGCCAAACTTTGCTTTTATAAATATACTAAATGTAGAAAACGTTTGTTTTAATTCATGAAGGATCCATAGAACCCTAAATAATAATAACCTCAAACAATCCCATCATCACTCTAGCCATATAGGCTCACTTGATTCCAAATAGAACACTTATTCCAATTTGGACAGCAGACTGGCCCCGAGACACTAAGTCAACCGAGCTCCAGCAGTCTGGCTGTCAGTGTGATTGGCCCCGAGACACTTGGTCAACCGAGCTCCAGCAATCACACTATCCATCACCTCACATCTCAATCAACCCAATAGATCATTTAATTCACTTATGGACAGTAGACTGGCCCCGAGACACTAAGTCAATCGAGCTCCAGCAATCTGACTGTCAGTGTGATTGGCCCCGCAATCACACTATCTAACATACCATTAATCTTAGTCAAATCAATTAAATCAATTATAATCACCCAATTTTAACTCTCACTCAATCCTTATCTATCGTACCGGTACGTACACGGTCCTAGTGCTGCCCACTAGGAAGCATGTTCTATTGATATCCTTCACTTCGAATAAATCATTCATTCGAAAAATAATTAATGTAGAACAATATTCATAATAGTAAAATCAACCATATATATATATACCAAAAATATACCTAAAATATACCCAGTATATTTCAGGTATATATATATATATAGTTAAATAAAATATGAAATAAACTAAAGATAAATCATTAATATAGTTAAAAACAATTTAAATGAGTAACAATAATATAACATGCATTATCTTAAAAATATACTTAAATATGCAAAAGATATCCCCTAAGTACTCAAATCATTTAATAAACCATTTATGCATAAATATTCATTTAAATACGTGTTTGTGTTTAACATATATTCACAAATATGCTAAAAATAAACCTAATTATCTAGCATGCATATATCAAAAATAAACCCTAAATATACCACTAATGTGCTAGGTTTAATTTAATAATAAAACATTTATTTATTCGGAAATAAATCAAAAATATACCAAAAATAAACTTAAAAATAATTTAAGTGTAGGTTTATAATTTAACATGCAATTATTTAAGAATAAACCTAAAATCTACTGAAACTATACCTAAAGTATACTAATCATTTAATAAAATAATTATATCTAAGTGTACATTTTAAAACATGTGTATATTACTCAAATGTATTAAACCTAAACCTAATTGTTTAATGTGCATATATCAAACTAACATGCATAATTATTTAATATGCATATATATAAGAATGCAACCCTAGATATACCAAAAATATTATAATTTAAATCATTTTTTTAAAACATACAATGAAAATGAAAACATCTAAATAATGCACCCTATATGCAGTGCATATATATACAGTATAATAACTCACATGTTAGCGCTCCACGAGACAAACTCGGTGGGCCTGATCCGTTAGGCCTCGGTCTCGGCGCAGCTAGACAAACAAATGACAACATGAAATCAGAATAAATTTAACAAAAATTCTAAAGACTCGATCTAGAATTTTAGACACAGCTTTAGAATAGGAATTTGACCGGACATCATGTTTTACGAGAATTCTACCGAAAATCCGGCAGAACCTCTCCTGTAAAACGGACATCTCTTTACTCAAAGAATAGAGTCAGTCCTGCAAAGAAATACACTTCGGAATAAACACAGGATTACAATCAAAATCCCTCGGTCGGACTCCACACTACAATTCACCGACCGAGGTTCACAATTCACAGAATATTTATAAAATATCAAAAATGCCCTTATATAATAAAAATACATTTTATAAATCCAAATTATGTAATTAACCCTAAAACATACTAAAAATCAATAAAAATCCATTTATTTAGAAAAATAGTATATTATATATAATTTGAAAATAATTTACGAAAAATAGTTTTAATTAGTTAAAAATACTAAAAATTTGCAGAAATCATTTTTATACCCTAAATAACTATTAAAACCAATTTAATTACATTTTTAACCAATTTAGTGTAAAATTACCAAAATACCCCTATATATATATTCACTATAAATGTTCAAAAATTCACCAAAAATTATATAATTACTCAAAAATTAATTTCTCAACATATAATTCAATAATATCAATAAATATACTCAATTTACCAATTTATTTCAATTAAACACATAATTAACCCTATTTTTCAAAATTACCTAAACTTAATAAATTCCAAATAAATACATAAAAATTCACAAAAATTACAAATAAATTTCTATAATTCATTTCAACTCCTATAATCACCATAAAACACAATTTCATAATTTAATTAATTAATTTTCGAAAATTAGAAAATAATAATAAAATAATCAAAAATTCACAAAAATTAAAATAAATTCCAAAAATTCTAAAAAAAATTACAGCATGTATATTAAGCTTCCATGAACAAAGTTTGCGAAGGAAGTTTTCATGAATAAATCAAATTGAAGCTAAAAAAAATTCGAAACCCAAAATGGCTGATTTAAAGAAATTGAAACCTAAGCAATTCTAGACCAAATCAAGTGAAACAAAGCTTGGAATCACACTTACCAGAGCTCAAGGAGAAGATAGACACTAACGGAATCAAATTTGGTGGCCGAAAAGTGTTTGGTCGGAGTTAAGTTGATTTTTGGCTCTTTGAAGAAAATCCGGCCAAAACTCACCGGAAAAGAGTGTTTTAGGTGGTGGAAATGGTTGGAGGTGGAAGAGGAAGGCTGAGAGGCATAGTAACAGGAAGAAAACCAGCTTGAAAGTGGCTGGAAATGGAAGAAAACATTTTGGGAGGAAGAAGATGAAGGAGGGGCAAAACTGTAAATAAATAAAAGTTTTGGTTTTTTGATAAAAAATTATGTATATATGTATATATATATATATATTTACTCTATATATTATAATAATATAAAATTTCACACACATTAAATATACACCACACACATATTTTAATATGTTTAATAATTTATAAACTTAAAATTAATTAATACAAAAATTAAATAATAAAATTAAGGAAATTAATTAAGCTCTAATTAATTTAAATAAATACACATATATACATTTTATTTTAGCACTTTAAAATTATATATGAGTTCATGCAAATTCATAAAACTAGTCAAAATAAATAGTATTAATTTATTTACGTGTCAATTTTCCCGAAAATATAATTTCCGGAAAAATTTTACGTAAAGTACTTAAAATAATATAAAATAAATAAAATTAGCTTTAAATAAACAACAAACTCATAAAATATCATAAATATATATATATATAAATTATTAACACTGCATATCCCGATGCAGTATAAAAATATTTAAAAATTCGGGATATTACAGAAATGGTCTTGATTTGCTTAGGTTTCGAATTTTCGATTTCGGCCATATTAGGGTTCTTGAATTTTTTGGACTTCAATTTGATTGATTCATGAAAAATTCCATTACAAATGTTGTTCCCCTTAGCTTAATCTACATTTATGAATTCTTGTGGAATTTTTGGGAATTATTTTGATTTTTGGGTATTTTTGAATATTTTAATATTATTTTCTAATTTTCGGAAATTAATTAATTAAATTATGAAATAGTGTTTTATGATAAATATAGGTGTTGAAATGAATTTTAGAAATTTATTTGTAATTTTTATGAATTTCTATGTATTTATTTTGAATTTAATTAGTTTATGTAATTTTGGGAAATTTAGGTTAATTGTATTTTTAATTGAAGTTTATTGGTTAATTGGGTTTAATTATTGATATTATTGTTAAATATGTTGAGAAAATTAATTTTTGGATAATTATACTATTTTTGGTGAATTTTTGAATGAATTTTAGTATATTTATATATATAGGGGTATTTTGGTAATTTTACCCTAAATTGACTAAAAATGTAATTAAATTGGTTTTAATAGTTATTTAAGGTATAAAGATGATTTCTACAAATTATTTAGTATTTTTAACTAATTAAAACTATTTTTTGTGAATTTATTTTCAATTATATATATAATATACGATTTTACTAATAAAATGAGTTTTTATCGGTTTTTACTGTGTTTAAAGGTTAATTATGTAATTTCTACCTATAAAATGAATTTCTATGTTATAAGGGTATTTTTGGTATTTCTATATTGTTCTGTGATTATGGACCCCGGTCGGTAGACTGTAGTTTGGAGTTCGACCGAAGGGTTGTGGATGAGTTGTTGAGCTTGTTTTTCGAAGTGTGTTTCTTTGCAGGGTCGGCTCTACTCTTCGAGTAGTGTCACGACCCAAAACAGGGGCCATGACCAGCGCTAGGGAACGGGAATTCTTTCGAATCCGGAACCCGTAGCAAGCCTAAAAAATAAAATAAAACATGCAATAATAATAATAACAGTAATATATATGCAGCGGAAATAAAAATCATAAATATAATAATAACATTTTCATCAACTGGATTTAAATCAAATCTCATCACATATATAAAATCTCTTTAATACAATCAAGTTTCAATATAATACATTTTAAATAAAATACATGAAATCCCATAATTAATTTACAACTACTGCAGTGTCTAGATTATAAAAAATAAGACTCAAGTAAATGATTTACACAAAGAAGTCGGGGCGGAAGAAATCCGGCGTATCGACCTGCTACTGAGGTCTGAAGAAGTTGACTCTCCTGAAAAATTATCAACGGAGGGGAGTCAGACCTCACTGAGTGAATTACTATAATATATATACATATTCACTAAATGATAATGCATACAATCAACAGTATATACAAAATATGTAAATATATACATGCAAATTCACACAGATGCAGGAAAATTCCTTTTATATATTTTTATTGAAAATCATTTTTTACGAAGGATCACATAGAACCCTAGAATATCGCAATCTCAGAAATAGTGTTAGACAACACTCTAGCCATACAGGCTCACTTATTCCAAATATATCCACTTAATCCATTTAGACAGTAGACTGGCCCCGAGACACTAAGTCAACCGAGCTCCAGCAGTCTAACTGCCAGTGTGATTGGCCCCGAGACACTTGATCAACCGAGCTCCAGCAATCACACCCAAAACACATCTCATATATCAAATAATCATATCAAACCAATATCCATAAATAGTTAGTAACATAGCCTAAAGCTATAGGCGTACCGGTACGTACTCGGTCCTAGTGCTGCCCACTAGATAGCACGTTCTATTGATATCCTTCATCGTTAATAATGTAAAACATTCATTCACAAAAATAAATGATGCATGAATGTAAATGAAATAACAATATAACCCATATATATACCAGAAATATACCAAAAGTAAACCAGGTATATTTCGAGTATATATACGTCAAATAAATCCAGTCAAATCATAAATTAAACTAAAAATATATTTAAAAACATTTTAAATATATTTTATTAACAAAACATGTATATAATTTATTATATACCAAAAATAAACCAAAAATATACTTAATATAAACTTAAGAAATAATCAAATTATTTATGCATATTTAATCAACATAAAACATGCATTTCTAAATCATGCGTCCTAATCATATATATATATAGTATAGTAACTCACCTAGTGCGCTCCACGAGACGGGTCCGACGGGCTTGGTCCACTAGCCCTCGGTCTCGGTGCAACTAAACAAGCAATAAATAATAGACATCAGAATAAACCTAACAGAAATCCTAGAATTCGATCTAGAGTATTAAATACAGAAACAGAATTAGGGTTCGACTGGATATCACGTTTTATGAGAATTCTACCGAAAATTCGGTAGAACCTCCCCTGTAAAATGGACATCTCTCTACTCAAAAGAGTAGAGCCGACCCTGCAAAGAAATACACTTCCAAAAACAAACACCACATCTCATTCACAACCCCTCAATCGGACTCCAGACTACAGTCCACCGACCGGGGTCCACAACATAGAATAATTTCAGAAATACCAAAAATACCCTAATAACATAGAAATACATTTTATACGTAGAAATTACATAATTAACCTTTAAACACATTAAAAACCAATAAAAACTCATTTTATTAGTAAAATCGTATATTATATATATAATTGAAAATAATTCACGAAAAATAGTTTTAATTAGTTAAAAATACTAAATAATTTGTGAAAATCATTTTTATACCTTAAATAATTATTAAAACCAATTAAATTACATTTTTAGCCAATTTAGGGTAAAATTACCAAAATACCCCTATATATAAATATACTTAAATTACTTAAAAAATTCACCAAAAATTATACAATTATCCAAAATTAAATTTCTCAACATATTTATCAATAATATTAATAATTAAACTCAATTAACCAATTAAATTCAAATAAAAACACATTTAACCCTAATTTCTCAAAATCACATAAACTTCAATAATTCAAAATAAATACTTAGAAATTCATAAAAATTCCAAATAAATTCCTATAATTCATTTCAACACCTAATTTAACCATAAACCCCAATTTCATAATTTAAATAATTAATTTCCGAAAATTAGAAAATAATATTAAAATATTCAAAAATACCCAAAAATCCAAAAAATTTCCAAAAATTCCACAAAAATTCATACCTGTAGATTAAGCTACTAGGATCAATATTTGTGAAGGGATTTTTCATGAATCAATCAATTCGAAGCTCAAAAAAATCAAAAACCCTAATGTGACCGAAATTGAAAATTCGAAACCTAAGCAATTCTAGACCATTTTAGCTTAAACCAAAGCTAGAATCACACTCACCAGAGCTTAAGGAAAAGAAAGAGACCAACGGTGTCGAAAACGGTGGCCAGAGGAGGAAGAAACGACAAAGGGAAGATTTTCGGCCAAAAAGGAAAACGGGGGCTAACCGGTGCCGGGGAAGGAGCTGGGGGCGACGGAGTGGCTAGCTGGGGAAGGCGGAGCTCCTGGTGACACACCGACGGTCGGGAATCAGGAGTTGCAGACGGTGAGGGGTGGTGGTCGGGCGCTCGGGAAGAAGAAGAAGAAAAAGAAGAAAAAGAAAAAGAAAGGAAAGAAAAAGAAAAGAAAAAGAAAAGAAAAAGAAAAAAGAAAGAAAGAAAAATAATAATAATAATAAAAAAAATAATTTTAATTAAAATAAAAAAAAATCACACCCACACAATAATTTAATATATTAATAATTTATTAATAAATAAAGATAATTAAATAACAATAATTTAATAAATAAATAATAAAATATTACGGTAATATATATTAAACCCTACTTAAATAAATATACACACACATAGGCTTTATTTAGTAATTTAAAAATACGCATGAGTTCATGCAAGTCTGAAAATATATTTAGAATAATTAATAATAAATTATTTACGTGAAAATTTCCCCGAAAATACAAGTCCCGGGAAAATTTTACGTAAAATACTGTAAATAATGCATAATATTAAAAATAAGTTTTAAATACATATCAACTCGTGAAAATATCGTAATATATATTCAAAAATTATTAACACTGTATATCCCGGTACAGTGTAAAAATATTGTAAAAACACGGGATATTACAGTCTTCCCCCCTTGCAAGAATTCGTCCCCGAATTCCAAAAAAACAAGATCAAGAAGGAAAGAGATACAGGTAAGAAGCTCGCATCTCAGCTTCAGTCTCCCACGTATGCTCCTCGACTCTATCGCTTCGCCACAAAACCTTGACCATCGGAATCTATTTCGAACACAACTGTCGAACTTGAAAATCAACGATCGCCACAGGTTCTTCCACAAACGTCAAATCTTCACTCACTTCCATACTGTCAGGTTGCAACACGTGTGAAGGGTCTGAGATATACTTCCTCAACATCGAGATATGAAATATTGGATGCACCTGTGACATACTCGGAGGCAAATCCAACCGATATGCAACAGTGCCAACTCTCTCCAGAATCTCAAACGGTCCAATATATCTCGGTGCTAACTTACCCTTCCTGCCAAATCTCATCACACCCTTCATCGGAGATACTTTCAGAAAAATGAAATCTCCAACCTGAAACTCCACATCTCTGCGCCTAGGATCCGCATAGCTCTTCTGTCTACTAACTGCGGTCTCTAATCTGTGCTTAATCATGGCGACTTTCTCTGCAGCATCCTGAACCATCTCAAGTCCAGTCAAAGCTCTCTCACCAATCTCATCCCAACACAACGGGGATCTACACTTCCTTTCATACAACGCCTCATATGGTGCCATACCAATACTGCTATGGTAGCTGTTATTATAAGCAAACTCAACGAGTGGCAAATGATCATCCCAGCTACCTCCCAAATCCAAGACACACATCCTCAACATATCTTCCAGTGTCTGGATCGTCCTCTCAGACTGACCATCTGTCTGAGGATGGAAAGCAATACTAAAATCCAATCTAGTGCCCATCGCTTCTTACAACTTCTGCCAAAAACGAGAAGTAAACACCGAACCTCTATCTGACACAATGGACACAGGTACTCCATGAAGGCACACAATATGCTTCACATATAACTTCGCCAATCTAGCAACTGAATATGTGGCTTTCACAGACAAGAAATGTGCAGACTTCGTCAACCTATCTACAATCACCCAGATGGAATCGTATCCATCCTTCGAATGAGGTAAACCTACCACAAAATCAGTAGCTATCCTTTCCCACTTCCACTCGGGAATAGGAAGAGGCTGAAGCTTCCCAGAAGGCTTCTGATGTTCATCTTTCACTTGCTGACACGTCAAGCACTTAGCAACATAATCAGCGACATCCTTTTTCAATCCATCCCACCAGTATAGATCTCTGATACTGTGGTACATCTTAGTAACATCTGGATGAACGCTGTAAGCTATAGAATGTGCTTCCTCTAAAATCTCCTCTCTCAAGTCATCCACATTTGGAACACACAATCTACCACTGATCCAAAACACACCGTCATCATCAAGTGTGAAATCAGTGAACTTCCTTGCTCTGACATTCTCTACAAGCTCTTCCAGAATAGGATCTCGGCTCTGAGCTGCTTTAATCATATCCCTCAGTACATATCGTACTTTAAATTGAGCTAGCAG